>CM044003.1:27685302-28187802 GCA_024085815.1 Flaveria linearis
GCATTATAGGGCATAAAACACTACTTTAACGTTTAAATCAATGAACGATTAACATAATATGATGTATGAACAATAATACGTACCTGGATGTAAAAAATCGAAGATCAATACGTGTAGTATAGTGCTATACGAGAGTTTTTTTTTTTGAAGTGTGTGTAAAAATGAGAAAGTTTGAAAGATATAGCGTACTGAGGATCTATACGCCTCGTATGGGTCCATACGCGGCGTATACCTTATATTCTTTTTTAAATCGACACCGACCTATACGTGGCGTATGGGCCTATACGCCCCGTATAGGTAAACTGATGTGACGTCGGTTGTCAGTCATTAATGTCGCATTAATGGTCGTCCCCTATACGCCGGGCATGGGCCGCGTATGGACCCATACGTGACGTATAGGGGGTGTCGATTTAAACTTTTGGGTGTCTATTTATTAGCATCCAAAAATATTTACCATCATCATTAACCATCTTACGTTTTATTAGTGATATGACAATTGCTACAAAAGCTATGAAAGTAATCATTACAATTTAACGACAGTGTTCAAATGTCAACATAAAAGTGAGTCCCCTCCTACATATTGATGTCCACCCCACCTCTTTAATACATACAATTCCCAATAATAACAAGAAAATGATTTTTACAACATACTTATGATTCCTAATAATTACAAGAAAATGATTTTACAACATGCTTATGATTCCTGGTAGCCAATGTGAGGCTAGACCATTTGTTAGAGACTTTGTCTCTTAAAGAGGAGGTACTGGTTTCAAACCCAGACATAGTGCAACTTGATGTAAGAGTAGGATACATTTATCGTTCAAAAAAAATGATTTTTACAACATAATTAAGGCAAGAAGTGATCTTTACTGCACTTTTATAATTACTAATAATATCAGGAAGATGATTTTACTACATACTATACTACCAGATAATAATACAAGGTTTCTTTCTATTTGACATAAACTTTATATAACAACTTGACTTGCTAAAGTTAACTTGACAGGTATAGGTATTAAATTGATTTGTTTTCTCAAAACTGTGTTGTTAAAAAAATACTATTTACCAATCTAGTGTTGTTTACAATGCACTGAATATGATTATTAGAGCACCATAGCATATAACAAAGGATCTATTTGAATCAATTGTATTTTAAGAAAATATAATGTTTGAAAGAAATTAGAATTCATAGAAACTGTAATTGATTTCATTGATTTATTGCAAGTTGCTCGATTGATGAATTTATAACAAGAATTAAGAAAGTTACAAATTGGTATCGCAACCTTGAATAGTTTTTATGCTTGATGTCATATAATTCTACTGATATTTTCTTGAATTTCATTTGTTGTTTGTATTGAGAGAGAGAAGTAATTTAAGGCATTTAAATGAAATCTCATGGTTAATAAAATTTCAATCAGCATGTATTAAATAAGGGTTGTGCTGAGGGACACCGCTGGGGTTTTTGGTGGTAGGCCGGTTCAAACGGTCACGGTTAGGGCTTACGGTCACATTTTGGCACCTAACCGTGACCGCAAGGCCTTGCTGTCACGGTTTGAGGTGGTACTACCCGTGACCTCGTGACAACAAAACGACAAATGGACTGATAAAGTTGAAAACCGGTCACCAAACCGTCACGGTTTGGCCTAACCGTGACCTCTAGGGTACGAGGTCTCAGTTTAAGGTACGAGGTAGACGTGATTTTGACAGAAGGCCGTGAATCGCGCCACGAACTTTCATGTGAAGGCCAAACCGTGACGGTTTGTGCACCAGATTTTCACCTTAAATACCTTTGCTGTGATTTTTTTTCCTCAAACATCTCATTCGAATAGATTTGATAGCTTTTCCCAAATAGATTTGATAGGTTTTCCCTTATAGATTTGATAGGTTTTCCCGTATGTGTAGCGTAGTTTGTCGATGGTTTATTATTATTATTAAAAATAATAAATAATAGTAATAATAATAATAGTTATAATAATAATAGTAATAGTAATATTAATAATACTAATAGTAATAATAATAGTAAAAATAGTAATAATAATAATAGTAAATAATAATAATAATAGTTATAATAGTAATAGTAATAATAATAGTAATAATAGTAATAATAATAATAGTAATAATAATAATAATAATAGTTATAATAGTAATAGTAATAATAGGAATAATAATAATAGAAATAGTAAGTAATAATAATAATAATAGTTATAATAGTAATAGTAATAATAAATAATAATAATAATAATAATAATAATTAAATAATAATAATAATAATAGTTATAATAGTAATTCTAGTAGTAGTAGTAATAATAATAATAATAATAATAATAATAAATAATAATAATAATAATAATAATAGTAATAATAATAGTACTAATAATAAGAATAATAATAATAATAATAGTAATAATACTAAAAGTAATAATAATAATAATAATAGTAATAATAATAGTAATAATAATAATAGTAATAATAATTATAGTAATAGTAATAATAATACTAATAATAATAATAGTATACATAATAATAATACCAATAATAATAATAGTATACATAATAATAATAGTAGTAATAATACCAATAATATAATAATAATTAATCGTCAACCATTAATTTATAAACATTGTAAATAATGATAAATACGTTTTTTTCGCAGATATGGATGCCGACGATGCTTTTATTTCCGGCATTGATGACTGTCAGTTTTTACAGTTCGAGCAGGGGACTACGCCGTACGAGCGGTTCAGGACCCTGAGAGCACGAGTGCCGACACCGGGGACCGTCCTGTCGGAGGACTTCTTACAGCTCGTTGGAGAGCGGGACCGTTTTTTGAGATTATCGGCGAGGACGGCTCGTGGGAGCAGCTGTTCCGGATGGGCGACAATGCCCGTCGAGAGCTGATCGTGGAGTTCTACTGCACCTTCACATTCCATCCACGTGAGCAGGGACTTGCGGAGCTGGACGAGGACGACATAGCGGACGGTCGTGCGCCCGTGAAGGTTTCTTTCCGGTTGTTCGGCCACCTCCACCGCATGTCACTTCGGCGGTTCGCTGTCGTCAGCGGCCTCTACACGGAGATGGAGGTCGGACAGCCGATGTACCCCACGGCCTTGATCCGCGGGGCCGACGACTCCGATCAGGTCTGGTGGCCTGCCATTGGCGATGGACCGTATGGTGGTGATACGAGGTCATCTCATATACGAGACCCTCTGTATAGATACATTCACAGGCTCATCGCCACGTCCATCGCCGGTCGTGGGGCTGGGACCGACCGGGTCAACGCCGCCGACCTTTTTTTCTTCGGTGTGTACTCACACACCGACACTGCCACCTCGCGCATGCCCTCGCTGATTATTTTGCAAGTTATTATCATCGGCAGTCGCGAGGGACGTTAGTGGGCGGGAACATCGTTTCCCGGATCGCTCAGGGCTTGGGGTACGCGCACGCCATGTCCCAGCTCCCGCTACCTCCGACTCCTGTGCGCATGGCCGCCCGGACCACCGCCACTGGGATGAGGATCGTTCGGAGGTTCCCCGACGGCACGTGGCACCTGCTCAGTAGATACCATGAGCTCGTGCCATGGGTGCCCGAGCCGTTGGTGGACCCCCCCGAGCTGGCGGGGGTTGAGGTCCATCTTCAGGATGCCCACGAGCCCCTTGGCGGCGGGGAGGATCAGCCCATTCCCCCGCCGCACGACCAGGACCCACCCAGCATCCTCAGCGCGTGTACCATGCCGTGCGATTGCCTGCTCATGTTCTTGATATGCTTCAGGACACACGAGACAAGGTCACAAGGCTGGAGGATATGACCAGGAGGCTGGAGGATACGACCACGAGGCTGCATGATATGATGGACTGGGTCGTCCAGCACATGGTCGCGGACTATGCCGCATCGGGTACGCCGTTGTTGTCACAGCCACCGAGGCGGTTAGACCATGACGGTGCTGGCCCTTCTGGCGCGGGCGGGTCTGGTCGGGGCAGCGATCCGGGGATGATGGATTAGATAGGTATTTTGTTTGTATTTTATTTCTTTTTGTATGTAAAAACTCGTTGTATATATATATATGTGCAGTTTCAGTTATGATGACTTGTATATTTGGTTGTGTTTGTTTGGTTGTGTTTCTTTGTTTGTTTGTTTTTTTATATTTGTAATGTTGATAATGTTAATTGTATATTTGATAACAACTGATTTTACGATTTAGGTTACAAAATTTGTATATGTTTGATAACAAAAATTGTATATGTTTGATAATAACTAAATGTTGATAATGTTAATTGTATATGTTGATAATGTTAATTGTATATGTTTGATAACAACTAATTATATATTACAAAAATTACATGTAATATGATAATTTAATAATAAACACAAAACACAAACACGTATGTTACGATTAGGTTAATCGTGTGATAAAATAAAAATAAAAACAAACTAGTGTGATTACTCAAATTTAGAAAATATATACAATATGTCTGTATAATGACAACCGATTTTTACAAACTCGTAAACAAATTAAACACAAAACCGTCACATTAATAATAAATAAATACTTGTAATAAGATAAATTATTAATAACACAAAACACAAACTTGTGAGTTACGATTAGGTTAAACGAGTGATAAAATCAAATAAAAACAAGGTGATATGATAAAAAAAATATAAAAAATATAGGCAATATGTCACGGTTTGGCAATATGTCACAAACTTGTGAGTTACGATTAAGTTAAACGAGTGATAAAATTAAAATAAAAACAAAGTGATATGATAAAAAAATATAAAAAATATATGCAATATGTCACGGTTTGGCCAAACCGTGACATATAGCACCCAAAACCCTAACTGCACACAATCAATTCCCTATTAATTACATACCCAATCATTGTTAACGGATCCTCAGATCTCACTGTCACGGTTAGGCCTCACCGTGAAAGTTAGGTCTCACACCTGATTGAACGGTCACGGGGAGACCTAACGTGACCGTTTAAATCGGTTTTTAGCAGGAAACTGCGGTGTGTGCAGAATTCCCGTTAAATAAATGTAAAATTTCATAAGCTGATAAGATTTAATGGAAAATCTTCCATTCCAATCCTTCATTAACCGATCAAACATAATTATTGATAAAACATTCCAATTCCGAAAACGCATGCGGTAAAATTATGCTACCTTTAAAAAATTTCTAGCTATTAAATTTGCCATTTAAAAAAGCTGGAGTTGCTAACTTTAAGAAATGAAGCTCAACCCACTGTAATGGACAAAGGTTTGGTGGTCATGATGGCGAAGATGGGCACATGAACCACTAACTCAATTGCATACCCAAACGCAGATTCTTCAATCACTCGTAACCTTTGGTTATATAACTTCAGATTTCGATTTCACATATGATTAATGAAGGAAAAGAGGATGAATTATGTTTTTTGTTGGATAAGGTACTTACCATGACCATAAGGATAGGATAGACATTAATTATGGAAATATACGTAAATGGCCACATGATATAGAACAAGATCTAATAGAACCTATGAACTTGCAGCTAGTAGTGTTGCATGATGAGTTAGTGATGCACGTGCCCTGCTTCTCCATCTTGCTCCTCACCCTCCTTATTCATCTCATAAACTCATCTCATTTACAACCACACTGATCATAACCTACACACACACATGTAAATATAAACACGTAGATTGAGAGATATAGAGACAGGAAGTTATATACACACATATATATATAGAGAGAGGGAGAGTTACAATAGAGAGATATGGGAACTTATTTACTTTCTTCATCATTTATAAGAAATTATTCAAAGTAGGAGCGTGTCGTCTCAAAATAGTTTCTGAGATGACTAAAGCTTAGTTCGGTATAATGGGACCCTTGCAATTTATGAAATCTTAAAAAAATATGTGACATACCTACTACCCCATCGTGGACCACATCAGGTGCAAAAATAAAGGTTTAATTAAAGGTTGGCATATGACCTCCTAACACGTACTGGTCCTATGATTATAATTAATGTCCTTCAACCTTACCCTACATAGGACTTACACGTCAAAATAACCTTTTTAGTGTATGTTATATGTGTAGTGTGAATTACTTTTCATAACATCGAATAACAAATCTGAAATCCTTTATAAAAATGATTAATGGTTGAGTATTTCAAAATTCTATTCTAGATACAAATGTGTATGGTATGTACATTAAAAACATTTTATAAATTGTTCTTAATATTTTTTAAACATTATCTACACATATGTAGATTATGTGTAGGTACGTACTATAATCAAAATATGACTTACAATGCGTAAATTTTATAAATAACCAAAATTTATTCATATTTTTTTGTTTTAATTCAATACAGAATAATATATATTTATACTAATATACAATACATCTCTTTAGATATAGATATAATTTTATCAAACATAGAAGCTTTAAAACAGCAAATACAAATAAAAGCAAGACATTTAAAGGGTTGCTTTATTTAGACACCCCTTAATTTTAAATCAACACCCCTGTGCCCTATACGCCGCGTATGGGTCCATACGCGGCGTATAGGGTACATTGCTGATTTAACGTTTTATACCCTATACGGCGCGTATGGGTCCATACGCGGCGTATAGGGTATGTTGTTGATTTGACGTTTTGTACCCTATACTCGGCGTATGGGACCATACGCGGCATATAGGGTTTGACATTTTATACCCATACGTGACTTATGACCCATACGTGGAAGAGCTATACGCCGCGTATGGAACCATACACGGCGTATAGCTTATATATTTATTTTTTTTTAATTTTTGAGTTTTTATTTTAATATATACAATATGAATACAATAATAAAATTAAAATTAAAATATATAATTCGCATATTACAAATTATAAATTAAAATAAATTTATATAAGCCGGGGGTTCTCGGTTATTCTCTATTATTGCGTTGTATTCCGAGATACGAATCCTATACATAATCTCCCATTCTGCAGCACGTACGCTTCGGTTAAGAATCCAAAGATTACTTAATGTTGGCATCGGATAATCTCCTTCTAACTTAACGTGGACGAAATGATTGTTGTTGACATGAACAATCGACACGACATGATGAGGCATGACAGTTTTCGGATCAGCCCATAATGGGAAAAATGTTTGACAACCATTATTGCTTAGTAAATGAAGAATAACCCCAAACTTTTGAGCAACCACTAATCCCGTATACGGCATTATCATCCAATGTTCTTCTGGTGCAGGTTCCACACTTTGCCAATCGATGGTGTGACGTAATTCGTTATACTGTCCGGGGTATAAAGTATCGAAAACTTCCCTGTACTCCAATTCATGTCTGTCCAACTCTTCTAAAAGCTGTGTCCGCACATACATCCACTTATTTTCGTCAAACCAAAGCCTAAAGCTATTGATCGAAAACCACAATTCCCATCGGGTCGGACATCTCGTATACGTGAAATATACTGATGAAAGATTGACGGAATCCAATTTTTTAACCTGTTTATAT
This sequence comes from Flaveria linearis, assembly GCA_024085815.1. Classification (NCBI taxonomy): domain Eukaryota; kingdom Viridiplantae; phylum Streptophyta; class Magnoliopsida; order Asterales; family Asteraceae; genus Flaveria; species Flaveria linearis. The sequence goes on from CM044003.1 coordinate 27,692,796, forward strand.
TGTTTAATTGGTGATCTCCGACAATCAAAGAAAACTCATTAGTACCCCGTGATACTTTAGATGACGTTAACGACTACGTTGCATGGCAGGCTTCTGGGGCTTTACAGTTGAACTTGTTCTTCCGGAAATGTGAGACGCAATAAACGAGCTATGTCTCGGCATGTCGCACGTACTTTGTTGAGTGTCGTACTTTTGTTGTTGAACCTTTAACGTTGGACGACCGCGAATATCTGTTTGAACAACAGGCGCTTTTTTGTTATTTTTCAATGGATACACAATTTTTTTATTTTTTCCACCAAACTAAATTTTACAGTTGCGGGTTGTGTCATTATTTGTTGTTTCACCCGTTCCATTTCTTCTTCAACATCAACTTTTTCATCCACCGTATATGATGGCTTAATGTTATCAAGCTTCGTCCAAAATACGTCAATTGCATCTAATGGAATTTAGTGCCTGCATTATAAAGTATAAATTAATACATAATTTGTCACTTTAATAGAAAAATGATAATGATGGAGCGACTATTACCAGAATGTTCATATTTTTCCAGCCGACAAGCACAAGGCAAGCCACAACTAGTGAAAAGATGACAACCACATGTTGCATTTGCAGAGCGCATCACATGCAATTTAGTGTTTTCGGCAACTAATAAATCAAGAGCTATGTGTGAAACCTTGCCTCTTAAGTAATCAAATAGCGGAAGTTTATGATGATTCATGGTTTTAATTTTGCTTGTCTCAAAGCTTTCTTTTAAATTTACCTCTTGTGCGTTCACCAATTGATCTACAAACTCCACAAGTCTATCCAGTGAGCTATTTGTTGATTTAAGATATCTTTTTAAATTAGCATGTTGACTCTCCACCCTATTTGTTGTGCGTTGGCCAAAATTGCGGTTCAAGTTAGTCCAGGCTGATACAACATTTCTTTGTAACTCTCTAACCAGTTTCTGTTTATATATGACAATACCTCTGAAAATATAATAAAACATAATTACATTATATATTGAAAATATAATAAAACATAATTAAAATATAATTAAAATATAATAAAAACTTACTTTCTCGATTGCTTCAACTAATCGTTCGTAAAGAAGGTTATAGTTATACTCGTAAATCTCCGCCGTGGGAGACTCACACAAACGTGCCCATGCATATTTAAACTTTCTCCAGTCATCTTTTGTAAAACTTGCTTTACAGTGTTTCACGATATTTTCATCAATATGCCACCTGCATAAACACTTTGAAGCATTCGGAAACACTTTAACACATGCGTTCATTAAAGCGAGATCTCTGTCTGTTATTATGACGCGCGGCTCCATACACTTGCTTAACGTATCTTTCAATCTATTAAGCACCCATTCAAAATTATCTTCCCGTTCTTTGCTAATAAACGCATGAGCAACACAAAATGTCTTGTGTGTGGAGGTCACACCAACAATCTGAACAAACGGAAGCTTGTACATGTTTGTTTTATATGTAGCGTCTATCATCAGCACGTGCGGAAATGCACGCCAAGTGTCGTATGATTTAGGATGACAAAAAAATATATCTTCTACGACATTAGTATCGGGATCTTCTCGGGTGTAATAAACATACCTTTTAATAGAAAAAGGAAGGAAAATTGATGTTGTTAAGTGAGGATACAAATACAAGTTAGGCTTCATTTTAATTAAGTCTATTGAAAAAAAAAACCTCGGGTGTAATAAACGTACCTTTTAATAGATAAAAGGTTTTCTAAGACTTGCATTGGTGTTTCACCGACTTTTCTTTCACTTCTTATCTTATATTGAGCGTTGTATACGTCTCTGGTTATTGATGCGTTATTAGGATTTTGCTTTTTAATAGCTGAGAAGATGCTACGAGGCTCCATGTTCTGATCAATAAGCTGCTCCACCAAATTGTATTCGTTTTGAGAAAACCTTCTTACAAAAGGATGCCCCTCCGTATGTTGAGCAGGATCATGGTTATGTTCGTCACTTCGCACCTCTAATTTCCACGAACGACGTTTGTTGTCGTATATCCCTACTAATTTAAAAGGACATCCGATTTTTTTGCTACCAGATCGTCTAACTGTTGCTTTACTTTTGTGTTCGCCCGCACGATCACAGATAAGCCATACCTTTACGACCTGACCTTCTTTTTTCTTTGATCTTCGTGTAATAATAACGTAACCATTATCACGTCCTCTATTAACAGCCCAACAGACTAGCTCATCGAGAGATAAAAAATTTTGAGATGTTTCAAACGATACTTTTGTCGTTTGTTTTTCATCACTCGAGAGTATATTATTTTTTTGCGTGTCGTAAGTTGACTCTCGGCAAAACTCAACTTCATCATCGGGAACATACGATTGGTTTAAATCTGGCAGTCCTGTCTCGTAAGCAGATTGAACGTACGCATCATCTTGATTACTATCCACCACGAACGAATATTCATTTGAATATTCACCAAACAAATAGTTACCGTCCCAAAACGACATACCGAACGAATAAAAAGTGTGATATTTTGAGAGAGAAATACGTTTGGGATTTACAGGAATCGAAAGCATATCGAAAGTGTTATCGAAATCGTTGTTATATAGGTGAAAACGAATCTTGGGTCATGTCATATCGAAATAATTTATACGTGGCGTATGGGTCCATACGCCACGTATAGGATCCTATACGCAGCGTATGGGCCTATACGCTACGTATAGGCTTGCCACGTCTTCCACGTATAGGATCCTATACGCAGCGTATGTACCATGTAATCGTACATGGTACAAAAAGTACATCTGACACCACCAATTATTTTGTACTATACGTGGCGTATGGACCCATACGCCACGTATAGTGCAAAATAATTGGTCACATGAGCACTATACGTGGTCGCAAGAGCACTGTAGTGGTCGCATGAGCACCAATTATTTTGTACTATACGTGGCGTATGGGGCCATACGCCACGTATAGTACAAAATAATAGGTCGCATTAGCACTGTACGTGGTCGCAAGAGGACTGTAGTGGAGGAGCTATACGCCGCGTATGGGTCTATACGCGGTGTATAGTTTATATATGTATATGTTTTTTTTAATTTTTTGAGTTTTAATATATATATAATTTGAATTAAAATTATTTATGTATGTATGTGTGTATGTATGTATGTGTGTATGTCTGTATGTATGTGTGTATGTATGTATTTGTGTATGTATGTATGTATGTATGTATGTCTGTATGTATGTATGTTTGTATGTCTGTATGTATGTATGTATGTATGTATGTCTGTATGTATGTATGTTTGTATGTCTGTATGTATGTATGTATGTATGTCTGTATGTATGTATGTTTGTATGTCTGTATGTATGTATGTATGTATGTATGTATGTATGTATGTCTGTATGTCTGTATGTCTGTATGTATGTATGTATGTCTGTATGTATGTATGTATGTATGTATGTCTGTATGTCTGTATGTCTGTATGTATGTATGTATGTCTGTATGTATGTATGTATGTATGTCTGTATGTCTGTATGTATGTATGTATGTCTGTATGTATGTATGTATGTATGTATGTATTTGTGTATGTATGTATGTATGTATGTCTGTATGTCTGTATGTATGTATGTTGTATGTCTGTATGTATGTATGTATGTATGTATGTATGTATGTATGTATGTATGTATGTATGTATGTATGTCTGTATGTCTGTATGTATGTATGTCTGTATGTCTGTATATATTTACAAAGATAAACATAAACTGATAATAAACATAAAAGATAAACATAAACTGATAATATATTTACAAAGTTTTTAAATTACATAACAAAATAAAAATTACAATACAAAACTACGGGGAGTCAGGGTAATCTCGAGGCGGTGGCAACGGCGGAGGATCAGTACCAGAACGCCGCGCCATCTCTGACTGAACCTGCCACTCTATCAGATCCTCAACGCGATCGAGCCGTCGACTCTGCTGCCGTAAGCTCCTAGACATATCCTGCAACAATGTCTCCACACGTGCAGGCAGCCTCACCTCTCTATAAATATGTCGCGGGATCTGAGGCTGAGGAGGCGGCTGATGTGGCTGAGGAGGCGGCTGATCATGTGGCTGCTCGTCGGGTGGTGGCTGATCATGCGGCTGCCCGTGCTGCTGCAGTGGATCGACAATGCCGAGCTGCTGAACTGGTGCCGGCTGCCAGATCTCCCCGGGTCGAAGAGAGAATCGTATGCCAACCGGAAACTGGCGTATAATACGCATGCCGAATAGCGTACGACGATCTAATCTCACCGGCTCGATCGGCGGAGACACGTCACCAAGATGCCGAGGAAGATAACCTAAAGATCGGGCAATCAACGTGATGTACGCGCCACCGTACACCGCTCCTCGCTCCTGGCGATGATAATACGAAGCAAAATACTCCGCCAAACACCTCGCCAGGTTACACCTGGTCCCCGTAATCAAACAGTATAAGTAAAATAAGTCGGGAATGGTACACCACTCCCGACTCTTGCCACGTCCCGTGATGGACGTGGCGATCATCCGATGCAGATAACGGATGAGAGGATCTCGAATGCCGGTGACCCTGCCCTTAGTCCTCTGAAACGGACCTCCGGCAATCTCAGGCCACCACTCTCTCAATGTGCCCTCCTCCATCTCAGTAATACCCTCAGTGAACAGAGGGGTAACAGTCTCCGGCTCATAATAAAGCCCTGAGACAACTGCAAACTGCTCAATGGACATCTGATGTGCATGTCCACAAAGCGTAAAAGAAATCTCCGATCGCTCATCTTCCTCCACCATCTCATCTGGACGAATATATGTAAATGTGGATAAAAACTCCACTACCAGCTCACGGTGGGACGGTAAGAATGCGATCTCAAAAAGACGTCTCCACGGCGTATCGTCTCCGATAATAGCAGCAAGACGATCGCGCTCTCCCAACTCAGCCATCACCTCCCAATCTACGGCCTTTTGATGACCGATCTTCATCCGAATAAATTTTGAGCACTTAGCGTGCTCAATAGAACCGGCATCAAACTGCAGCCAAGGATGCTCGGCAATATGGTCAACAACGTCAGCCTCAATCTCAGAATCGGAAGACATATCTGCACAGATGAACAAATAGGTCAAAAACAACGTATACGTATCTATATATATATACACATATACATATATATACGTATATGTATATGTATATGTATACACATATACATATACATGTTATATGTATATATGTACATATACATATATGTATATGTATATGTGTATATACATATATATGTATATGTATATGTATATGTATATGTATATGTATATGTATATGTATATGTATATGTATATGTATATGTATATGTATATGTATATGTATATGTATATGTATATGTATATGTATATGTATATGCGTATACACATATATATGTATTTGTATATATATTTACCCTATACGCCGCGTATAGGTCTATACGCCGCGTATAGGGTAGCAGCGTATGGGTCACAGGGCAACGTATAGGTCGAATCCGACCCTATACGCCGCGTATAGGACTATACGCGGCGTATAGGGGACCCACGTATGGCCCCCAAGTCGCGTATTGCAACACCCTATACGCGTATATATCTATACGCCGCATATAGGGTACACACCAATGTGTCTTCGTCCCCAACCAAAGAACTATACGCTGCGTATAGCCCTATACGCGGGCTGTACCGGCGTATAGTTCTTTATTCCAGTTTTTAAATCACGCATTTTGGGGCATAAAACACTACTTTAACGTTTAAATCAATGAACGATTAACATAATAATGATGTATGAACAATAATACGTACCTGGATGTTGAAAAATCAAGATCAATACGTGTAGTATAGTGCTATACGAGAGTGTTTTTTTTGAAGTGTGTGTAAAAAATAGAAAATTTGAAAGATATAGTATGCCGAGGATCTATACGCCGCGTATGAGACCATACGCGGCGTATAGCTTATATTCTTTTTTAAATCGACACCGACCTATACGTGGCGTATGTACCTATACGCCCCGTATAGGTGAAGTGATGTGACGTCGGTTGTCAGTCATTAATGTCGCATTAATGGTCGTACCCTATACGCCGGGTATGGGCCGCGTATGGACCCATACGCGGCGTATAGGGGGTGTCGATTTAAAAAAGTGGGTGTCTATTTATTAGGACCCCATTTAAAAGGTGCATAATAGACAATTTATTAAAATTTTAAGACATTTTACAGGCAATATGTCAAATTTATCTATTAAATTTTATATACTTTGACACTTTTAACATTGTCTCTTTTATGTATTTAATAAACATTATTAATATATTATTTAATAATATGATATTATTTAATTCACTTAATAAAAGTTTATTTTATTTATGATATTATAATCAACATTTAAATTTATATTTACTAATTATATTTTTATAACTAAATACTATTTAAATTAAGTATTATTTTATTTAAATATTTAAGATTATAACTCATATATATCTTCATATTTATAATAACTATAATAATAATATTTTTGTAAGGGCATATTAAGAGTTCAATAATTTTAATATTTAAATATATATTTTATAATAAAAGTGAAAGGAGTATAGAATGGTAGTTTTACATATGGATTAAGACAGCTATATGGAAAGTATGCTTAAATTTAAAAAAAAATTAACTATTTTGTTTCATTTTTGCCCTTACAATAACGTATAACATATGATTCTTATAATACAAATGCTAAAGCATGTACACCTACTATTGTTAACAACCTAATAACAATCAAGATGGTAATTTATGGTGATAATTTCTCCATTTACTTTCTCCAATCTATACGACTTACCACCAGAAACTGCCTCCAATAATCATAAAACTCTAACCTACATTTATAAAAAAAAAACCCCCTAGAATCTAGGTAATTAGTGATTTGCGACCACAAATAGCACCCATGCTTTCACTAGTCTTGTTGGTATAATATAGTTGTATTAAAGACTTTTATGATATAGGTAATTATTTTCTTTCATTCAATTTTTTCAATAATTACATTTTAATTTTTAATTTACGTCATAACGTACCTAGCCGATACTAACTAAAATCGAATTCCCAAAAAATACATAACAACTGTACCACCGCAATGCGCGTGCATTTCCTCTAGTGTGTGTGTATATGTGTGTATGTATATTATATATATATATATATACATATATATATATATACACACACACATATATATACACACACACATACACACACACACACATATATATATATATATATATAATTAAATCATTTACTTATATTTAAAAGCAAAAAACTTTATCCTGTGTGTATACATACATATATTTGTATCTATATATATGCACATAAGTATATGCATATCTATATAAATATAATTACGCCTTTACAAGGTACAACCTTTGATGAGACTTTATCGCCGATAACAAATTCTAAGAGTTTCTGTAAGGGTTGAACCTAGAGGCTCGGAAAATCAAATCAAGATGAAGATCAAGATCAAAGGCACGCGAGAACCTAAAGTTACTGTGCGAAAACTGTTACTCGCGCAACAACTACTAGTCGCGCGAGAACTTGTCTTTTCGCGCGAGAACTTGTCTTTCGCGCGAGAACTTCTTTTGTCTACATATAAAAGTTTAGTCTTTGTAATTAGTAGCTTTTGTTCAATTTTCTGATTTCATACGTTTTGTAATACATTTAAATTAGAGAGCAATATAATTCGAAATTTGTTTACATGTGTGTATGAGTGTTTGATATTACTTCTTCTTAATCCATGATTATTTACATTCCACATTCATTATCACGAGATCGATCTTATATTGTAACAATCCTTACACTTGGTATTAGAGCTTGGTACGCTCTAGATTGATTGATTGGAGATTGAAGAAGTGTTATTGAAGTGTTCATGAGGTTGAATTCGTCATAATTTGAAGTATTCTGTTTGATTTCTACTGAGATTGATCATTTGAAGATTATGAAGCTGCTAAATTAGGTGTTCATTGATTTGGTGATCTTTTGAGCTTAAAACGAGATTAATTGAATCAATTAGAGACAATTAGGATCTTAATTCAATCTAAATCACTAATTGAACACTTAATTAATCAAATTTTAATCAATTTGGTGAAAAAGTGAAGCTGAAAAACATGAAAAATTACACAAATGGATCAGGCGAAAAGTTGAATAACTTGTGAGAAAAGTGAATATTCACGTGAAAAGTTCTACTTTGCAAAAGTTTGTTACAGAAAGATTCCTTGTGCACGAGAACTTGTGCTTTTTGCAATATTCAGTTACAGAAGTTGCCACGCGAAAACTTGGTGTGATTTCGCATGAAAACTTGTGTATTCGAGTGAAAACTTCAAATTTTTTAGAATTTTTGAGAAATTCGTTTTTGAAGTGAGAAAGATGGCAAACCTAAAGCACATTACTGTTACACTAAATCTCAACAATGAGATTGTACCAGTACTAAGCCACCATGACTGCTCAGTGAAGAAGACTATCTGAATTGGGTTTTTAGGTTTGAGAACCATGTCATGTACACTGAACCTCGGATGATGAGATCAATTAAGCAAGGTTCATACATTCCATTGTATAAGAATGATAAAGGTGATTTGGTTCCTAAACCAAAACATTTGTGGGACGAGGAGGATATGAAGAAGAAGGAGCTTGATGACAAAGCCTATGCTGCTATCACTATGGCTTTGACCGCTGAAATAGCATAAAAATTTAAAGATTTTACTAAGGCTAAGGATTTATGGGATGCAATAGAGGAACAGATCATGGGCAACAAGGATATGAGAGAAAGCAGGAAAGAAATGTTTAACCAAGAGTTTAATATGTTTAATCATATACTGGGTGAAACCTTGGAGGCACAGATGTCTAGATTTATGAAGCTGATCACAAAAATTAATAGTGCAGGAATTATCTTAGAGAATATAGTAGTTAACAAAAAGCTGTTAAATTCTCTACCTTATAGCTGGAACAACAACTGCACTACTATCAAGAGAACCAAGGACTTGTTCACCTTAACACTCAGTGATCTCATCTCAGCTATCAAATCTTATGATATGGATGATAAGCCAAGGGCTGCAAATTATATTAACGCCATAGGAGCTGAAGCATCAACACTGTATGCCAAAATGGCTAGTAATCCTAATTACTATGTCAGCTACTCTCAATTATGTGAACAATAACAACAGCTAACAACTTCTGCTAATCCAACCATCAAAGATCAAATCTTGCCCCAATCCTTACCTTACTATCAAGCTACTCATCAAAATTCCTATGTCCAACCTTCAATTCAATCCCAATCTCAAACCTATCCTCAGATTCAAGATGCTCAACTAACACAACAAACTTTTATTGTGAATTCTCAACCCACAAAGCAAACAATTCAAATAGCTGAAGAGCATCTGGCTGTATTTACCACTTTCATGAATAGTTATGAAGCCTTTTCTGCAGGAAGGCTCAGTGCACCAAACATATTGGTTGATGACTTATAGCAAGTTAATCTCGATGATGTAGAAGAGAACGACATTAAGTATTAGATGGCTATGGTGGTGTATAAAGCCAAGAACGTTGCAAGGAGAATAGGCAAAAAAGTGTTTGGTCTGAACAACTCCAGCAAGATCGGGTTTGACAAGTCCAATTTGGGAAGGAAAACGAGAGACTGTTAATGAATCTATAGGCCAAAGACATACTAAATCCAGATTTTATGATAACCATGGAAGTTGTCATCAACAGTTTAAGAAAATAACTCGAGAGCAAAATGTGTAAAGCTTATGTGGTGGAGTTATGAGAAAGGAACTGGACATGCTATTATACACTATGTTGATAAAGAATTCCATATCATCGACCCTGTGGATTTGCTCAAGTTTGGAAGAGAAGATCTGATGAGGCTATGGGCTTGCCATGTTATAGCTGATGAATCTTTTCATCTTTTAGCAGCACAGTTTGGTTGGTTTATTATGAAGGCCCTGGACAACAAAATGTACGCATATGGAGGCAATTACAAGGTTAAAGACGTGGACTTCTAATAACATTGATTTACCGAGCCTAGGGGGAGATTGTAGGAGTGGAAACTAGAGGCTCGGGAAATCAAATCAAGATGAAGATCAAGAGCAAAGTCACGTCAGAACCTAAAGTTACCACGTGAAAATTTTTACTCGCGTGATAACTACTAGTCGTGCAAGAACTGTGTTTTCACGCGAGAACTTCTTTTGTCTATATATAGAAGTTTCGTCTTTGTAATTAGTACCTTTTGTTCAATTTCCTAATTTCATATGTTTTGTAATACATTCAAATCAGAGGGAAATATATTTGAAGTTTATTTACTTGTGTGTATGAGTGTTTGATATTACTTCTTCTTAATCTGTGATTGTTTACATTCTGCATTCGTTATCATAAAATCTGTAGGGGTTGAACCTAGAGGCTTAGAAAATCATATCACGATGAAGACAAAGATTCGAAGCCACGCAAGAAGCCAAGTTACCGTGCTACAACTAGGTTCTTGCGCGACTACTACTTGTCGCGCGAGAACATAGTACTAGCGCGAGAACTCTTGATTAGTATATATATAGAGTTTGTGTTTTGTAATAGTTAGTGCTTTTGTCATATTTCCTGATATCAGATTTCGTGTAACACTTCTTAAATCAGAGAGCAATGCTATTTCGAAGTTATTTAGATTGTGTTTATTGTTCTTCAATTGTTCAATCCAATCCATAATGTCTATATTCCGCGTATTCATTACGAGATCGGTTATTGTAATGTGTTGATCCTTACAATTGGTATCAGAGCTTAGTATACTCTTGATCGATTGATTGAAGTTTGAAGGAGTGTTTTTTGAGAAGTTCGTGAGGTTGATTTCATCACAAATTGAAGTAATTCTACTTGATTTCTGCCAAATTCAATCATTAGAAGACTATGAAGATGTTAAACATGATATTCATCTTTTGATGATCTATGGAGCTTAAAAAGTGATTAATTAACTCAACTAGGGACAATTAGGATCATAATTGAACCTAAATCACTAATTGAACATTTGACTAATCTAATTTTGATAATTTTGGTGAAAAATTAGAGCTGAAACCGTCAAAATTATAGAGAACAAGGCAGGCAAAAACTTCCTGTTTTTCGGTGAAAACTTGATTTTCATGCGAAAACTTGAGTTTGTTACAAAAAGGTTCCTTTCGCATGACAACTTGCACTTTTCGCAAAATTCAGTTACAAAAGTTTCCTCGCGAGAACTTGGATAGTTTCGCGCGAGAACTTGAAGCTTTCGTGCGATAAGTCTGCTATTCATGAGAGAACTTTTGAGTTTGAAGTTTATCTGAAGACTTTGATTTCTGACTGAGAAAAATGGCCAATCTTAAGCACGTTACTGCTACACTGAATCTTGATAATGAGACTGCACAAGCACCAAGCCACCAAGACTGCTCAGCGAAGAGACTACCCTGACTGGGCATTTAGATTTGAGAACCATGTCATTTATATGGAACCCCGGATGATGCGAGCAATCAAACAAAGTCCATATATTCCGGCTTATAAAAATGACAAGGGTGATTTGGTTCCTAAATCTGACACTTATGGGGTGAGGAGGATATGAAGAAGACAGAGCTTGACAAAAAAGCCTATGCTGCAATCATAATGGCATTGACCACCGAGATAGCACAAAAGTTTAAAGACTTTGCCAAGGATAAAGATTTATGGGATGCCATGGAAGAATAGATTATGGGGAATAAGGATATGAGGGAAAGTAGGAAAGATATGTAAAACTAAGAGTTTAACATGTTTAATCATACACTAGGTGAAACATTGGAGGCACAAATATAAATATTTGTGAAGTTGATCACAAAAATTAAGAGTGCAGGAATTATATTGGAGAATACAACAGTTAACAAAAAGCTGTTAAATTCTCTACCGTATACCTGGAACAAAAATTGCACTACTATCAAGATAACCAAGGACATGTTTACCTTAACACTCAGTGATCTTATATCAACCATCAAATCTTATGATATGGATGATAAGCAGAGGGCTGCAAATTACATGAATACTATGGGAGCTGAAGCATCAGCACTATATGCCAAAATGGCTAGTAATCCTAATTACTATGTCAGCTATTCTCAACTATGTCAGTAACAACAACAGCGAACTCTACTATTAATCCAACAATCAATGATCAAATCTTGCCCCAATATTTCTCTCAAATTCATGCCCCACATCAAAGTTCTTATGTCCAACCTTCAATCCAATCCCAATCTCAATCCTATCCTCAAATTCAAGCTGCTCAACCGACACAACAAGCATTTGTTATTAATTCCCAACCCAGTAAACAGACCATTCAGATTGCAGAAGAGCACCTTGCTTTATTCACCTCATTCATGAACAGTTATGAAGCTTTCTCTATCGGTAGACTCAATACACCCAATATCATGATTGATGATCTACAACATATAAATCCTGATGATGTTGAAGAAAATGACATCAAATATCAGATGGCTATAGTGGTGTATCGTGCCAAGAACTTTGCACAAAGAACTAGCAGGAAAGTGTTTGGATTGAACAACTCTAGCAAGATAGGGTTTGACAAGTCTAGTTTGAGATGTTATAACTCTGACAAACCTAGTCACTTTGCTAGATGATGCACTGAGGGAAGGGCTGGTCACTGATACTAGGAAGAAGATGGTGACAGTAGAGGTGGAGACAAAGACTGATCAAGCCGTATATCAAAGAACAAAGCTTTGGTATCACAGACTAATGAAGAGTATGATTGGTCTGATCAATTAGAGATTCTTGATATCAAGCTTTCCACTACTTTGTTGGCTGAGATCAAAACTAAAGAGGAGCATGGTAATGACAATCTACTTGCTGAGTTTATGTCTTCTGATTTGTTGGACAGTGTATTTGCTGAAAAAGAATGTGTTAAGGCTGAGAATATGAAGGAAATGGAAGAGGAAAAGGTGGAAGAAGTAAACTGTGAAGATGAGAAAGTTTATGATGAGAAAAACTGTGTTGAAATAGTTGTTGAGATTATTCCAGCTCATGTTGAACTCAAAGAAGAAGTGACTATTGAGCTTACTCTTGTCCAAATTATTGAAGAGAAAGATCAAGCTATTAAGGTTACTCTAGCTACTGAAGGAAGGAAGAATATAGCTGTTGAGATTAATCCAGCTTCTCCTTATGATTTGAAAGAACATGTTGGTGAGACTACTCCAGCGCTTGTAGCAGAAAGACTTGTGTAAAAGGCCTTGATGGTGAATGTGGTCCATGAAGAGACAAATAGTAGAGCTAAGATTAATGAGGTATACATTTCTATTTGTTCTAATGAATGCATTGAAAAGGTACAAAGATATAGAGTTCACAACGAGCATCTGATCTTAGAAGTTGAGGAACTTTAATATCATGCTCGTAAATATAAAACTGATAAGAAAATTTTTAAAGAAAAGATAGATGGTTTAAACAAATCAATTTAGCAATTAAAATTATATCTTTATGACAATGATTATAACATAAATGATTTCACAACACGTAACAATGAGCTATTCTTGGAAATCAATAAACTAAACAGTGAACTCTTACTACTAAATTAAGGGTTAAGAAATTTGAATTATCTTCAAACATGGTTGAAGGTATTATCAAATCTCAAATGACATAAAATATTAATGATGGTAAAGGTGGAGTTGGATATTCTAATATTGCACCATCAATTAATCATGACTATTCTTCATTGCCTTCATCAATTAACAAATATGATGAAGAGACCTATGATTTAGGTTTTCAACTAACACATTTAGTCAATATGTCATTGACTGTTGATCCTATCATAAAAATTGCAATTAAAAATAACCATGATAATCGTTTTGCAAAAAATGTGAAGAAAGACGGGTTGGTTGAAGAGTTGGAGAGTGAAGATGATTTAGTTTTTGAGGAAATAAAACTTGTAATGAAAATCATGTTTGTAATTCATCATCAAATATCAATAAAAGTTCAGAAGTTTTTTTTGTTTCAAATGATTGTTTAAAGTTTTCGAACAAAGAAAAGAAACTTAAGTAAAAAATTAAGTATACGACCAAAGAAAGAAAGAGGGTAACAACATCTATATCTGACTTGAAAACTGATTTCAAGGACAGATTTGTTTCAAAAGGCAACATTGATAAAGAAGAATATATCTTTAAAGAAACTATTGAAAGTTTCTTTAAATATAAATCTCCTATTATTGCTAATTCTATAAAACAAGAACTTTGTAGCACAGGTACAAAAGACACTGGTCCTACTCTTGTACTTTCAAGTCATAAAGACAAAGTTCAAACAAAAGCCTTCGTTAGCAACTAAAGATAATCAATCTCTTAGGACAAATTCCAAAGAACAAGGAAAATGAGAGACTGTTAAAGAATCTTTTGGCCAAAGACATACTAAAGCCAGATTCTATGATAACTATAAAAGTTATCATCAACAGTTTGAGAAAATGACCCGAGAGCAAAATGTGTATCAAACTATGTGTTGTTATGTATATGGAAAGCCTAACCATATGGCTAGGAATTGTCAATCATAAAACATTAACAAGTAAACAAAGGTTTCATGATTCTATTACTAATAATAGAAAACAATTCTTTCTTAAAGCAAAGTTTCAAAGAAATTTGAATCAATCAAATTGTTTATTGATAAAAGAAATGATCATCCAAGTATAACTTCGCAAAAGAAAACTACAAAGAAGAAACCTGTCAGGATCTCAGCCTCTAGTTTGATCAATTAGGTTGTATTCGTAGCGGATTTAGCACGAGAATTAGCAATTACAGCAAGAACATAAAGGATTTTGCATGTAATAGTAAATGTAGAGAGAGAGAACAATTCTGCCAAAAAGGTAATATTCTTTTTGCTCACACGTTTCGGCACCGAATACAATTAGGTCATCTACCTTTTATAGGTAAAATGACATATGCTGATGTCACTTGATAGTGACATCAAATGGTTATTAACAAACTACTGAGAACTAACTAAACTACTGAAGATGTCACAACAGTTGACATCTTGTTACAAAATTACTAAGTGTTCTACCTATTACAAGTACTGAAAAGGAAACTACTGAAAAGCTACAACGACTGAAGAACAAACTCTTCAGTCGTTTACAACTACTGAACTATAACAGCTGAAGAACAAACTCTTCAGCTGTTGTACAAACTACTGAAAAGGAAAAACATAAAACAACTGAAAAGTAAAACCATCACAATAACCGAAGAAGACTTCTTCAGCTGTTGTGACAAAGTCTAAAGCTTCAGCACTTTGGTCTTCAGACTGATCTTCAGATGATTCATCAGCTAATGACTTCAGTAGTTGTCATCGGCTGATGTCTTCAGTCATTGTCTTCAGACTTTGTGCATCAGTTGATCAGCTCTTCAGTTCTTCAGTTGTTAATCTTCAGCACTTGTCTTCAGTACTTGAAGTCTTCAGTACTTGTATTCATCAGTACTTTAGACTTCAGTACTTATCTTTAGTACTTGGGATCTTCAGCTGTTGTTCTTCAGATCTTGATCTTCAGCTGTTGAGTCTTCAGTCTTTGTCAAACTGCTGATGAAGCCTTCAGCAGTTGTTGTGATGTCATGTGGGATTTAGAGGTTTTCCAGATCTTGGCTCATTGGTTCTTTTGTCCAACAAACTCCCTCTGAACCAATGCAGCCAAAACCTCTAAGTTATTTATTGTCCCACTTATTGTTGGTAGAAATATTGGTCTATTTCCTTCTGGATCAGATTAGAAGTTGACCCTGATAAGCACTGGCCTGGGAGGAGGTCTCTGATATTTGTTTGGCTAAGTATGGATGGGAGCCCTGTCTTGGGGAACTGGACACAGGGCTGTTGTCCCATCCATGAGACTTACCTCCCACATACGAGCCTGTAGGATTCTCTGGTATAGGCTCTGAGGAATGTGATTTGTTCTTCTTTGGATAGGTCCTCAGCCGTACCTTCGAATAATCCTTCATGGCCGTACAGCTCTGAGACAAACTTGGCCTGTTTGCCATTTTTGAGCTCAACAGTTGTGATCTGCCTATAGGCGAATTCATCAGGATATCTGCCTTCTAGTAGCAGGTTGAGCTCATCTTTTCTGAAGTTCTCAAGCCTCTTATAAACTAAGCCTTTCCTAACCACCCTATTCTCCAACATCGTTTTGGGTGATTGCTTAGACTTATAGGCTTTCTCGAACTCATCTACAATTTCCCAGGGTGTTATTACAAGAGCCACTATGATCACTTCATCTACGATCTTCTTCATTTGGCTCTTGTATCTCACAGGAATGTCTTTCTTAATGATCCTGTGAGCAACTCTAGGATCAGGCCAAGTCCTCACTCTCTCTTTGTCATATTGGAAAGTTTGTTTGAGAGTGAAGAGTCTCAGAGCTTCCTTCTTCATATTCATTATAGAAGTAGAAGCAGCATAAGCTTGATCAATTGACTTTAGCATTTCAGCATCATGAAGCTTCTGCTACTCTTCTTCTTCTAACTTAACCCTCACAGTATCCATCTGTGAGGTGGGAGTGATGGTTTTAGATTTGGCTTTGGGTAGAGGAATGACTGCAGAAAGAGGCAGTCTATCCTCCTCATCCTCCTTTTCTTCTTCTTCTTGCAGCCTCAACACCCTTCTCTTCTTCTACAAGGGTGGATCATCGGCTGTAGGTTTTGATGGTGAAGGGGTTGGTTTTGTGGGTTGTGTTTGGGTTGTTGGTGTGGGAATGTGGGCAGGCTTTGCTAGCAACCTAGAGATAAGTGCAGGTTTAGTCTGTTTGACTAGCAAAGTCTTGTTCCCAGCACCGGCTTCAGAAAGGGCTTCAGCGACCAGCCCTTTTGTAAAATCACCAGCCGAACAGATCTTGGTGGCTATAGCCAAGATTCTGTCCCTGGTCCATGCCTTGACATCAAGGACTGGCCTCCCCAAATACTTCGAAATGAATCTACTCATAGCCTCGAGTCTTTTTTTATCCTCTTGGCTATAAGTAGACCATCGGTGTTCTATCTCCCTTGTCTCTATCTTCCTAATCTCCTGATCTAGCAAGGCAGTGTCCATGTCAAAGCCTTGCCTGAACAGCTGATTAATGACAGAGTCCATTGATCTGCTTTGTTCAGCATCAGCCTCCTTGACAAGGGCTGCTAGATTAGGATCACCCTTCTCTACCTTCTCTCCCTCCTTCTCTCCTCTCTTCTTTTGATAAGTGACACTGAAATCCTTTTGGATTTCAGCCACTTCTATTTCAGTTCTCTCCTCCCTCACCTTCTCCTTCCCCTTCACCCTACCAGTCTCCTCTACCAACACCCTCTCTTTTTCCACCTCTTTCCTCACCTCTTTCTCTTCCTTTACCCTCTTCCTCTTAGCTTGCACTGATGTCTCCCCCTTTTTGGGTGCATTGGTTGGGGTTTGACTATCAGCAAGTGCCTTGGCTACAGCAACCTCCATCATGGGTTGTATATGTGTGGGAAGCCTCTCATCAATGGTTTTCATCATAACTTCTATGATTATAGGTGATGAGAGGCAGGGATTTCTGGAAGATAGCAACTAGCTGCTCAGGAGGGCTCTGTTCCTGAGAACTAGTGCCAGAAGCAGAGGCAGGTGGCTGAGTTTGTGGGAGTGGTTGAGTGTATTGGAGACCTTCGGGTGAAGGTGCCATCTGTGGGTCAATGGTGGCAGATGGACTTCTATCTTGAGACATTTTGGCAAGCAGCTCTTTGAGTCTGCTTACCTCATCCTCTAAGATAGTGTTTTGTGCAACTACATCATAGAAGAAGCACAGGTCATCATCAGTTTGTACTGAATCACCTGACCTCCTGACTGTGTCAGGATGTACATGCACTGAGTATGGCTCAGTAGTTGCATGTGCCCCTTGGTATTGGTACTGGGGACTTCCCGCCTCCGGATTGTATCCATCATCGGCAGTTGCCTCTGGTGAGGTCTTATTGACGTTACCAGCTTCTCCCTGCTCAGATGTTGATGCAGAGGAAGTGGCAGCCTCACTAGAATATCCTATCTCCCTAGCCACACTGGGAGATTGGACATGTGATTCTCTGTGTTGTGGGCTCTCACCAACACTTATGTCCACCCTCTCGTCAGTTGGAGTTTCCCCAGTTGTAATTGGTTTCTGGGGAAAGGGTGGAGTGTTCAGGTGAGTCAACACTTTGGCGATTATGAGTGTAGGGCTTTGTGGGGCGGTTTCAGTGGGTGATGGGCTTGAAGCAGATTGCACATGGGGAGGAATGTGCGTTTCAATGGCAATCTTCTCAAGTGAGACAGATTCCAGATTTGTGGCTGCCCCAGAAGTGGTTGCATCAGGCTCCTGTTGAGAGGAAACCTATGCGGTTGTGGTGGGTGGAGTCGTGGTGACTGCTGGGAGAATCTGACCAGCAGCCACTTCCTTCCTTTGTGTTGCAGGGGCATCCTCAGGGACTCATTTCCCTGAGTAGCCTTTGTTGGCTTCTTTTTGGTTTTTGGCTTGGTGGGGACTTTGGATTTGGAGGTGGAGGCTGTGGGTTCCAGCTGCGTGGGTTTTCGCAGCTTGGCAGCCTGTTTGAGTGATTGGTCGGTGTTGTGCCTGGAGTATACCTCAGCTAGAACAGCCATGGTAGGGACCCCAGTGCCAACAAGTCCCTCAGCACTAAGCTGGCTCACGATGATGGCCATTATGAACCGAGGATACAAGATCCAACGGTTAGAAATGGGTTTTGTGGCCATATCCTTGATTTCCAAAAATATGATTTCAGTAAAGTTCAGGGGTTGTTTTTCAAGGATGGAATACAATACCTGTTGCCACATTGTGGACATCTGGTCCCATGAAGATGTTTTTGGGGCCAGACACACATTCACCATATGGAATATAAGACGTTGAGGATCTGGGAAGTGTTTCTTCAACAAGGTGGAGGCAGAGAGGTCGCCCTGATAGTCATTGGCGGTGAAAGATAGATTGAGGGCGCCTTTGGGGTAAGAGGTTGGGAATGTGGCATCCTCAGCTTTAGGGTTTGTCGAATAGTAGCTGGAGTGATAACCACTGGGTGGTTGTTTACGGAGGACCGGAGAGAGACCTCGCCATCATTCTCTCCGGTTTGGACGGTGATGTTGGTCCAGAACTCCGATAGGGAGTCGGTGTAAATGATGGGGTTTAGAAGAAAAGCCGTTTGGTATGGAGATTCGTACATGAGTTCAACGGCATTGTGGAATTTGGCCCAAAAGGGCAATTTAGTGAGATGTGCGACATAGTTGTGTTGAGGTTTGAGTTGCATGGCCGCCATTAATGGTGTATGGGAAGTTCAGAGGTTTTTGAAAAGTTAGGTCAAGTGAGAATTAAAAGCTCTGAAGGTTGGGTATTTATAGGGTATGGCAAAGGCTGAAAGAAAACTACTGAAGGTTTTGGTCATCAGTTGTTGAAAGTACTGATGATGTGGTTTTAACCTTCAGTGGTTGTAACATCTGAGGACTTGGTGTGAGTCTTCAGTAGTTGAAACTACTAAGACCTTGGTTTTGTCCTTCAGATGTTGTAAACAGCTGAAGACTTGATGTTAGTCTTTAGTAGCTATAAACTACTGAAGACTTGGTTTTCATCTTCAGACGTTGTAACAACTGAAGACTTGGTGTTAACTTCAGTAGTTGTGTACTACTGAAGACATGGTATTGCTTCAGTTGTTGTAAACGACCGAGGACTTGGTGTTAGTCATCAGTAGTTATGAAACTACTGAAGACATGGTTTTGTCCTTCAGTTGTTTGGGTATGAAACAGCAGCTATTTGCATCAGCTGAAGAGTAAATTTACTCATCAGCTGTTTCCGTCAATTCAGTTGTTTCATGCTGACCTCCACATTTACTCATCAGCTCTTTGACTGACTTTCAGATGTTTCATTGACCCTTCAGATCTTGTGAATATTTATGCCTTCAGCTCTTGTGATCAGATGTTCACAAGTGCTGATGAAATACTCTTCAGAGCTGGTGAACAAATTTTGTCTTCAGTACTTGTGTGTAAGATTACACATCAGTACTTGTGAACAAGATTTGTTCTTCAGTACTTATTTGTTTGAAAATTATACATCAGTAGTTGTAATCCACCTCACTACATCAGTTGTTTTCAATAAATAATGTACAGTACTTTGAAGCTTTTAGTCTTCAGTTGTTATGAAAATGTTGAAGACTAAATTACTCATTAGTACTTATATTTGACCTTTGCATACTATTGCTTATCAGTACTTGTGAACTGAGAGCACCAGCATTGGTCAAATTATTCTAGCTGCAGCATACCAAGCCTTAGCACCAAATTCTGGAATGTAGCACTATCTAAAGGCTTAGTAAATATGTCTGCAAGCTCATCAGCACTAGGCACAAACTTAGGATCAATCAGACCTTTTTCATAGCAATCCTGAATAAAATGATGTCTGATCTCTATATGTTCGGTCCTAGAGTGCTGGACTGGATTTTTAACAATGCAAAGAGCTGAAGCACTATCCATTAATAATGGAGTTTTAGTCTCTGTAATGCCATAATCCAAGAGTTGGTTCTGAAGCCAGAGTATCTGAGATGTACAACTTGCAGCAGCAATGTACTCAGCTTCAGCAGTGGATGTAGCAATTGATGTTTGTTTCTTACTCTGCCAAGAAACTAAACAATTGCCTAGGAATTGGCAACCACCAGAAGTGGATTTTCTGGTGACTTTGCATCCTGCATAGTCACTATCAGAGAAAGCAACTAATTTGCAAGAATGCCCAGTTGAATACCAAAGATCTAGTGATTGGGTACCTTGCAGATATCTAAAGATCCTTTTGACTGCAATCAAATGGGATTCTTTAGGTGCAGCCTGAAATCTAGCACAGGCACATGTTGCAAACATGATGTCTGGTCTAGAAGCTGTAAGGTACATCAAGTACCCAATCATACATCTGTAAAGGGTTTCATCAACCGCTTTACCTTTCTGATCTACATCTAGTTGTGTGATGCTGCTCATGGGAGTAGAACAGGGCTTACAGGTTTGTAAATCAAACTTATTCAACAACTCCTTTGTGTATTTGGACTGATGGATGAAGATTCCATCATCCCTTTGATTGATTTGTAAACCTAGAAAGAACTGTAATTCCCCCATAGCACTCATTTCAAACTTTTGCTTCATGAGCATTGTAAATTCATCACACAACTTTAGATCAGAGGATGCAAAGATGATGTCATCTACATAAATTTGAACAAGGAGCTTATGTTGTCCCACAGTCTTGATGTTTTCCCACACTTAGCTTGCTCCTTGCTTCAGCCCATAAAGAGCCTTATCAAGCTTGTACACCCAATCAGGATGTTTATTGTCCTCAAAGCCTGGTGGTTGACACACATAAACTTCTTCTTTTATTTTACCATATAAGAAGGCACTTTTGACATCCATTTGATAGACCTTAAGACTGTGAAAGGCAGCATAAGCTAAGAACAGTCTGATTGCTTCCAGTCTGGCCACAGGGGCAAAGGTCTCATCATAATCGATGCCTTCCTCTTGTGCAAACCCCTGAACAACCAGCCTGGCCTTGTTCTTAACTATTTGGCCCTATTCATCTGTTTTGTTCCTAAATACCCATTTGGTGCCTATTGCACACTTACCTTGGGGTAATGGAACAAGCTCCCACACTTGCTGTTTCTTGAACTGAAGAAGCTCAAGCTGCATAGCTTCCACCTATCTATTGTCTCTTAAAGCAACATGATAGTTCTTTGGCTCTTGCGGACTGATGAAGAGAGCATAGAAGCAGAAGTTGGATAATTGATTCCTGGTTGAAACTCCAGCATTGATATCACCAATGATTTGAGATGTGGGGTGATTCTTCAGCTCTTGATAGACTATAATATCTGTGCAAGTGTTTGTAGACCCATCAGCAGCAACAGATGGTGATGGAGATTCCTGAAACCATGTAGAAGATGGCAGCTCAAATGAAGTAAAGCAAGCAGAAATCTCATCAGCATTTGTTATGGATGGAGCTGTTGAGGCTACAGGAGCATCAGGTTTAGTGGACTCAGGCAGGTTGTCACTAAACCTGAAGAGGTGAGTACTGACTACATCATCATCAGTACCACCAGGTGGAGAACTGTTGACAGGCTCAACAGCTGGAGGTTGATAAGGAACATATTGCAGTATGTCCAGATCAAACAACTCCACAGGGTTTTGTGGAATCTTGTCCTTTGGAGATTCATTAAACTTACCATGTAGAGTTTCTTCAACCGTCTTTGTCCTACAGTTGAAGACTCTGTATGCTTTGCAAGTTGATGAATAACCAATAAAATACCCTGCATCCACCTTACTAGCAAACTTTTGGAGTGGGTTGCTAGTGTTGAGAATGAAACATGGACACCCAAGGCTCTAAAGAATGAAATCAGAGGGGCCAAATGATGAAGAACTTCATAAGGAGTCTTCATCAACCTCTTATTCACTAAAGCTCTATTCTGTACATAGCAAGCTGTATTGACAGCTTCAGCCCAAAAGGTCAGTGGCAGCCCTGAGTCAGCTAGCATTGACCTTGCAGCTTCAATGAGAGTCCTGTTCTTTCTCTCAACCACTCTATTCTGCTCAGGAGTTCTAGGAATACTAAACTGCCTTTTAATTCCCTTGGACAGGTAGAAGTAATCAAGTGTGTGGTTTCTAAACTCTGTTCCATTGTCACTCCTCACACACTTGACCTGCAAGGAATACTGCTTTTCTACAATAACACAAAGTTCATGATAGTCTTGGCTGCTTCATCCTTGGAGTGCAAAAAGAAAGTCCATACAAACCTGGAATAATCATCCACAATTACCAGGCAGTATTTCTTCTTTGCCATGCTCATCACTCTGACAGGACCAAAGAGATCCATGTGCAGGAGCTGCAAGTAGGCAGTGGACTTTGGTTCTTCTATTGAAGGGAATGAAACTTTGTGTTGTTTTCCTTTTAAGCAAGCAGTGCAGTTATCTTCACACTTGAACTCCTTCAAAGGCAATCCTCTTACTAAACCATGGCTTATCAGCTGATTCATGTTCTTGAGATTAACATGCCCCAGCCTTCTATGCTATAGAGTAGACTCTTGAGGAGAGGCCTTGGAGAATAGGCAAGGATGGCCTTTTAGATCTATCTTTTTGAAAGATCTAAGGCATACACTCTTCCTGTCCTGTTGGCCTTCAAGAGAGTGTATTCATCCAACACCTTGTCAATCAAATGTAGAACTTTGGATGACAGAATCCGACAGTTCTGGCTTGTGAAAAGGGCAACATGGCCTTTATCACACATTTAACTGACACTCAAGAGGTTGTACTTGAGATTCTCCACATGGTTAACATCATCAAACCTTATTTCCCCATTAGAAACAAAGCCTTTTCCAATGATGTAACCCTTTGCATCATTGCCAAAGGAGACAAATCCCTTCTTTCCTTGAGAGTAGTTATTAAGAAGGGAGCTGCTTCCTGTCATGTGCATAGATCCTCCACTGTCTACATACCAGATGCTTCTTTGGCATGTTGAAGAACCCTGCAATCATAACCACATGTTAGTTAGTTTTAGAGACCCAAACCTTTTTGGTTTTGGGTCTGTTCTCAACAACAGGTGCAACACTAACAGGTGTTTAATGTGTGACAGCCTGAGGTGAAGAAGATGGTGTAGAAGAGGAACCCTTTGGCTTGGATTTCCTTTTCTGTGGTTTCAACACAGGAGCATCTAATTGGTTGACTCTTCCCATTAGATGCTGAACCATCATTACCAGTTGTGTCTGACTTTGTGATAAAGCTTTCAGCTCTTCAGACACATTGGGGCTTGCAGATGATGGTTTCCCATGTTGCATCATCTTCTTTTGAGCAACCTCAGCTGTTGCCTGAGTAACCCCTACCGTCTTTTGGATTTGTTTTGGGCTTAGGGGTTTCAGGCTTTGATGTTGCTAGTACAAACTTGGTTTCAAACTCATTTTCATTTTATTCATTTGTCCTTTAACTTTCTCTTTTTGTTTGAGTTTGGATCCCCTTTTGTACCAACAATCATCAGTAAGATGATTGAAAAAGCCACATACTTCACATGGCTTCTTCTTCATCTTATGTTGATCATCAACTAAAGAAGATGAAACTGCTGAAGACTTGTTCTTCAGCTGTTTGTTATCAGTACTAGCAGTTTTCTTCCTTGTAGTACCTGCTTTCCTGACCTCTTCTTTAGTTGTCTTCAAACCTTTACTACTGTCAGTTTTCTTCTCTTCAGTGCTGGCAGTAGTTGAGGTTTGAACTTCAGGTGTTATCACTTGCTCTCCAGTACTTTCAGTACTTCTAGAGACAACACCTGAGTTGATCAACTTTTTGACCATGTGACAGCCAGCATTTGAACCATCAGCTGTTTTACTATCAGCTGATTGGTTTTGGCAGGAGTTAATGCTGACTTCTATATCTGAGGATGCTGAATCAGAAGATAGGAGGTCACATGATGAGAAGGATTGGTTATTACTCTCTCCATCAGATTCCACTTCTGCTCTTGGAGTAAAATTTGTGGGAGGGGCAGTGTGATTATAACCAATGCCAAACTTCACATTGGAAGCAGATTGCTTACTAAGAAGCATTTCAAAACCGTTGCATGATTGCACCCATCGATCACACTCTACCTGGGTGGTTGTAAGAGTTTCTTTGAGGTCTCTGTACTTCTCTAGAAGTACCTCTTCCCTAGCCTTATCCTCTTTGATTTGGCATTTAAGCTTGTAAATCTCATCATTTTTATCAGTAAGCACAGCCTCAAATTCAGCTTTTCATTTGGAAATGGTTTGCTCTAGCTCAAAGTTTTGTCAATTAAAGCCACATTTGCCTCTCTAATAGAAGCAAATGCTGCTATGCATGAATCAGAACATAGTTTGGCTTTAGCCTCAGAAGATACCTGTGATGAAGCATTGGATGATGACCCATCAGCAGACTCAAAGACCATTAGAGCAAGATTTCCAAATGGATGATCACCACCATGTTGACCAGCACCTTGGAATAGTTGTTCCTGACCAGATAAATCATCTGGCAGACTACTCCAGTCAACAACTCCTGGGGTGAAGAAGCTGTGTTGTTGAGGTTGGGGTTGATGATGAGATTGGGAAGGTTAAGGCTCAGGGAGAGCATGTGGTGGCTGAGCAGAAAGTCCTTGAGCTTGACTGGGCTGAGGAACATAGTAGCAGGGGTATGGGTATGGCATATGACCCTGAGGCACAAAGTAAGCAGGTGATGCCTGTGCTTGTGATGGATGGCCAGAACTGGAGGAATGTTGCCCTCTGTGCTGTGAGCTATTGCTTGGAAAAGTCACAAAGGGTGCAGAGGAGTTAGATCCAGATGATCTACACTCTCTAGCAAAGTGTCCAAGCCTTTGGCACTTGTGACACCTCAACTTGCTCTTGTCAAAACCAACTTTGTTTTGCCAGAGAGACCAGGGAATTTCCTGCCAGTTCTCTTATAGAACTTTTAAGATCTGATATTTATCATTGTCATTTGGTTCAAAATATCCATCTCCTCCAGATCATCATCTGGAATGCCCTTCAAGTCCTCCATCAGAAAGCACAGATTTTCACTGCTACCTCCTGAACTACTACTAACACCAACAAAAGCTTGTTCAGAGTTGGTAGAGAAATCAATATGCTCATCATAAGAACTCTCTGATGCAGCATATTCAGACTCCTGACTTATCAAGGCAGCATTGCCATGGACAAAGTCATCAGTGAGCTTGCCAGAGGTGGACAACTTCCTCTTTTGCTCTATCTCTCTCTCAAATGTGAGCAGTTTCCCATGAAGTTGGGTGAGAGATAGAGTATCCAGGTCTGCACTGGAGCGTAGGACAATAGTATAAGTGTCCCATCTCTCAGGCAGTGATCTGAGGAATCTGTTGTTCATCTGGCTGTTAGAGTACTCTTGTTTGACCATCTTCAACTCAGAGATCAAACAAGAAAACCGCTCAAACTGCTGAGTCAGAGTCTCACCCT
The DNA here is from genome assembly GCA_024085815.1 of Flaveria linearis. NCBI lineage: Eukaryota > Viridiplantae > Streptophyta > Magnoliopsida > Asterales > Asteraceae > Flaveria > Flaveria linearis. Next base: position 27,718,709 of record CM044003.1, read on the forward strand.
TCCTATGAGAGAATGTCTCATATTATTGGGCGAGGATTTCCCTAGTATTTGCTAAGACCGAATCGGTTCCTCCGAATTGTTCCTACAGAGCAACCCATAGGTCATGAGCAGTTTCATGATGCAAAAGTCCTGAATAAATCTCATTTGGAATAGCCATAGCTAAAATTCCATGGGCTCTAGCATCAATCTCGAACAGCTTAAGATCTTCGTCCGAATATTGTTCAGGTTTCTTCGGAACCTGTTCATTTGATTCAGGAACGCTCACCATAGGCTTGTATGGTCCATGCACCACTGACTTCCAACAACCAGCACTGTTGACAGACAAGTGGTGAAGCATACGACGTTGCCATATGTTATACTCATTCCTCACAAGCATCGGAGGCTTGGTTAAGCAACCAGTATTGTGAGGATCGTTCGTTGGTGTTGTCATCTCAGTTTTTAGTCAAAATCAAGTTTAAACAAAACAAATGTAGCTCAAAACCACGAGAGAACCTCAAGTTTTTGGCTAGAAACAGCAGAATCTCACTCTCTATAGTTAATTCTTGCAAATTGCTAATTCGATCAAACGTAGAGATCAAAAGAGCAGTTTCAGTTGATCAATAGTGAAATCGATCAATGATTAACCTGCTCTAATACCATTTGTCAGGATCTCAGCCTCTAGTTTGATCAATTAGGTTGTATTCGCAGTGGATTTAGCACGAGAATTAGCAATTACAGCAAGAACATAAAGGATTTTGCATGTAACAGTAAATGTAGAGAGAGAGAACAATTCTGCCAAAAAGGTAATATTCTTTTTGCTCACACGTTTCGACACCGAATACAATTAGGTCATCTACCTTTTATAGGCAAAATGACATATGCTGATGTCACTTGATAGTGACATCAAACGGTTATTAACAAACTACTGAGAACTAACTAAACTACTGAAGATGTCACAACAGCTGACATCTTCTTACAAAATTACCAAGTGTTCTACCTATTACAAGTACTGAAAAGGAAACTACTGAAAAGCTACAATGACTGAAGAACAAACTCTTCAGTCGTTTACAACTACTGAACTATAACAGCTGAAGAACAAACTCTTCAGCTGTTGTACAAACTACTGAAAAGGAAAAACATAAAACAACTGAAAAGTAAAACCATCACAACAACTGAAAAGACTTCTTCAGCTGTTGTGACAAAGTCTGAAGCTTCAGCACTTTGGTCTTTAGACTGATCTTCAGATGATTCATCAGCTGATGACTTCAGTAGTTGTCATCGGCTGATGTCTTCAGTCATTGTCTTCAGACTTTGTGCATCAGTTGATCAGCTCTTCAGTTCTTCAGTTGTTGATCTTTAGCACTTGTCTTCAGTACTTGAAGTCTTCAGTACTTGTATTCATCAGTACTTCAGACTTTAGTACTTATCTTCAGTACTTGGGATCTTCAGCTGTAGTTCTTCAGATCTTGATCTTTAGCTGTTGAGTCTTCAGTCTTTGTCAAACTGCTGATGAAGCCTTCAGCAGTTGTTGTGATGTCATGTGGGACATAGAGGTTTTCCTGATCTTGGCTCATTGGTTCTTTTGGTCCAACAAAACCTTTATCTATTAATGATGACAATCCAAGTTCTCCATAAAGTCCTGTTAAGGAATTGGTTTCAAATATGGTCAAACCAATTCAGAAATAAAAAATAAAAGAAAATGAACCATAACCTGATATTATTGAAGATTACATCTTCAATGATAAAATAGATATGATACTGAAATCTGTATCATATATAGATGAAAATGATGTACTCAAGTCAACCATGGCTTGGGTTCCTAAAAATGAATGAATATTTCATTTATGCAGGAACATCCAAGACCCAACTTCAACAGTGTATGGCATGTTCACAATTGATGTTCAAGGCACATGACTGGTAATATATATCTGCTAAACAACGTCAAACCATATAACAAAGGATATGTTATTTTTGCTAGAGAGAAAGGAGGAAAGATTAGAAAGAAAGGTACAGTGTCAAATGGTGTATTAAGTTTTAAAGATGTCAACTTTGTAGAGGAACTAAAACATAATTTGTTAAGTGTCTCTCAAATCTGTGACGAACAATATTCCACCCATTTCACTAATAAAAATGTTTAATTCTAAAACCTGAATTTGTAATACCTGGTGAATGGATCTTATTGAGTAGTTGGTCTTGGCCATGCAATCATTAAAAATATGAACAAGTTGGTTAGTGGTAATCATGTAGTTGGTCTTTCTTTGATAGAATATCAACTAACAGAACATTGTCTGTCATGTTCTAAAGGCAAACAACATAAATTACCTCATAAACCAGTTGCTCATACAAAAATTGAATCTATTCTACAACTTTACACATGGATTTGTTTAGTCCAGTTAACGTTTTGAGTTTGGGATGTCGTGCATATTGTTTAGTCATTACTAATGATTTTTCTAGCTTTACATGGTTTTTTTAGCAACCAAAGATGAGACATCTCATTTGCTGATAAAGTTCATGACTCTAGTGGAAAATCAGACTGACAAAACAGTCAAATGCATTCGGAGTGATAATGGCACTGAATTCTGTAATCGGACATTAACTGAATTTTGTGATTCAAAGGGGATAGCAAGGAAATTCAATTCAGCAGGAACTCCACAACCAAATGGAGTTGCTGAAAGACGAAATAGGACATTAATTGAATCTACCAGAACCATGTTATCAGTAGCTAAATTAACTTCATTCTTTTGGGCTGAAGCTGTTAACACTACTTGTTATGTTTAGAATCATGTTCTAATCAATAAACAACAAAAAAGACTCCCTATGAAATATTTTTTAAACATGAACGTAAAGTCAAATATTTCAAAACTTTTGGATGTTGTTGTATACTGTTAAACACATCTGATTCAAAATCCAAGTTTGATAAAAAAGCTGATGAATGTTATTTTTTTGGTTACTCAGCCAATAAAGTTGCATATAGGGTTTATAATAAAAGATCAAAACAAATAATTAAATCATTTAATATTGATTGGCATGAGTCTAACAAAAGTGATGCAGTTCTGCACCTTCATGGGTTTATGATTATGGTTCATTATTTGAAACATTTAATCGTTTGCCTGTTGTTTCTATAGCCTGTACTCCTTTGACAGCATCTATTCAGGATTTGTTTGCTGATGATTTTGGATCCAATTCATCTCAAGCACAAGGAATATCTTCCGACATACCTGCTTCTACACCAAGTACAGCTGCTCCACAGGTTTCAGAATCTAATGTCATTCAGACTGATCATGTAGTTAAGCAAGCTCCACAAGTATCTGATCAAAGTTATTCTTTTACATAAGATGATCACATTGACATCATTCAAGTTCCATTTGATGATTTGTCTGTTGATAATGATAGTCATCAAGAAGAAGATATTATGTATCAACCTGACGGAGGAAACGATGTTGAAGAACCAGTAGGTCATACGTCTAACTTAGAAGAAGCTATATCTAAAGATGTCATTCCTCAGCTGAGAGTTCATAAGGACAATCCAACTAAAGCCATTATTGGTCCATTATCACAGGCATTCAGACTCGAAGTCGTTCTTGAGCAATAAGTACATGCTTGTATTCCTATTTTATTCTCAAATAGTGCCAAAGAACGTTGAAATGACATTGAAAGAAAACAGTTGGGTAGAGGCTATGTAAGACGAGTTGATATCATAAAGAAGCTTAATGTTTGGCATCTGTGTGAACTACAAAAGTGCAACTTACCAATCAGAATGAAATGGACATTCAAGAATAAGATGAATGAGAAATATGTGATTGTTTGCTACAAGTCCAAACTTGTTGTATAAGGTTCTAACAAATTTAAGGGCTTGATTATAATGAAGTATATGCTCCGGTTGCAAGACTTGAAGCTATACGGATAATACTGGCTTTTGCTTCATATAAGAACTTCAAAGTTTATCAGATGGATGTCAAAACTGCCTTTTTGTATGGTGAGATGAAAGAGGAAACCTATGCCTATCAACCACCGGGTTTGAAATCCAGATCATCCTGACTAAGTCTTCAAGTTAGATAAAGCACTTTATGGCTTACATCAAGCACCTCGTGTTTGGTATGCTACTCTCACTGAACATTTGCTTGCAAATGGGTATACAAGAGGTGCTATTGATCAAATATTATTCATAAAGAAGACTGGTGATGATCAGATTCTCGTTCAAGTTTATGTCGATGATATTATCTTTGGATCTACCAACGATGATATATGTAAGGAATTTAAAGCTATGATAAAGAAGAAATTCGAGATGAGTTCACTTGGAGAGATATCATTCTTCTTGGGCAGCCAAGTTAAATAGATGATAAGGGTATATTGATTCATCAAGGAAAGTATATCCATACTATACTTGATAAATACAAGTTTCAAGACTCCAAGACAGCTCCAACTCCCATGCCTTCTCATCCAACTTTGACTCCAGATCTCATGGGAGAAGATGTGGATCAATATATGTATAGATCAATGATCGGCTCTCTGATGTATCTTACTGCAAGCAAACTGGACATCATGTTCCCTGATTGTCAGTGTGCATGTTATCAGAGTAATCCAAAGGAATCTAATATGAAAGCTGTTAAGCGGATTTTTAAGTATCTCAAGGGTCAACCAACACTTGGTCTTTGGTATCCTAAGGCGTTTGATCATTCCAGATTTAACTTCCTAGTCCAATCTTTAGGAATGATTAACTTTGGTTAACTGGTATGCTTACACTCTTTACAAAAATACTTTTCTTTGTTTCGTTAAAATTGTTATTTTTTTATATAATCTCAATTTTAGGGGGGAGAAAATTTAAAAAATACTTAAAAATAGTGTTTGTTTTCAGGGGGAGAATTTTTGAAAAGAAAAAGAAAGTTGTATGTGTTAGAGAAAATATAAAATTTTCAAGTACATATAGGAAATGATAGTACATTTCTTGATTTTGTATTGTTACATACAAAGGCATACAAGACATTGACTTGGATTATCTTTGATATGTTGATAGGCTTGACGACCAGGTATGAAAAGCACTATGTTCTGTGATACACTAAAAATTAAGTTCACTATGACTAAAGTGGGGAACTCATCAAGGTTTTGTGAATACACGGACTTCATAATAAAACAGATTGAGAGTACTATCTTGTCATACTCAAACCAGTTGCTTTCTGTTTCAGCATACATCAGATAATATATATATACACACATACACACACACACATACACACACACACACACAGATATATATATATTATATATATATATATATGTGTGTGTGTGTGTGTGTGTGTATATGCATATGTAAAAAATCAAAAGATAAACTAAGTATACAAAGGAAAATCAAACTACAAAAAAAATAAACAAGATGAGCAAAACGATGCCAAAAAGGCCATATAAGAATAAAAGATGCCAATAAGCACATTAATAAAAGATATATCATAGACATACATGCTACATGTTAATATTTTCATCTTTGAGAATATGTTATGACACAGGAGACAAAATCAAAAGATTGGCCATGTAAGTCCGGCTTGGCTTGTAAGTCCTAAGCGCCTTGCGAGGGCAAAACATAAATACGGCTGACAGTTAATAAGTCCTACAATTTATTAATATTCTGTCTTCATAAACGTTTCTCGTGCTAGTTATGCTCAAATAGATATTATCTAAGGCAATAACGAAATCTGAGAAAGATAATCAGAAGTAAAAGGTTTAAGTCAAATTGAGGTGACTTGAAATCTGATAGTGTCTTAAAGCTGGATAAGAGTTTTGCAGGATTTCTGATTATGGAATCCACTGAATTCATATAATTTAATCAAAACATGATAAAATTACAGCTTATATATGTCTAAGTAAACTTGAAATCTAAGTTTAAAAGTATATAATATATTAACAATCAACATAACCAGTCGTATTTATCATAATTGTTGGATGATGTCGATAATCAATTTCTAAAGAATATAGTCATATACTTGAAAATTTACAAAAAGTTTAAGTTATTATAATAGTTAGTTTGTGTTTTGTTTTGTTAAAATAATGTTCTTGTTTAATAGTTTTTGTTATAGTTTTATAAATTTTGTAAAATTAAGGGTGTATCTATAAAAGTAAACACTTAGTTACACATAATCATAATCATTTTCATAAAAATTCAATAAATATTAATAAGATGTTTAAAATTGAAAAATCAAAAAGATAGTTTAATAAACGAAAAGAACTTTTCACGTGAGAACATCACTATGCGAAAAGTTTATTAATCGAGAACTCAAACTTCTCGCGCAAGAAGTCTAAGTACTATAAAAGGAAATGTTTATGTGAAAACTTGAAGTATTCGCATATTTGTCTGAAATTTCCTCTCAAAGATTACTAAGTGTCAAAACTCTATCCAAATCCATTATAGTATTCATTGTGGTCGAAAATAGTGTTCCAGGTGATTATAAGTTATATTAACGTTTATAGCATCGTTTTATATTGGTTTGAATCGAGACCGAGACTTTATGGACTAATAAACACTTAAATTGAACAAATTATTAATAGTAAATCTTAATAATGACTATAACGAGGCTTATGGAACATGATTTGATGGTTAAAAACACTTAAAATCGACAGACTAAATTTGATATTGAACAATTATAACACGTGAAAAGTTCAGGAAATTTGAATAGGTGCGAAAAGTTTTGAAAGTTCTCGCATATACTGAACTTGTCATGCGAGAAGTCGAGTTTTGAAAACTCAGATTCATGCAAAAACCAAACCTTTTGCGCGAGAAGTTTACTTTAAAAACATTTAGTTTTCGCGCGAGAACTTATGGTTTTCACGCGAAAAGTTCAAAATTTTGAAAATTTTCCAAAGTGTTGAGATTTTTTTTTGTGTAACTTATTTTCTGTTTTTCACTGTAACTTATATTTCTATGTTACTGTTTCAGATGGCTCGACCGTTGGTTTTTAACAAAAACCATAATGCGGTTGCTTATCTTGGAGATGTGTCGGATGACAAGGCGTTATTTCGTTCACTTATTGATGGTTTGAAGTCGTCTCGGATACACTACGCAATCTCGGCTAACCCGTATATATACACATATATCATTGATCGTTCTAGCAAACAACTGCCAATGAGATAGACGGAGATGGTAAACCTTGCATCACTACAACGGTTAGGGAGAAGAGAGTTGTTATCACTGCTGAGGTTATTAACAACGTATTACTCTTAGAAGATCGTCCTCGTGCGCCGATCAAGATAGACGATGATGGAGTGAAGGATTTCCGGTTCGTATGGGTTACAACCATCGATACCTATCGCTCGAGAAGAAGTACCTTCCACCGTTCTAGAAGTACTTATCCGTGTAGTTATCCATTGCCTAAGTAATCTAAAGGCAGGCATGGATAGTCTGAGTGCTGTATTCGGATCCCTGCTGATTTTTTTGGTTGATGACTTACCTTACAGCATATCCAGGGCGATATTCTCCGAGAGGCAGAAGTATATGATAGCTACAGTGATTTTTTTGGTTGATGCCTGTAAGGCCCCGTTCCCGGGAACCTCACAGCTGGTCTATCATCCCACATAAAACATATACTTGCATTAACTTAATAAAAATGATGCAGCGGAAATTTTGAATTTACTTTCTATAAATGCTTTTGCCAGTTAATACAACGTACATCAATTACAAAATATCTATTGTTGCATTACATCACAAAAGCATTAAACAAAAGAATGCCATCCCAAAAGAGCTGAGTAGCCGCCTCGTGCCATCCTCAGCAACACTACCTGTCAACTGGAAACACATAAAAGTCAGCGTTGCTGAGTGAGTTCTAGTTTTATAATAAAACATACTTTCATTCGTTAAAACCGTTCTTACATACACGCTATCACACAACATACGTACACATAGATAATATTATTATTATCTTCATAATTCGTTCTTTATCTTTCATTCGTCAAGCATGCAAATCTTTAAGGGTCACCTCTCTTCTCTGCCCTCATGGTTCCAACCCATGAGCCAACAAAGCATACTGTATCACTTCTCTGCCCTCATGGTTCCAACCCATGAGCCGACAAAGCATACTGTATCATACTGGTGCCCCTATGGCTCTCAATCCATAGACCGACACCCGGTGCCCCTATGGCTCTCAGTCCATAGACCGACACCTGGTTGCCCCTATGGCTCTCTGTTGATAGACCGACAACCTTGTTGCCCCTATGGCTCTCTATCCATAGACCGATAACACCTTTTCCGGGGTCACGTTAACCCCGCGAGTGATCGTCACCACTCCTGCTGTAACAACAATCCCGTGACAGGTCACAAAGACACTGCCCCGTTGTTCTTAAGGCAACTATGGCTCACTGACCATAATCTACCATAAGGCTCGTAATAGGCCTAGTTACTAGAACCAAGCACCATTTCCAAGACTTCTTAACCGTCAAATCCATCTCGTGCCCCTTAGACCATGCATGACTTTCTTTCATTCATTCATTCATTAATGTACGCATTCATTCGTCATGTTCCTCTTTCATTATCTTCCACTTTACGTTCTTATTACATTCGTTTCATTTTCTTCATCATTAATATTTTACTTATTAATGATTATACTCCTCGTTAAATTTTAATCATCCTTCATCATGCCATTTCATACTTAACAATATTAAAATAATAATAATAATAATATTGTTATAATAAACTACTGATAATAATATCAGTGATAATAACAGGGGTTAATCCTTAGTCATCATTTCATGTATAAAACATCATCATTAAATAGCCCTTGGTCAACCTCGGTCAAATCCCCGAAATCCAGATTCCCAGAAAATTTCTGAAAAAAATTCTAAGTGTTGGACACATGAGCACTGTTGGGAAGCATGAGCACTGTTTGGACTTTTCACCACTGTTTAGACTTATCACCTTATACTTAGTCATTATTTCAGACATATGACCACTGTTTAGACTTATGAGCACTATTTGGACTTATCACCCTACACAGTCATTATTTCAGACATATGAGCATTGTTTAGACTTATGAGCACTGTTTGGACTTATCACCCTACACTTAGTCATTATTTCGGACATATGAGCACTGTTTAGACTTATGAGCACTGTTTGGACTTATCACCCTACACTTAGTCATTATTTCAGACATATGAGCACTGTTTAGACTTATGAGCACTGTTTAGACTTATTACCCTGCACTTAGTTTTTCTAAGTCAGAATTCAGACACATGAGCACTGTTTGGACTTATTATCCTTGTATGGGCGTATTAGCAGCCTGTTCACATATATATTATTTTTTTTGAGCTGTTCTCAGTCCCAAACATTTCATTACTTAGTTCTAGCATTCACATACCATTCTAAGCACGAACTTAACATAATCATAGCAACATAATTGCCTAAAACATACCCGACCCACATACACATGCATACGAACATACGGGTATAATACCCAACCTTATAAAAACATACATACATGTATTTCCAGCCCCAAAAATCGTATAAAACATGTAAAAAGGGGGATCTAGAAACTCACCTTAGCAGTCTCTCGGGTGTTGACTTCTTCAAAACCCCGTTTGCTATAAATTCAACACCTATAAAATCCCATAAACACACCCGAACACATATACGCACACATAAGAACACGTACTTTCAGATTCTTAGCTAAAACACAACTTAAAATCACTAATTTATACCTTCAATCTGATTTTTCTTCTTGTTCTTCTTCAAAAACCCGTATCTTGCTCTTTCTCTCTCTGGAATTGTTAGAAAAGTGAAAAAGCAGCAGGTCATGGGTGGCCTCACCACCTTTTGTATAAAATAATTACAAACTTTGCCCATTTAACACTTTTCACCCTTCCACTTTTAGTTGGCTTTCTTTTCTCTCTCTTTTTTTTCCTTCTCTTTTATTCTTTTATTTTTTTTTAAAAAAATACGGGTGTTACAAGTCCACCCCCCTTATATATGTTTCGTCCTCGAAACCTGTTATTCCTCAAACAATTGAGGGTAATGCTGCCTCATCTCCTCCTCCGTCTCCCACGTAGATTCTGATCCCTTCCTGTGCTTCCACTGTACACGCACAAGAGGAACCACTTTATTCCTTAACTTCTTTTCCTTACGATCAATGATTGCCACTGGTTGCTCCACGTAATTGAGCCGTTCGTCTACTTCGATGTCTTCGAGTGGAACAATCATATCTTCATCAGCCAAGCACTTCCTCAGATGAGATACATGGAATGTGGGATGAATTCCACTTAACTCATCTAGCAATTCAAGTCGATAGGCTACCTCCCCTACTCGTGTGATGATTCGCAAAAGGTCCTATATATCTCGGGCTTAGCTTACCTCGTTTCTTGAATCGGTTGATTCCTTTCCATGGTGAGACCTTCAACATGACTCGGTCGCCAACCGTGAACTCTATTGGTCTTCGCCTCTTGTCAGCATACGACTTTTGTCTATCTTTCGCCGCCTTCATGAAGGCTTTGATCTTTTCCAACTTCTCAGTCGTAGCTTCAATCACCTCAACACCTCCCAGCTCCTTTAGCCCAATGTCTCCCCAACATACGGGCGTCCTACATTTCCTACCGTATAGCATCTCGTAGGGTGGCATGCCAATACTGGCATGATAACTGTTGTTGTATGAGAATTCTGCTAACGGTAAGTGATCATCCCAACTTCCTCCAAAATCGATCACGCACGCCCGAAGCATGTCTTCGAGTGTCTGGATCGTCCTCTCAGACTGACCGTCCGTCTGAGGGTGATATGCTGTACTAATATGTAGCCTCGTCCCCATTGCATCATGAAATCTCTTCCAAAACTTGGAGGTAAACCGAGTGTCGCGATCAGACACAATAGACACCGGCACACCATGACGATCTACGATTTCCTTGATGAACAAATCTGCCAATCTTTCGGACGAGTATGTTTCGCGGATTGGTAGGAAGTGAGCACTCTTCGTTAGTCGGTCAACGATCACCCATATAGCATCATACCCTTTCGGGGTACGTGGTAACTTCGTGATGAAATCCATGGTGATGTGCTCCCACTTCCACTCGGGTATATCCAACGGTTAGATCTTCCCGTAAGGTTTCTGGTGTTCTGCCTTTACTTGTAAACAAGTCAGGCACTTACTCACGTACTCCACCACGTCACGTTTCATGCCCGGCCACCAATAATCCTTCTTCATATCATGATACATTTTGGTAGCACCAGGATGAATGGAGTATCGAGTCTTATGGGCCTCATCCATGATCTTTCCACGTAGATCCCCGTATCAAGGAATCCACATCCGCCCGAATCGGGTCTTAACACCAAGAGTGTTCTCGCCTAATTCCGTGACTAGACCTCTCATCCTTTCGGAGTTAAGACGATCTTCTTTCAAAGCCTCGTCTTGAAACTCCTTAACCTGAGTCATCACATCAGAGGTCATAATTAATTGATAAGCCTTTACCCGAATCGGCTCGGACCTTTCCTTTCGACTAAGGGCGTCTGCCACCACGTTGGCTTTGCCCGGATGGTAATGGATTTCGCAATCATAATCCTTTATTAGTTCCAACCATCGCCTCTGCCTCATGTTCAGATCTTTCTGCTCGAAGAAGTACTTCAAGCTTTTATGATCGGTGAAGATTGTGCACTTCGTCCCGTATAGATAGTGCCGCCAAATCTTCAACGCAAAAACCACCGCGCCTAATTCTAGATCATGTGTGGGATAGTTGACTTCGTGGGTCTTCAGCTGTCGAGATGCGTAGGCTATTACCCTTCCACGTTGCATCAATACACAACCTAGCCCAGAGTAGGATGCATCCGAATATACCACTAAGTCTTCGTCTCCCTCGGGCAATGTCAAGACAGGAGCTTGTGTTAGTCTCGTCTTCAACTCCTCAAAGGCAGTCTCCTGCTCTCGACCCCACACGAATTTCACGTCCTTGCGGGTCAATTTTGTCAAATGTGAGGCTATCTTGGAGAAGTCTTGAATAAATCTCCTGTAGTAGCCCACCAATCCTAAAAAGCTACGAATTTCGGATGGCGTCTTAGGAAACTTCCATTGCATCATGGCCTCCACTTTTGCTGGGTCCACCTTGATTCTCTCTGCATTTACCACGTGACCCAGAAATTGCACCTCGCGTAGCTAGAAAGCACACTTGGAGAACTTAGCATACAGTTTCTCCCTTCTCAGAGTTTCCAACACTTCCCAAATGTGACCGGCATGCTCTTATTTGCTCCTTGAATAAATCAAGACATCATCAGTAGATAAAATCACCAATTTTTCCAACATCTGCCGGCACACACGATTTATTAAATCCATAAAAGCAGTTGGCGCGTTGGTCGCACCAAAAGACATAACAAGAAACTCATAGCGTCTATAATGCGTATGAAAAGCCGTTTTTAGGAATGTCCTGCTCCTTTACTTTCGACTGATGGTAGCCAGGCTCAAAGTCCACCAACCCATCCAACCCATGAACCATATCGAACTCACCCTAGGCTATCACAACTAGTCTGACCGGGTACCTATGACCTTCTAACTCCACATCACAGTCTCTTATCGTTTCGAAAATCTTGACAGACTTACCTATGACGGTTTCTACACCAAAGAGCTTATCGATACTTCTACTCCTAGTGGGCAACTTAGCATCGAAAAACAACAGAAACAAAACTCTTTCTAATTCCAGAATCAAACAACACGGAAGACAGAGTTTGATTACTAGATACATACCTGTCACGATATCGGGCCTATCCTAGCCTGCTCCGGCATCATCGTGAAGGCCCTGCGCCCTCCACCCTTGGTTTCTTGCAATCCCTGCTTATGTGACCCCTTCCTCCGCAGTTATAACACCGTACCACCCCACACTCTCTGGCTACGTGACCGTGCCTCCCACATCGAAAACAGATATTGGTCCCCAATCTACAATCCCCGGGGTTGGCATCCACATATGGAGCAGAGGTTTGGTCTCCACATATCTTCTCCAATATGCCCTTTGGCACACTTACCACACTTCCTCGTCCCCGTACCGGATGAAGCTGCACGCCGGTCCTCCGTCCTGGCAATCTTTTTGTTTGGAGTGGCCCTGCCACGTCTGATCCGCTTTCCATTCCAGTTCACGTCGCCGCTACCCTTCGTGCTTCCTTCAATAGCCGTCGTGTCCTTCACCGCCCTAATTACCTCAGTCACCATAGATGGTAGAATCGCCTGCATGACCTGTTGGACTCCCTCAACAACAGCCTCTTTCATGGCGATCCTCAAACTAGCACCATCATCGCCGCCTTCCAGGTGAGGGGCTTCAGGCTCTTCAAGTGTCATTTTAGCTGCTCTAGACATGCTCCTCGTGACACGTGGTTCAGCACCACGTCCACCACAGCCCCTATTTGGCAAAACCTTAGGAGTTCTGCCGCTAGCCATCCTCTATCACACACTAAAAGATTCAAACACTAACACGGTCATTCAAGGGAATAGCTCAGTTTATGTCAAGTATAGTAAGTTCCTAATTACAGTGGCCAGTTGTGATCAGCCACTTACTTTACTTTTCGTACCCCGAGCATTACCTGTCCTGACTACATTAGCATCTAAACCTGGCAGTACACTTAAGCACACAACATGCGCACATACTACCTGTTAATATCAAGAAAATACCTGATGGCACACAGCTACTTAGATGGCATTCCTCCCCTTTATGTCCCATTTTCAGTTTAAGTTTAGGTTTATTTTGAAATTTTACCCATTTCACTTAAACTTTGGCTCTGATACCAACTTGTAAGGCCCCGTTCCCGGGAACCTCACAGCTGGTCTATCATCGCACATAAAACATATATTTACATTAACTTAATAAAAATGATGCAGCGGAAATTTTGAATTTACTTTCAGTTTACTATAAATGCTTTTGCTAGTTAATACAACGTACATCAATTACAAAATATCTATTGTTGCATTACATCACAAAACCATTAAACAAAAGAATGCCATCCCAAAAGAGCTGAGTAGCCGCCTCGTGCCATCCTCAGCAACACTACCTGTCAACTGGAAACACATAAAAGTCAGCGTTGCTGAGTGAGTTCTAGTTTTATAATAAAACATACTTTCATTCGTTAAAACCGTTCTTACATACACGCTATCACACAACATACGTACACATAGATAATATGATTATTATCTTCATAATTCGTTCTTTATCTTTCATTCATCAAGCATGCAAATCTTTAAGGGTCACCTCTCTTCTCTGCCCTCATGGTTCCAACCCATGAGCCGACAAAGCATACTGTATTACTTCTCTGCCCTCATGGTTCCAACTCATGAGCCGACAAAGCATACTATATCATACTGGTGCCTCTATATCTCTCAGTCCATAGACCGACACCCGGTGCCCCTATGGCTCTCAGTCCATAGACCGACACCTGGTTGCCCCTATGGCTCTCTGTCCATAGACCGACAACCTTGTTGCCCCTATGGCTCTCTGTCCATAGACCGACAACACCTCTTCCGGGGTCACGTTAAACCCGCGAGTGATCGTCACCACTCCTGCTGTAACAACTATCCCGTGACAGGTCACAAAGACACTGCCCCGTTGTTCTTAAGGCAACTATGGCTCACTGTCCATAATCTACCATAAGGCTCGTAATAGGCCTAGTTACTAGAACCAAGCACCATTTCCAAGACTTCTTAACCGTCAAATCCATCTCGTGCCCCTTAGACCATGCATGACTTTCATTCATTCATTCATTCATTAATGTATGCATTCATTCGTCATGTTCCTCTTTCATTATCTTTCACTTTACGTTCTTATTACATTCGTTTCATTTTCTTCATCATTAATATTTTACTTATTAATGATTATACTCCTTGTTAAATTTTAATCATCCTTCATCATGCCATTTCATACTTAACAATATTAAAATAATAATAATAATAATATTGTTATTAATAAACTACTGATAATAATATCAGTGATAATAACAGGGGTTAATCCTTAATCATCATTTCCTGTATAAAACATCATCATTAAATAGCCCTTGGTCAACCTCGGTCAAATCCCCGAAATCCAGATTCCCAGAAAATTTCTGAAAAAAATTCTAAGTGTTGGACACATGAGCACTGTTGGGAAGCATGAGCACTGTTTGGACTTTTCACCACTGTATAGACTTATCACCTTATACTTAGTCATTATTTCAGACATATGAGCACTGTTTAGACTTATGAGCACTATTTGGACTTATCACCTTACACTTAGTCATTATTTCAGACATATGAGTACTGTTTAGACTTATGAGCACTGTTTGGACTTATCAGCCTACACAGTCATTATTTCGGACATATGAGCACTGTTTAGACTTATGAGCACTGTTTGGACTTATCACCCTACACTTAGTCATTATTTCAGACATATGAGCACTATTTAGACTTATGAGCACTGTTTAGACTTATTACCCTGCACTTAGTTTTTCTAAGTCAGAATTTAGACACATGAGCACTGTTTGGACTTATTATCCTTGTATGGGCGTATTAGCAGCCTGTTCACATATATATTTTTTTTAGCTGTTCTCAGTCCCAAACATTTCATTACTTAGTTCCAGCATTCACATACCATTCTAAGCACGAACTTAACATAATCATAGCAACATAATTGCCTAAAACATACCCGACCCACATACACATGCATACGAACATACGGGTATAATACCCAACCTTATAAAAACACACATACATGTATTTCCAGCCCCAAAAATCGTATAAAACATGTAAAAAGGGGGATCTAGAAACTTACCTTAGCAGTCTCTCGGGTGTTGACTTCTTCAAAACCCCGTTTGCTACAAATTCAACACCTATAAAATCCCATAAACACACCCGAACACATATACGCACACATAAGAACACGTACTTTTAGATTCTTAGCTAAAACACAACTTAAAAATCACTAATTTATACCTTCAATCTGATTTTTCTTCTTGTTCTTCTTCAAAAACCCGTATCTTGCTCTTTCTCTCTCTGGAATTGGTAGAAAAGTGAAATAGCAGCAGGTCATGGGTGGCCTCACCACCTTTTGTATAAAATAATTACAAACTTTGCCCATTTAACACTTTTCACCCTTCCACTTTTAGTTGGCTTTCTTTTCTCTCTTTTTTTTCCTTCTCTTTTATTCTTTTATTTTTTTAAAAAAATACGGGTGTTACAATGCCTTACCTTATAGCATATCCAGGGCGATATTCTCCGAGAGGCAGAAGTATATGATAGCTACGGTGGGGAAGAAGTTTGTGATGTATCCCCAGCTTATACAGATGATAGTGAATACTGCTCATTCTGAGTTAGCATTGTCCGATTCATCCACATACACTGTGATGGTGATGAAGAAGGACATATTCACGTATCTTATGGGAGCTAGAGGGAACGCTTGGGATGGTTCACACTTCGCCAAGATTGGAAGGTTTATTGATGACTTCTAAGCTGAGCCACGTACCCAAGAGACTAAGACTGAGACTACACAGATACATAGAGATGTTACATCTAGTACATCCACATCTACTCATGTGGAAGATACAAAAATTGCCGATCCATCCACGAGCACTGCTCAGGAACGCTCAGATATGGATGAGGTGAACATGTGGGTCACTAGTAGTAGTAGTGAGATGGATAGGGACCAAGTCAGGAACGTTCCTTATATTCTTCAAGGGCGTCCAAGAGTGTGTGAAACACCAGCTAAACACACTGCTGAGGAACGAGATGCTGATTTTGTTCCCGAAGAGACACCAGTTCCTAAGCATGGAAGGAGTAAAACAATGGCAAGGAGAGTTGGTGAGAGTCCATGTGGTAGGGGTATAGGATGAAGCGTGATTAGGAAACGTTGGCCCCAATGACCACTGTGTCGACCGAGGACATTCCAATACAAGACGTACATATTACTATAAGTGAGGCCATGCCATCAGTGGTTGTCACAGAGTCAACTACTACTACTTCTACTTCTATAACCACTACATCAAATGTATTGAGGACACCTTGGAGTGAGCCTATTCATGATGCTCTTTTTGGAGATGTAGATTACCATAACACGACTCTTGAGCCTAGACCTTTATCACCCACGAGGGTTGCACTAGAGCAGAAAGTAAGTGTTTTGGAGAAAGAGGTTATGGAGAAGACCCAGATTATTGATGATTTATACAGGGGTATGTTAGATAAGGATGAGAGGATTAGAAGTTTAGAGAGCCAATAGTAGTTCCTCGGTAGTTATGTACAGATCATGGAACAGAATCTAAGGTTGGAGAATCTAGTGTACAATAAGATGTTAGTCCCGATGTTGAGATTGAGCTAGTTATAGTTTTAGATCCTATTATTGAGCCAGTGACAACTCCAGATTATGTTGAGGAGCCTGTTATTGCTACATAGCATGTTGTAGATCTTGTTCATACTGAAAGGACTACAGACATTGCTACTGCTGATCATGAGTCTTTACTAGATGAGCCTATTCAGGTTACTGAGGATCAGCTTGTATCGTTAACCGGAGAGGTGTTTGTAGAGGCTGAGAACATGTTGCCCATACTAGATCCAGTTAGAGATGATGATGATCTAGATCACTTAGATTTCTACTTTGATGATAAAGATGATGATAGTGAGGATGATGGTGACGATGATTGTGATGATGATGGTGATGATAATGGTGATGATAATGGTGGTGATGATGGTGATGATGATGGTGATGATGATGATGATGATGAAGGAGATTATGGTAATGGTGATGATAAGAAGGGAATGATGATGACCAAGGCGGTGACACTGGTTCTCCTACTAGTACTGCTGGATCATCAGGGTCCACCAGTGTCTCTGGACCAAGTCCTGATGATGCAGCAGACTACACATCTTTGGATCCTGCTACTAAGGCAGCTTATGAGAAGGAATTTTACACTTTCCAGCAAAAACTTATTGTTGAAGGTACAATTTGAAGGTAATATTGGCGATGATTGCAAAAGGGAAGGAGCGGGATTAGCGGGTGCATTGGTTGCATCAGTGTGCATGCTTAATTCGCATATAGATCTTTCATGATTTATCCTATCACTCTTTATTACTTCTACACACCATTAATGTTTTTTATGTGTTTAATTTGGGGTTATTAAACATGTTGGGTTCAACAATTGGATAAACTGAAGCTTTCCAAATCACAATCATAGCCGACTGAAGATCTCATTGTACAAGTTTAGAGACCAAGTTGACTACAACAAAAACAACAATACAAGACAACTCAACATGACAAAGTCAAGATCAAGACAAATAGAAAAGTCAAAATTAGGTCATGTTGTAATAATAATATAAATACACCCACTAGTGCATTTTGCAAGTGTGGTTCTTTTGTGTGTGTTTCTCATGGTGTGAAGCACCACCCAAGGAGAAATCCTCTCCTTTGGGTGAGTTTGATCTTCCTCCATCTTTGTATTTGATCATTCATTGTAACTTGTTCATCAACATCAATGAAATCATCTACATATTATTATTATCATTCTCTTTGTTCTATGATTCACACACCTCCACCCATCTTAATTTTGAATTTTCAGATCTGAAAGTGATGAATCCTAAGATCCAAGCTCAATGAATCTGAAATATTGATTCAGCAAAATGGTATCAGAGCTGTTGGTTGCTGGGTTCATATATTTTCAGATCTAATTTCATCTTTAATGATGTTTAGAACAAAGAAGAAACAAAGAAAAATGAAGAACGAAGACCCTGTTCATCAAAACCCCCATCTGTTCATCACAAAAAATAAGAAGAAAATCAAGAAAGCTGTTCAACTATGGTACGATTTGAAGACTCGTGAACATGTTCATGATTATTCCTTCAAAATTCGATGCAATTGAACAAGATTATCATCAAAACAAAAAAGAAGAAGAAAACCCGTTTGTTCATCTCAAAATCAAAAAGAAAAGTCATCAGATCTGTTCTAATATGGTACGATTTGAAGAAATATAATCATCCCTTGGATTATTCCTTCAAAATTCGATGCAATTGAACACGATAATCATCAAAAACAAAGAAAAGATGAAGAAATCGAAGCTACTGCTGATTTCCCGACCTGCAATGCAGTGTGAAATCGTTTTTGTTCGTCTGAAAACAAATGCGGATGAACAAAACAAATGCGGATGAAGCTTGATCAAATGCGGATGTGTTATACACAAATGCGGATGACTTGTCACCAAATGCGGATGACTTGGCAACAAATGCGGATGCCTTGTCACCCAATGCGGCTGACTTGTAAACAAATGCGGATGACTTGTCACCAAATGCAGATGACTTGGCAACAAATGCGGATGCCTTGTCACCCAATGTGGCTGACTTGTAAACAAATGCGGGAACTTTAAGCACAAATGCGGACGCATTGAAATCAAATGCGGATGAATTGAAATCAAATGCGGATGCCTTGCAAACAAATGCGGATGCTTTGCAAACAAATGCGGATGAGTTAGCAAAGAAATGCGGATGTGTTGCAAGAAATGCTTATGAACAGCTGATGAATAGGACTTCAAAATGAAAGAAAATATCATGAATGCGGACGATTGCAACCAACAGGCACGTCCATTTTGAGCATTCAAAACAAAAGAAGAAATCAACTTTGGTCACTTAATCAATGATTTATTCAAGGATTTGTACAACTGTCAGAAACTCTTTCTGAAGCTCATGATACTACAATCAAAGATGATCTTTTGCACCCGTGTCTTACTACTGAGCGGAACAGTTAGACGGACTTTAATCAAGGGGACCAATGATTATCTGAAGAATGTCAGATTGTGAAGTCATTTCAGAAATTCAAATAAGTTGAAGTGTTTCCAAGATTGATTTATGTTCCTGATGCAATTTATTGAAGTTCAAAGCCTCATCATATGCCTAATACATACTAATCCTTTGAGTGTGATATGAACAACAGTAATCCAAAAGTGATACACGTCATATTCAATGCGTTAAGTGTTCTCAAAGAGATTCTATCCTCTATCAAAAATACATTAGGAGAAGCTTAATCCGAGGGGGAGAACTACAGTGAATTGTGTCAGAACATCAGTTGATCATGAAAACATGTGACAGAGAAGATCTTCAAAGTTAGAGTTTGGCAAGCATCAGTTTAGGGGGAGTATTGTTGGGTTCAACAATTGGATAAACTGAAGCTTTCCAAATCACAATCATAGTCGACTGAAGATCTCATTGTACAAGTTTAGAGACCAAGTTGACTACAACAAAAACAACAATACAAGACAACTCAACATGACAAAGTCAAGATCAAGACAAATAGAAAAGTCAAAATTAGGTCATGTTGTAATAATAATATAAATACACCCACTAGTGCATTTTTGCAAGTGTGGTTCTTTTGTGTGTGTTTCTCATGGTGTGAAGCACCACCCAAGGAGAAATCCTCTCCTTTGGGTGAGTTTGATCTTCCTCCATCTTTGTATTTGATCATTCATTGTAACTTGTTCATCAACATCAATGAAATCATCTACATATTATTATTATCATTCTCTTTGTTCTATGATTCACACACCTCCACCCATCTTAATTTTGAATTTTCAGATCTGAAAGTGATGAATCCTAAGATCCAAGCTCAATGAATCTGAAATATTGATTCAGCAAAACATTATGACATTAGCTTCCTTTTTTTTCGGGTTCGTTGTTCATTCTCATCCATCGATGGATCAATCTTCGGGTTTTGAAATTTGATTACTTATTCATGCTATTGTTGACCGGGATTTCCAGATTTGGTATAGGTTCTATATTTTCAGTTTTGCTTCTAAAAATTTTGTTAAAGATCATTCTTCTACAATTGGTATGTCATTTCATTTTTGTAATTGCATATTGCTTGATGTTATATAAATTATTAGTCATGTTGGTTCCTTTTGATCACTATTTGCCATTGTTACATATGCAAGTTAGAGGTAGAATATGTCACCATTGGTGGGAAGAAATTGAAGCTTGCTATCCCTGGTAACCATATTCTTTTGTTTTATTACAAGTCATGGTTTTATTTAATTTGTTTATATCTTCTCATTATGTTCTGTTTATGTAAAAGCTATTCAAAATCCATGAGAGCTGGCTGGGTTCATACAATATATTCCTTATATTTATCATTAGGACACCTAAGAGATGATTAACTAATGATAAACTAACATAGTCCTCTCACTGCATATTGAAACACATTTGCAAAAGATTTTATAGATGACTAATGTCAATGGTAATCATATACCACACATTATTCATGCAGATTACTACAGGAACAGGTATTTCCTATGGATTTTTTGCTACAAAAAAAACTGTAACAAATTTGTTAAGGAATAGCTACGGATTTGCTATGAATTTATTTTCCTACGATTTACCTACAAATATACCGTAGCAAGTTATATTCGTAGCAAATCCGTAAGAAAATTTAAGCAAATCTTTTGGAAAATTTAGACAAATTTCGTAGCTAAATCCGTAGCAATAATTTAATAAAATCCGTAGCAAACTAATTGCAAACCCATAGCAAAATTGGTAACAAAAGTATAACAAAACTCATAACAAAATTCGTAGTCAATTTCCATAGCCAAAATGTAGCAAATCCATAGCTAAGTAGCAAATATTTGTAGCAAATTCCTAGATAAGTCATCCATAACAAAACTATGGCTAAAATCCATAGCAAAACAGTAGCAAACCTTTCCGTAGCAAAAATTTAGTAGCTAAAATTAAACAAAACTCTATAGCAAACTCCATAGCAAATATTCGTAGCCAAATGCGTAGCTAAATTAGCAATGCCAAATTGTGTAGCTAAACCCTTAGCAAATATTAGTCCGTAGCAAAATTCCGTAGCAAAAAAAATTAGCGACGAAAGTATCATCTACAAATCATATCCGTAGCAAATTCGTAGCAAACACTCGTTTTGCTACGAATTCGCTACGGATTTGACCGTAACAAATACATGTTTATGTAGTAGTGTATAAATCATCCCTATTCTTGATGTAAGTCCCAGGTTGCAAAAGATTCTATAGATGACTAATGTCAATGGTAAAATTATTTGACATGATCATTTTTACTAATATTTATCTGACTTTTAACACAGGTTTGCAGATATGAAACATAAATGGCCCATCAATAAATTGGCAATGAAGCAAGACTTGGAAAATTTTCTATCAAACTGCAAACATTGGAAATATTGTGTGAAATATTGTTAACTATATAATGTTTGTTACTATTTTATAACATATACCGTTTTGCTATTAATGTATTTTATTTTGTATTATTAGAGGTTAATTATTAATTTACATTTAGTGTGAAAATTAGTAAGTTTATAATTTAAAACTGCCAAAAGATGATACGCATTTATGACGCACAAATGGGTGTTATCTTCTTTTTTGCAAGACCTTCCTTGACACGCAACCGTGTCATAAATGCGCGCTATAAACAGATGACACACAAATGCACGTCATCTTCATTTATGACAGGGCCTTTATTGACGCGCTTTAGCGTGTCATCTTACCCCTTTTATGACACACATTACGTGTTATTAAAGGTATATTTTCTAGTAGTACTTCTATTAGAGTTTAGGACTATCGTGATATCCACCACAAAGGTATAACTAGGTAAGTAGTATACGTAACAGAACATAAGTCATTCATATATGCTTATGAAATATACAATGGAGATATTGTAAATTCCAGAATCCGATCGATCTCACTTCGTTTGATGGTTGCACTTGATAATAAGCGAAGACGGGTGAACAATCTACTGTAAAGCAATCTAGATAACAAGGTGTTTTCAATATTTACAACAAACTCATTGTAATTGAAATGTGTATTCAAGGTCGAACGATTACAATGATAATCGATACGAGATCGATCTCACCCTAGGGTGGAAATCACATACTGTGATCTGCTCAACATGAGCGAATAAACAAAGAAAACACAAACTATCTAGACTAATTTTGGTAAATTGAAGCACACTTAAAAATGAATTCGCATGCACATATATATACAGGTCTGCGAATTTTCGCATGCCTTTCGCATGATATTTTCGCGTCAGGTTCTCGCATGAACAAATCGCATGAATGCGATTTGTTCTTCTTTCGCATGACATCTCGCATGCATGCGAGTTGTCTTCCTTTCGCATGGAGTTTTCGCGTGCATGCAGGTTGCACTTCATTCGCACGCACACATGCATGTGCGACTGGTTCTTCTGTTGCGTGCAAGCATTTTCGCATGCATGTAAACACATAAACACTATAGTGTAATCCAAAATGTTTGATCCTTACAATCTCCCCTTGGATTATGCTATAGTTTTGAATTCTTCAATCTTCAACAAAACCTTTCTAATGAAGGTTCTCGCACACTCGAAAATTGACTTTGATGCAGCAACTTTAGAGCTTCAAATCTTTATAAAATTATGCAACAAAGTCACTTGAGCATTTTCACAAACACTTGGTGTGCGGACTGTTGAGCTTGTTTAACGTCCTCGAACGGAAGATCGCGGAATAATAATCCGTTGTATCAAGAGCAACACCTTGCTCTGATACCAAATGTAAATTCCAGAATCCGATCGATCTCACTTCGTTTGATGGTTGCACTTGATAATAAGCGAAGACGGGTGAACAATCTACTGTAAAGCAATCTAGATAACAAGGTGTTTTCAATGTTTACAACAAACTCATTGTAATTGAAATGTGTATTCAAGGTCGAACGATTACAATGATAATCGATACGAGATCGATCTCACCCTAGGGTGGAAATCACATACTGTGATGTGCTCAACATGAGCGAATAAACAAAGAAAACACAAACTATCTAGACTAATTTTGGTAAATTGAAGCACACTTAAAACTGAATTCGCATGCACATATATATACAGGTCTGCGAATTTTCGCATGCCTTTCGCATGATATTTTCGCGTCAGGTTCTCGCATGAACAAATCGCATGAATGCGATTTGTTCTTCTTTCGCATGACATCTCGCATGCATGCGAGTTGTCTTCCTTTCGCATGGAGTTTTCGCGTGCATGCAGGTTGCACTTCTTTCGCACGCACACATGCATGTGCGACTGGTTCTTCTGTTGCATGCAAGCATTTTCGCATGCATGTAAACACATAAACACTATAGTGTAATCCAAAATGTTTGATCTTACAGATATTTTAATATTGTATACTCTTAAGTAACCAACAAATGTAACTAGACTTTGCTGATCGAAAGTTTCCATTTTCAACTGCATATATTCTTTCAATGGCCTACTTATTAAATGAAATTATAACTTTTGATGCTTTTGGACACGTTCGATGCACATCATCATGAGTTCTATTGCCAATTCTGTAGCAAACTTTCTATTACATACTTTCTATAGCAAACTTTCTATAATAATCTTTCTATTGAAGACTTGGTATATCATACTTTCTATATCATACTTGCTGTTACAAACTTTTATAGCAAACATTCTATACCTACTTGAAATGACATACTTTATATATTAGTCTTTCTATAACAGATTTTGGACAACATATTTTCTATGTCATACTGTTAGTATCATACTTGCTACAACAATAATAACCTTTCTACAGTAAACTTCCCATAGCAAACTTTCTATTCCATAGTTATATAGTGGACTTTCTATATTGTACTTTCTTAGAAAGTAAAAAACTACATTCTTGTAATTAATTCACAGTAACCAGTAATCTTTTATAATATAGTTTGAGTGCTTTTTTGTCATATGCTAGCCATACTATATTAACATAACGAACAAACTTCGAAACATAAAAACAATAAACCATAACAAAGGTTATTGTTAATATAGTTTCTTGTGAAAATACGTTTAAAGCATACATGCCCTTCAATATTAAAAAAGCGGGTCATAGAACTCACCTTAATTTTATTTAGACTCATGACTTTAGATGAAATTAAGCACATAAATCTACTTTTTTTAACTTAAATATCTAAAATATTTCAAATCTGTAAGTAATCAAAATTGAATGTAAATACGTGAGAAAATGATCATAATCAATATTCTTATAACATCCCAAGCATTCGGGTCAGATTTAATGATTAAAACACAAGATATATAAACTTTACAATTCGTATATTGTTATAAGAGTATGTAACAAGTAAAATAACTATTTAACTTTGAAGTTTTTGGATGAGCTTTCGTGTCATGAGAGACCGCATAGTGAAATTTAGGACGACTCGTAGAGAAAAATAAGCATGTTCCAATGATATAGTTAAAATTTTATAAGATGCTATATAAGAAAAATAAAGTAAGCACCAGAATTAATTATATAAGTAAAGCATGTAGCTAGGCTAGTTGCTCAATTCACATCCCACATTGGCTTGTGATAAGAAGTTAGCTACCTAGTTGCTTTCTTATAAAGAAAACCTTAAGGTTGAATTTAAAATATAAGTTTTCTTCGGATGCTCTAATATGAAAAGAATCAGGAGTTCTCAATACCCGTTGAGTGTTTTTAATAGTCATTTTTAGAGCTGGAGTACGAGTGTGAGTAGAGAGACTTGACATCAAATTGTAATAAATTGTT
Organism: Flaveria linearis; assembly: GCA_024085815.1. Lineage (NCBI taxonomy): Eukaryota > Viridiplantae > Streptophyta > Magnoliopsida > Asterales > Asteraceae > Flaveria > Flaveria linearis. Next base: position 27,744,161 of record CM044003.1, read on the forward strand.
TTCAGGTACGTTCTCGTTTATGTTTAGGTTTAGTTAATATTATTGTTAGAATTATTATTATTATTGTATTATTTATTATTATTCTTATTATTATTAGACGTCAGGGTTATTATCAAGGTAGGTATTGGGTAGCCCCGAGGGTTGGCACGAGATGAGGTTTAATTACCCAAGATATTCGAACTAGTAAGGGTTGAATCAAATGGTTGGCATATGGTATAAAAAGGTGTCTGAATAATACCGACAAATAAAAATTGATAATAAATTATCCCTAAGATGTTTGTTAGTTGGAAATAACCTAAATAATATTATTTTGTTCATAGGATAATGATTGATAGCTATCAACCGGAGTAGACAATTTTATTGACTTAATTAATTGAGATGAGTTCGTCTAAACTATCTTTTAAATAGATGTGATGCTATATTAAGTTGTTAGAATTATAGAATTGACTATAAATAGTATTTTTGAAATGTAGATATGCTTGATAGGGTGTTTGAGGGCTGATTATATTATTCTATTTTATCAAGTGGATTTTGCATATATAATTTGGTTATATAAACATGTTGTGCTTACTCTGTTCTTGTCTGTTTGCTTTTTACTTGATGCAATAGTCAATAATCATGTGCTTTAAAGAATATTATGTTTATGAAGTCATCAACTTTATGCTAAGTATCAAATATTTTTCTATACACCCACATCCAAGTGATTGTAGGGATTACAGAATACGAGCTATCTTATGATATTATAGAGGTCTAGAGTATTGTTGCAGATTTCGATCTTTAGCATAGTTAAAATAATATGATATTAATGTAATACGCTATGATATAATAATAGTTAGAATCCGTTATGTACTCTTTGATTACTATATGTTCGTATATCATAACACTCGTTAGGGTGTGTCCTGGAAGGCAGATGTTACAACTCTAATCCTGGATGAAACACAAATCAAAGATGATGGAAGTGTGCTTGGTTGCTTGAAATTGTAAAATAGAGGAGGGAAGCAGATGGTTCTGGCCGAGAGGAGGGAAGCAGTTCAAGGTGTTACATAAAAGCGTAGCCCGAGTCCTCATCACATCAGGATGAGGAATCGAAAGTACTTAAACAATAAATGCGTAAATTATAAAAAAAACTGGTGCGAGAATTAGAAAGAAGGAAAACAAATTCCAATAATGATGATAATGATCAAGATGATGATAACTAGATAGGTAATTTTGTTTGGATTGTATCAAAATACACGATTTATATTGGTAGTTTCATGTATATGTTTCGCATGAATTTTGTTTTTATGTTCGTATGTGTTTTGTTTTGGTATTCATATTACTTTTATTTTACCTTGAAAATTTTTTTGATTTAATTTTATTTATATTGATTTTTTTAATCCACGGGACTTATGCTAAATCAAACAAAATCTTTTCACAATTAAATTTTGTTCTAAAAAATTTTTGCCCGTCCGTTTGGCAATGATAGGTTACCAGGATATCCTTTTGTGGTGATGAGATCTTTAATGATAACATCAAAAAGATCTGTAGCGTAAAAGGGTGTGTTGTGACTTGCATAGAATATACAATTGCAAGGACACACGGGAAGTATATCGACCACTATTGTCATCACTATATAGGACTATTTATTTTGTAATGTTGGTGTAACTTTAAAATTTCTAAAGTGTTAGTTCATTTTTTCATGTATGCAATGAGGGCTCATTTACCTTCTTGCTAATATGCTCTGTGTTATCTATATATGATATTCAGTTTAATATTCACCGTCTTGAAAAAAAAGCAGACCACAATTAATGATCAAAGATATAATATTTAACGAAGTGATTAAACAATGATGACTTTTTTTGCATTCACTAAAAGGGTTTGTGTGGGGAAGGAATGAATGGCTTGCAAGCATATGTCAAACGGAATCTTGATATTGTGTCTCAATGGACTGTTTGAACGGACACAATGATTCACTATTAACCACCACTAAATCAACCACTATGTTAAGAGCGAGAATAGTTCACGATTAATCAATAGTTGAAGGAACTAGTGGTTCACTATTAGCTAACACTACAAGAATTGTCGTTAATAGCGGCGACACCGATAGCGACGATGTGACACCCATATTTACAGGTTAACACCGTTACTGCTATCTGACCTCTCTCTGATAACCGTTTTAAAGTAACTAAATTTTCCTAGTATTATGAACAATTAACCCAAAACCTAACAAAACTTAAGTTACTCAAACTTGAAAACTCGAAGGACCAATTGTGTGTTTAACCCAAAGTTGAATTGTTTTGCAAAATATATATACATACACACCTCCTCTCTCTCGCCTCCCTCCCTTAACCGACCCCCTCCCCTTCACCGACTTCCACTCCTCACCGCCTATTCCTCTCTTAATCGACCCCCCTCCGACTACTTCTTCCCCGTAACTCTAGCAACACCATCTCGACGGCAACCTTCTTTCCCTCGACAGCCTACACCTCGCAACAACAGCCCCTTATTCGCGACGGCCTTTCAGATGGCAACCAATCAACCGAATCAGTCGTAGTTCGCTCATAAGAATTGGGGTTTAGGTGTGTGTAAGTGCTACTGCATATATGTGCTTATTGTTTGGGGTTTAGCAAAGTCAAGGGCTGGATTATAGTTGGGTGCACGTGGGTTTTGAATTGGGGTTTAGATGTGGGTTGGGCAGAAAGGTCATTGGGTGCATATGTGTTCTCTCATAAGAAGTATACAACTTGTTGGGTAATTGTATAGGATGAATGCAACTTACTTGGCATGTGCACGCAAAGCATATCACAATTGGTATGTGTATGGTGTGCTAAGAACGTCATGGTGTGTAACATTCATGTAGTGTATATATATATATTCCCAAGGGGGATGTGCACGTACGTTACGTGTTAACCATGGGTCATGTAGGTTGATATGTCATGCATAGCTTCATGAGTGTGAATTGTATAAAATATATATAATCCAGTTTATATTTTATGTTAGAGTATGAATACGTAGGTGTCTAAATTACCCAAGGGTTTATAGATGGTTATACTACACTAATATGAATTGATTACGTGTTATTTACAAGTATGGGCTGATTATAAATAAGCCATGTAATCTAAGTGAACTTTTATACGTGATCACTGGGTTCCTCTCATTGGGTGTGAGTTTGTGTTTGACCGTGTTGCTTGGGGATGGGGAATATCGATAATCAACACCGTAACCGAGCCGTGAAATACGAAACCGTAAAAATTCTTACGTTCATAATAGATAATTAATGTTAATTATATAATAACTAAAATACAGGTCATCTGGAAACTTAATTGCTTGAGTTTGTATTTGTCTGACTTGCTGTGCTATTTAAGGTGAGTTTACAGCCTCACTTTTACTTTATACTCTTTTTGAGGGAGAGAAACATGCTGTTTTCATAAACATTACATTACATTGAGTTTTTGTGATACTGCATATACCTGATACTATGGTGTTATACTTTGCCCTTCGGACCGTTAATATGCAAATAGCGAGGTGATTGTTAGTAGATCTACTGGGATTGACATACCCCGCCCGGGCTAGTCGCGCTAGCTTGACTGGAGGTCAAACGGGTGAACGGTCAGCCTGTTTTACAGTGTTGTGGTGGGGAATCCACAGCCGGGCCTACATTATTACTATTGATTACATGTCAGCTCGGTCACGACTTCATACACATAGTGATTGCTATGGGCTAGCTACCCATTATATGCTTTGATTACTAAATTCGGGAATTACATTACTGATACTTACGGTTTTCTGATAAACCTGTGAACTCACTAGTCTTGTACTGACTTTTGCATGTTTTTTCTCAGGACAGTGAAATGGCACGTTTAGGAGCACAGCATCCACTGCATGTCATTCCGCATTCATCCCAAACTGTTTTCAAGATTTAATTTCATTTACTTTACATAAATTGGATTGGGCGCGTGTTTGCGTGTTTCAAAACTATTGTTAAATGTTTTCTTGTTTTCGCTTCCGCAATACTTAAATACAAGTTGGTTTATTTCATTATTACTAAGCAACTTATATGATTTGTAATTGTCGAGTCGTTTGGTGTAACTGATGCTTATCTGAGATCTTGATTATGTCACACGGCTGGCGGTAAAACCCCGTTTGTGGAAATTGAGGGTGTGACAGGTGACACCGATCATTAGCGGCGACACATTTAGCGGCGACGCCATTAGCGACGACATGTCACCGCTATTGGTTACCGATCCGTTTCACATTTCCAACGTTACATCTGGCCGTTGATCTTGGTTCAGATCTAACGGATGGTAGTTAGTCGTACACGAGGCAATAGCGGCGACACTATTAGCGACGACATGTCGCCGCTATTGCCTGAAAGTTATAACCCGAGATTTCTTCTCTCCACTGCATTTCGCTCCCCAATTTCCCTCCACAGCCTTGCTCCCCGCTGGATCTGCACCCTCGGCACCGTCGCCCGACGCAACCCCACCCACCGGCCTCGCCACCCACCTGCGCAGCCACACTCGTCGCATCGGCCACCCACCTGCGCAACAACCGTCGCCGCCCATGCCACGCGCCCACCTCCGGAGCCACCGTCTCCGCCCCGGCCACCCACCTCCGCAGCCATCGTCGCCGCCCCACCCCACCTCCACTGTCGATCTGGTACCTGCACCCGCAATCGCCCGCAGCCACTGCCACTACTTGCACCACTTGCCCGCAGCCACTGCTACCACCTGCGCGCAGCCACCCCACCTCCACCGTCGAGCGGTATGGTTTTCTTTGTTGGTTTCAGCTTTGATTTGTTTAATTTTGACTGATTTGTGGACTTGGTTTTCAGTTTTTGACTTTTAATTATGACTAAATTACCTATGTATGATTGTATGATATTGCGTAATCTAGATTGTAGTTTATGTATGATTTTATGATATTGCGTAATCTAGATTTGAAGGGAACTTTGAATGTTATTGGAAAACCTAGGTTTAAATTGGTTGAAATCAAGATTTTGGAAAAAACAAAAAAAAATATTAAAAAAAGTCCATTAGCGGCGACACTTGTCGCCGCTAATAGTCATAAAAAACCATTACACGACAATAGATTTTTGCGGCGGTTTTGTGGTTATTAGCAACGACAATAGATTTTAGCGGCGGTTTTGTGGTTATTAGCAGCGACACCTTTTAGCGGCGAGCCTTTAGCGGCGATTCCTTAGTCATTAGCGACGAACTATTAGCGGCGATCTTTTAGCGACGACTTGTCGCCGCAATACTTTTAGTGGCGACATTTAGGGATATTACTGGTGATATGTGTCGCCGCTAATGGTCGGATATTTTGTAGTGTAATCACTTAAAAGTACATGAATACATGATGGTTAGTCGATTTTTGGGCATGTACCTATGGGACAGCTCATACATCAAACACATAATTATGTTTTATCCAATTCTAAAGAAAACCTATAAATGTGATAAAACCCTCCAAATACTTAAAGGGGGGACATTATAATTATTGAATTAAGTACGACAGTTAATTGTATCAAATATGTCAGTTAATTACGTCGAAAACTTTTTATCATTTGTTTTAGGTACTCAACATTGAGTTTTACGTTTTATATCGTTTCATGCATTCTCGTCATTTAATTATATATTATATAAATTTAGTGTGATCTAATCATTGTGTTTTACAATTAATACTTAATTTAAATAGTATTTAGTTATAAAAATATAAATAGTAAATATAAATTTAAATGTGAATTATAATGAATAAGATAATATTTAATATAATGAATTAAACGATCTCATAACATTAAATAATGTATTAATAATGTAATTTAAATAATGTATTAATAAGAAAAAGTTATTAACTATGGGAAACATATGAAATTATTACATAGAACTCGTGAAATAGCAATTTTATCCTTATTTTCATTCTTAAAATGATATTATTGATGAATGACAACCATGTTTATTAAAAACAATCACATTTGTGCATCTAGATGGTGTTGCATCTAGAAAGTGCAACCGGTGTGGTTTGGACTATGGTGCACCTTGTCAAGCACGATATTCAAAAACACGACTAGCTAGTCCGGATGGCGCCGCTCAAGGCTAGGTCGACACAATTGTGCGATTGATTTATTTTGGAAGCGCGGATTTTTAGTTGCGGCTGCCGTTACTAGTCAGGTGCAGATGCATATCTGTGCCACTACAGCTACCTAGTCTAGGCCATGCATTCTGGCTGTTGCAAGGTCATGCTGAGTGCCACTTTAGCTTGGTGCATCACGACTCGGAAGGTGTTACTTATGTGTGAAATTGGTGCACCTAGCTAGTTCCCACATAATTAATATAAACAGTTACAAATTATATTATGAATTAGTGTAAATAAATCTTGTTTGTTTCATGATTAATGTCACATTATATTATGAATTAGTGTAAATCACTACAAGGAATAAGACCTTTAGCGGCGACATATGTCGCCGCTAATACCCCTATATGTCGCCGCTATTACTATTAGCGGCGACTAGTCGCCGCTAATAAGTCGCCACTAAAAGTTCGTCGCTATTGACCAAAGTGTCGCCGCTAATAAGTCGCCGCTAAAAGTGTCGCCGCTATTGACCAAAAAATCGCCGCTAATAATTGTCGCCACCTAATGGTATTTTGCGACTATTAGCGGCGACATATGTCGCCGCTAATAGTCTTTTTTTTAATTTTTTTTGGTTTTTTTTTTCGGAAAACCTGTTTTCCAGCCAAAATAAACCTATGTTTATCAAATCTAGATTACACTACACAATATCATAAAATTATACATAAACTACAATCTAGATTACGTACAAAATATCATCCAATCATACATATAGATAATCAAGTCATGTTTAATTACACTACACAATATCATCCAATCATCCAAGCATGCTATTCATCCCCCTCGTCTGAATCCTCTTCTTCGACTTGATTTGGAGCCTTTTGCGAAGCAATTAATTGCGTCATTTGTGACATAAATTGCGCGTTTTGAAATAGACTTGAAATTTGCTCCTACAAAAACAAAATATACATTTATATCTTGGCTAAGTATATGAAGTGTCAATTAATGATGTTAAACAAACACACTTATGATGAACTTAACACATCCAAGTCATAATAACCTAAAACAACTATGATGAACTTAACACATCCAAGTTTAACTCATTTTGACCCGTTTTTACTCAAATCTTGTTGTTTTCACCCATTTTGACCCGTTTAAGCTAAACTTAGATAATTAAGTCTATTTTAGCAATAAAAAGTCATAAAAAACCAAAATGAACTATGATCAACTTAACACATCCAAGTTTAACTCATATTGACCCGTTTTAACTCAAATCATGTTGTTTTCACCCATTTTGACCCGTTTAAGCTAAACTTAGATAATTAAAGTCTATTTTAGGGATAAAAAGTCATAATAAACCTAAGTGAACTATGATGAATTTAACACATCCAAGTTTAACTCATTTTGACCCGTTTTAACTCAAATCATGTTGTTTTCACCCATTTTGACCCGTTTAAGCTAAACTTAGATAATTAAAGTCTATTTTAGGGATAAAAAGTCATAATAAACCAAAATGAACTATGATGAACTTAACACATCCAAGTTTAACTCATTTTGACCCGTTTTAACTCAAATCATGTTGTTTTCACCCATTTTGACCCGTTTAAGCTAAACTTAGATAATTAAAGTCTATTTTAGCAATAAAAAGTCATAAAAAACCAAAATGAACTATGATGAACTTAACACATCCAAGTTTAACTCATTTTGACCCGTTTTAACTCAGATCATGTTGTTTTCACCCATTTTGACCCGTTTAAGCTAAACTTAGATAATTAAAGTCTATTTTAGGGATAAAAAGTCATAATAAACCTAAGTGAACTATGATGAATTTAACACATCCAAGTTTAACTCATTTTGACCCGTTTTAACTCAAATCATGTTGTTTTCACCCATTTTGACCCGTTTAAGCTAAACTTAGATAATTAAAGTCTATTTTAGGGATAAAAAGTCATAATAAACCAAAATGAACTATGATGAACTTAACACATCCAAGTTTAACTCATTTTGACCCGTTTTAACTCAAATCATGTTGTTTTCACCCATTTTGACCCGTTTAAGCTAAACTTAGATAATTAAAGTCTATTTTAGCAATAAAAAGTCATAAAAAACCAAAATGAACTATGATGAACTTAACACATCCAAGTATGATGCACTTACCTGTGTAAACGACTGAGGAGTTTGTTCATGATCATGAACAAAAGAACTCGTCCCTGCAGATGAAAATGGTTTACGCCCAATCCCCCGAATATGTCCACGCCGTTGTCCCAACACCGACTCAAAGATATCGACTTCATTCAGCGTTGATGATCCACTTTCTTGATTTTGGGTTTGACTTAGCTCATCAAACCTTTCCTTTAATTGGTTCTGTATTAATTAACAAAAATATATTAACATATTTATACATACATAAATATATATTTAAAAATTATACTTTTAAGAAATACTTACATATTGTTGCTCTGCTACCTCGCTATCAAATGTCCCATCTTTACCAGTATGAGCATCATGGAACGTTTCAAGTCTGCTTTTATTCTGTTTTTAAAAAGTATGTTATATATTAAAAAATGCTAATATATAATACACAAATATATAAATTTAAATCATTACCTGCTTATAACAATAACTACTATATGAAGCAGTCCCCCCACGGTTTGTATATATTTGTTGTTGACGATTTGATTTGTTTGAACTTGACACATTCCTATATGCGTCACTCATAAAATAGTCAACGGTTTTGTTCCAATTATCATGATTCATTCCTGTTGGAGGATTGACCCTTGCTTGTTCTACATTATCGTAGCCTCCAACCCGATCAAAATGTTTTTTTGCCACATTTTTTCGATCTCTAAATCGTTTGAGAAACACCGCACGGATTCCACCCTCTATCTGTGCGCGCTCACGATCTCGCAATATCTCATCAAAGTCAAAGCGTCGCTACATTTAAGTTCAACAAAATAAAAGTTATTTATGTAAAAATGAATAACAAACATATAACTTATAAAATTTTACCGCCATATGCTCTTCCAAAGCATTCTTCTGAGCATCGGAAAGATTTTCATACGAACGAACATTAAAAGGTAAATTAGCTTCCATGTATATCCCCACCTCGCGAACAAACATATCATTAAGTTCGCCAACGGGGGTATACGTGGCAGCTCTATCAAAGGGTAGAGATAAAGGTCCTCCCTTTTTAGCTAGCTCTTGCTGCAATTTCTTATTTTTCGCCTTGCCTCTTGTTTTACGAGAAGGCGTGCCTGTAATCAGATTAAAAAATCATTGATTGCATCATATATTAATAATAATTGAATAAACATAGTATATAAATTAATTATAATAACCATTACCGTCTAACGCGTGACTCCCATGAGTGTCAAATGGAGGAAGTGGTGGATCCCCCGCGCCATCACCTCCGTGACTCATCACATCAGCCATAAGGTATACGAGAACAATCCACAATGAAAACATGTCTTGAAATATAAGATTTAGAACATAATGTTAAAATAAGAAGAAAGTTTTGTAGTACAACATGAAATACAAACAAAGGTTTAAATAAATAAATACATATACAAATCCTAACAAATGTTTCAATCAGAGTCACCCTCATATACTTCAGTATCTTCGTCAGACTCTTCGGTGTCATAATCAGAATCGTCCTCATCATAATCATCCTCGTCTTCAAACACCTCTTCAGCGGTAACAGTTGGCGGATTAACTTCATTTGGAGTCTCGTCTTCGGTGACATGAGTAGGTATGTTATGAAAGTATTGTGTGAAGTCAATGAAAAGTATGCTATTAGATGAAGAGTGGTTGTGAACAACGTCAAGATCTTCTGTCAAGTCATTGTCAACATTTTGAATGTTCTCCATGACACCATCATTGATTGTAGGGCGATCCCAAATTTTTCGATGATTAACATTCTCGACGACCCACCGGTGATTATTGTTTTGATTTCTTCGAGAAGGTTCTCGGATGTAGAACACTTGTTTAGCTTGAGAGGCAAATATGAGTTGATCGTCTTTGTCCCATTCACGTTCTGTGTTGATACTAATGATATTATTGTCGTATGAAATGCCCCTTCGAGTATCAAACCATTTGCAACGAAATAGGACAGTTGAATACCCATTTGCATAATGTAATTCAATAATCTCCTCAAGTTGCCCATAATATTTCTCACCATTCTCTCCCTCCACTAAAACACCGGAGTTTTGCGTTGTGCGTTGCGCGTCACGATCAACTACCATAAACCTAACACCGTTGACTATGCAAGCAGTATAACTATAGGCATTTACATCCGCACCCATTGAAAGAGCATACAACTCTGAATGAAATTTTGGAGAATTTTGTATTTTCATCGAATAAACCTAAGAAAATATTGACTAACACGTGTTATATATGGAATACCTAACAAATATATAGTAACACGTGTTAGATATAGATTACCTTCTCGAGGAACCATGATGGAAATTTGATTTTAATATCCTCATGTGGACATACAGATTTAAATTCACTACAATATTGATAAAAATATACAATAAGTGACAATGAAATATATTTAATTAATGATGCAAAGTTAAAGATAGGAAACTTTACTTCATATAATCTCTGACTTCTTGACAGCTATCGAGCACAAACCATTCTAACTTAAGCTTTTCACTTGGAGAAAGGTATTTCATCTTTGTTGCACTAGCCGGACGACATTTAGACTCAAATGCATACACGTTCCTTTTTTGGATAATGACATCCTCGTTTCTGTCAGGGCGATTAAACTGAGTCTCAACATCTCGAAGGTATCTCGAACAAAATGATAGAGCTTCTTCAGCAACATAACCTTCAGCTATACAACCTTCCGGCCTTGCTTTGTTTCTGACATAATTTTTTAGTTTTTTCATATATCTTTCAAACGGATACATCCATCTCATACATACAGGACCACCACGAATCGCTTCATCAGGTAAATGCAAAACTAAATGAACCATAATGTCAAAAAACGCCGGAGGATAGATCAACTCTAACTTGCACAATATTATAAGAATGGCATCCTTAGCTTTCTTCATATCCTCGACCAATAGTGTTCTTGAGCAGAGTTGCTTAAAAAACGTACAAAGATCAACTATTGGTGTATAAGTATCTTTGGTCAAAAAGCATCTAACCCCAATCGGTATTAAACGCTGCATGAGAATATGACAGTCATGAGATTTCAACCCAGTAATATTAGTATTGTTATCTACCACTCTCTTCCTGATATTAGATCCGAACCCATCAGGCAATTTAACATCCTTTATAAACTCACAAAATAACTTTCGATCACTGATCTTCAATGAGTATTTTGGATGTGGACTATACCACTTGCCATTCTTTTTCTCCAACCACTGCCTACTTCGAATATTTAGATTTTTCAGGTCAACACGTGCATTTGGCGTATCTTTGCTCTTTTCATTCATTAGAAGAGTACCCAACAAACTGTCACACACATTTTTTTCGATATGCATCACATCTAGGTTATGTTTTAGCTGCAGAGAAGACCAATACTCAAGTTCAAAAAATATGCTTCGTTTCGACCAGTTCAACTCAAACTCCTCCCGCTTTGATTTTACACCTCCAAAATCGGGATGTTTACCCGGCAAACGATGGCGTAGACGACTAATTTGTGCTTCTATGTCTGTATCATTAAACTGTTTCGGAGGGGCTCTGATCTCGGGTTCTCCGTTAAATTCTAAACTTGTTCTCCACTCATGGTTAGCATCTAAGAATCGCCGATGACCAACATATACAACTTTATTTGTAACACGCATAGAAGGAGTGTCTTCGTTACATGTCGGGCATGCTTTGTAACCCTGCCCGCTCCAACCAGATAAACTACTACGAGCTGGAAAGTCGTTTATAGTCCATAACAACGCCGCTTTCATTGTAAAGAACGTGTTTGTCGCCGCGTCTTTAGTACGTACGCCTGACACCCACAACTGCTTAAGCTCATCCACCAACGGCCTAAGAAACACATCCATGTCTTTCCCCGGTGATTTAGGACCAGGAATCAACAATGACAACATAAATGATGACTCTTTCATGCATAACCATGGAGGCAGATTGTATGTGGTGAGTACAACCGGCCACGTGCTATGAGCCGAACTCATGTTACCAAATGGATTAAAACCGTCGGCTGCAAGCCCTAGGCGAACGTTTCGCGGTTCCCTTGAGAAGGTCGGGTACTTTATGTCAAAATCTTTCCATGAGGTACCATCAACAGGATGTCGCATCGTACCCTCTTCTGATCGTCCGGTACTATGCCAAATCATATCTTTTGCCGTGTGCCTTGAAGAATACAATCGTCGTAGTCTCGGGGTTAGAGGAAACCATCGTAACACCTTGTGAGGTAACTTCTTGCCCTTTGTATTTGTATCAACCCACCTACTCTCATTACAAACGGGACATTTTTCTAACAAAAGGTTTTCTCCCCAGAAAAGAGCACAATCATATTTGCACACATGTATCGACTCATATCCTAAACCAATCTTTTTTAATGTCCTTTTTGCTACATAATGAGAAGATGGGATTTTATTACCCTCAGGATGTGAAGATTGTAACAACTCAAGAAGCTCATCAAATGAGCTATTAGTCCATTTATTCTTCACCTTGATATGCATAAGCTTTGCTAAAAAATCAAGTGAAGAAAACTTAGCACAACCCGGATATAATTCTGATTGAACTTCTTCTAACAAGTTCTCAAAATCATCATGGAGACCACTACTCTGCTCATGGAGACCGCTACTCTCCTCCATAACGTCTTCGATAACGTCAGCCATTTCATTTGTTGGCGCAACGTTTTCCACAACTACAACTTCAGGAATTAAACTTTCACCGTGATAGATCCAATCCTTGTACGACCGGCACATGCCCCATATTTCTAAATGATATTTCATTTTAACCCATCCTAATAATACCGTATTCTGACATTTCATACATGGACATCGAATCTGGCCATAACTGTCCACAAGTTTTTCGCACATATCTATAAAAGAGCTAAGTCCTTGTTGATACTCAGGTGATCTACGATTCGGATTAAGAAGCCAACTTTTATCGATAGGCATGATTATGGAACTGCAAAATATATTAGGATTTAAGTGGATGAAAAATTATCCACAAAACTCGAACAAAAAGGAATTACTAAGCTCGTGATTATCAGAATGAATCTTACCGAAACCCTAAAACCTACTAATATAAACAATAACGAATTACTATAAAAGTCAAATGATAATATACATTATTACAATTGTTTTTCATAATAACTAACTAATTTTGTTTAGCCAAATTAAAGTACAAAAGATTTATATAATTAACATGATAATTCATACAATTAACATAATTCATACAATTCATACCAAATTACTAATATTATAGCATAATTCATACAAGTAAAACCTAATAATTATATCCAAGTTAAGTTTATATCATTATATCCAACATTATTGTTTGTTTAACATGTATTACATAATTGTTTATCATATACATAAAGAGAAGGGAAAAATCATCAGAAAACCATAAGTCATAAGTTACATAAAAGGCTAAATAAACTAAGTTAAGTTTATATTATTATATCCAACATTATTTATCAAATAACACAACTAATAAATCATTTTCCACCGATACATTATTTATCAAACAAAAAGTAGGACAGTAGATTGAGAATTCCAAAGGGTAGGCTGCTATACCCACTTTTTGAATACTTTATCTCATATATGAACATGTATTACATAATTGTTTGTTTAAGAAAAATTCGGCAGCATTTCCTCTTAGCTCCCAAGTATATAGAAATATATACCCGAGGAGCAAAGAGAAAATGACCAAATTTTTCTTAAACAAACAATATGTAATACACATTCATATCCTAAATGAGATAAAATATTCAAAAAGCAGTCCCAAAACGGGGACAACCCGAAATTAATTACTAAATCAATTTCGGGCGGGTATTTCTAAGCTCGTGATGATTAGAATGAAGTCACGAAACGTAAACGCTCATAATGTAAAACAATAAGCAATTACTATAAAAATGTCACCTTTCGTTTGATTTTTTTAGTGATTTTCTTATTGTTGTTCATTACTATAAAAATTTAACTCAATCTAACACAAATCTATTAAACAAGTTTCATTTAAATTAACACTTAATTACTAAATAATTTTCAACCAATTTTCCACCGATACATTACTTACAAATAACACAACTTGTTACACAACTATCATAACCTAAATAACCTAATTATTAAGCATTATTAACATAATAATTTTCAACCAACAAAGCACCTAAACTAACTTGTATAACTTGTATAAACATTACTTGTTATTATTAAGCATTACTTATCTAATTACTAAACATAATAAACAAATAATTTAACAAATAACTTGTATAGCTAAATTAAAGATTCACACAAGTAGCACAACCTAAATAATTCATATAATAACACAACTAAATCAAAAATTCTACCTAAATAATGTTTTAACACAACTAAAAAAAATACATACTAAATACATACTTTTAACACAGCAGTGGCGGTGGTCTTCGGTTGCAGCAGCGGTGGTCTTCGGTTGCAGCGGCAGTGGCGGTGGTCGGTTGCAGCAGCAGTGGTGGTGGTGGTGGTGGTGGGTTGCAGCAGCGGTGGTGGGGGATTGCAGTGGTGGCAGGTGGTGAGAAGTGGTGTTCGGTGGTGCTCGGGTGGTGGCAGGCGGCGATCGACAGAGAAAGGGGGTAGGCAGGCGGCGATCGAGAGAGAAAGGGTGGTGGGGGGTTGCGGTGCCGGCGAGAGGAGGAGGGAAAGGGGGAATGGGGGTTGCGGTGGTAACCGGTGGGTGGTGCTGCGGTGGTAACCGGTGGGTGGTGCTCGGGTGATGGCCGGTGGTTGGTGCTCGGGTGGTGGCAGGCGGCAATCGAGAGAGACGACAATGGAGGGAAAGGGGGAAATGTGGAGGGAAGTCGATGGTGGGCAGTATATTTTTAACCAATAGCGGCGACATGTCGCCGCTAATAGTGTCGCCGCTATTGGTTAAGTACGATCAATCCCCAACCGTTAGATCTATTGCACGATCAACGGCCAGATCTGATTGAAAAAAGTGGAAATGGATTCCTCATCAATAGCGGCGACAAGTCGCCGCTATTGGTGTCGCCGCTAATGGTGTCGCCGCTAATGTACCTGTCGCCGCTAATGGCGTCGCCGCTATTGCCAGATTTTCTTGTAGTGAATAATGTGTATTCTAGTTTTGTTGTGACTACAAAATGTAGTTCAATGTTCGTTATATACATATAATAAAAATACGTACACGTTATGGAAACATTGAAGAAAATTAATACTTTTTAATTCATTTCACATTATTGTCCTTCTTCTCACAAACACGAAAACATTAAAACATACACATTATAGAAACCTTGTAGAAAAGTAGTGAGGAACACTATTAAATTCAATTAACCTTTCACTTTTTATTTTTCAAAACCACAACACCAAAACGCTTGGAGGTACTTTTGATGGTTGAGTCATTTCCGACACTACACAATGTGCCGGTAGATGTACCTAGAGAGAAAGTGGCATGGATTTTAAGGATACGGGTTGAACTCGAATTCGCAACCGCTATTTAAACTATATTATTTATGTAATGTTTATTTTAATTATTTGTAATCCATTTATACAATATTTATCTGTTACTAATAATAAAAGAAAGTTTTTGAGATGTCACATGTCAACATATTAAACATTTTCATTTTCATTTTTCCGCATCTCTCCCCTAATAAATAATAATAGTATATATGTAACATCCCCAAAAGTCGAAACGAGTCATCGAGGATAATGGTCTTAATTTGTGGGTATTTAATAAAGGAAGGAAATGGGTTATGAGCTAATTAGGCTTATGGGCAAGAGCCTAAGTGATTTAGGGCCCATAATCAGCCTTCAAACCCACCTAATCAGCCACCATCTTTCACACTTGAACCCTAGCCACCAAAATCCGTATAGAGAGAAAGTAGAGAGAGAAAGTGAAAAAAACTCAAGATCTGGAGCTTCAAAGGTTAAAAGATTGAAAATCTGGGCGTTGGAGCATCAAACCATAAGAAAGGAGCAACAAATCCAGGTAAGAATTGACCTCTAAACCCTTCTGTAGATCAAACCCGGATTCTAGGGTTTTGGGTTTTAAAAAGTTTCAAAGAAACACATAAAGGTCAATTTTTTATGTATGAAAACGTGTAAAAAGGTTAGGTACGGTTTCATGGATGGTAAACCAAGGATTTGAACGTAAAAAGTTAAGATTTTGGGTTAAAAACGGGCTGGTTCTTAATTTTCATTCATCCAGCGAAACTGTGCCCCCGATCAGCAAAACTGTGCACTCATCCATCGAAACTGTGAACTCATCCAGTGAAACTAAGAGAGTTCCAGCGAAACTACAGTTTCGCTGGTGCGAAACTTTAGTTTCGTTAGTAACTTCACTAGTACCCAGGTTTACCTATAGACACTGCGAAACTAGGAAATTCCAACGAAAGTTGGGCGCATCTGACAGCGAAAGTGCAGGACGAAACTAGCAGCGAAACTGCCAGCGAAACTGCTTATCTGATAGCGAAATTAGCAGCGAAATTAGGCAGAAATTAACCCCTTTAAGTGTCAACTTATCTGCAGGTTGTGTAGTGTGATCCTAGCCTAGAAGGCTTAGTTTAGAAGTTACTCATGATATCCAGGTGAGTTCTATATCCCCTTACTTAAATTTTTCCATGTTTTTGGGGCTATTATGCATAGTAAACCTAATCTTTTCAAGGCAAAGATTTTAAGGGGTTTTAACAAGAAAATAAATTTTCATATACAAAATATGCTATATAAAGTTCTTAAAATAAAAATTTTGCGCGCTGACCTGACAGCCCGGCCCCAGCCAGGGACGTTGCCCCTTGGACCCCACTAGGGGTTGCTGCCCCTAGGACCTCGCTGTCAGGGGCTGCCTCCACCGAACCCCCGCTGTCCCGCGGAGGGTCGGTTACGTTTTATGATGACTAGAACTTGACATGTTGTGTACTTATTAAGTTAAGTATTATATATTAAAGTAGAAGATGATATTAATAAAGTGAAACTTAATTAATATTACCCTCGTGCCCGTTTGATGATGAAAAGTCTTGCAAACACTATGATAGACTTCACTTATGTGAGTCTGATGTATGATGATTGATCTGTATTCATGAGCGGGCTATTTGCCTTGCAGTGTGGATTAACTGTTGGGGGTTAGCTATCATGATGATGTGTACCGACAGGGATCGACATTCGTTGTCGATCAACATGGAGCTCTTGCTTTGTGCAATCTCGCTTATGATGAAATGAAACATAATGAAAGAATGAAAGATAATGAACATGCTTAATAGGATGCAAGAAATGTTATGTTGTATGATGTATGAGTGGTCATTACATGGATAAAACTTATATTTTCTTATTTATATAAACTAGAACTCACTCAGTAAAGCTGACTTTTATGCATAATAGTGGACAGGTAAATGCTGATGCTCAGGATAGCACCAGCGAGCTACTTGGCGAGCAATGGATGTCATTCTTGTCTATGAAATCTTTATTGTAATTTAAGACCATGCATCATGTTTTATTCCACTTAAAGACAAATGCATGAGTACAATGTGATTTCCAAGTTTTAAGTGAATGTTTATTTAATTCTGCTGTAATGTTTTGTTTATAAAGTGATTTTATGCTATAATTAACCAACTGTGAGGCTTCCCGGGAACGGGGCCTTACAATATATAGTAAATTATATTATTTATAACATTTTTAAATTAAAAAAATAGATATCGTAAAAATTTTAAAACTTGATATTATAATGAAAAATACACTTTAAAAATATATGCCACAAAATTTTTTAAAAACACGAAGTATTTAATATCATTTTTTCTAAGTTTAATAAGATAATTATTTTTTCAAAATAAAATTTAAAAAAAAAGACCAAAATGTTTAAGAAAACAATTAAAAAAACACAATATTATAAAATAAAATTTAAAATGATATTATTATTGTTTTTTAGTTGAACTACTTATTTATTTTAACTCAATCATATCCTATTTACGAATATTATTTATACTAGTACTATAATATTTCCCGGAATAAAGGGAATATATTTATTTATTTTAGTAGAAAACCCATTTCTCCGACGTGAAATTCTCACCTCTTAAAATGGTAAAGCACATCTGTTCATACGATACTAATTGAATAAAAAGTTATTAAAAGTGGTTAAACATTATACTTACAACTAAAAGCATATAAAAAATTGTTTTCTTTTCCCGAATCACCTCCTTTCCGTGCTGCCTTTTATTTTTCGGAGTGTCACAATCATAATATCAGTATAATAAATTAACAGAAAAAATAAATATATATTAATCTAATTAGAACCCGCCTTAGTGAGATAAAAAATGCAAAAACAAATTTATATCTAATTGAATTTGATCATCGACCCACTAACCATCTTTCGTAGATCGGAAAAATCTAAATAGAAAGTATTTGAAATTTAGAAAGTGAAAAAATGATTAGGATATTAACACCTGTATTTTTATTAAGATTAGATTGATGTAGAATTAGTAATGTTTCCATTTCTCAAGTTTTGTTTTTTTAAATTCACGTAATTTTCACATAGAACATTATTTTTTATAAATACTTATATCATAAATACAAACATTTTTTTTATTTTTTAAAACACGTATAATGTTGGTATATGAAAATAAAATTTGTTTAACTTTTTTTATTCATTGTGTAATTTTGTCAAGTAATTTTGTAATCAACTAAATTGATGATAATTACACATTTACCTGATAACCATTACACAATGAAACGGAAACGTAAAAAGTTCAAATATTTTAGTATTGTGTTATTCGAAAATCACCATTTTCGTAAAACACAATGCAAAACACAATAGTAAAATTAAACACAATGGTCAGTATTAAATACAATGGATAATACAATGTCCCACACTAGACTCGATAATCAGTATTATAAAACAATAAATTGTTTGACGTAAAAAATATTATTTAAAAAAACACAATTGAAAACACTATGATCTGACATTAGACACAATCATCTGATTAATATTATAAATAATTAGATATTACACAATAATCTAACGAATATTACACAATGAGCTGAAATAAAGTAAAAAAATATTATTTTATATATCAAAATAATAAATGTTTTAAAGCAAAAAATGCTTGTTTTAATGGCGTACTATTTAAAAATAATATTGCATGTAAACGTTATGAACGTTTAAAGAAAATGATGGAACTTGAACATTGGCTAAAACTAATATACTCTTAATTTTTCATTTGTAATTTCAGTCATTTACCATTATATAACTGAATTTTCTTACAATTTGAATTTAAGATCTAACAGATAATAATTGTAAGGCCCCGTATCCGAGCATCTCACAGTTGGTCATTCATCGCACATAAAACGTATGTAAGGATTCCTATAAGTTTGATGCAGCCAAGACACTCTAAGTCTTCCTGCATGCTGCACAGAAGAACATGAGGTAGAAATGCTTCGGAAGTTTTACACTTTAGAAATATTCTAAGTGTAAAATCTTCCGAAGCCAAGACCAATATCTTCCGAAGCCAGAAATGAAGTCTTCCGGAGCTTCAAAGACAAAGTCTTCTGAAGCCAAAGAACCAAGACAGATTCTTCCGAAGACTTTTATCACACATGCTTTTATCTGATGTACTTTTTCTATAAAGCTGAACCACTTTCTGCTGCCACTCTGGTTGGTCACCAACTTGCATGAGTTGGTGAAAAGGTCCATGCTTTAGGAAAACTGTACATTGAGGTCTTGAGTTTGTGCTTTCTACTTTATGTACCTTTATCCTTTTTGTAACATATTAGGATGTGAGCTATGGCATGTCATAGTCAACTGTCAAAAGGCAATCTACCTTTTGACTCTACATTTGATTTTGTAGTTATCTAATCTTATGTATCCAGCTGACTTTCATAGTATGGCCGGCTGTAGGTTGTAGTATATAGTGTCTCAAGTCATATAACTTAGTATGTATGCAAATACTTATGTTTGAATACTTGTAACTTTGAACTTGAGAAGTAATATACAGCATCCTTGAAAACCAACTACTTTTGTTGTTATCTTGTTTTGTTCTAAATTTACTTGTGTTCTTTGCATCATCATAACCAGATCCCTATTTGATCTGTTAAGTGTTCTTATACACTCTCCTCATTGTGTTGTTGTGTTGTAAGTGCTACCCTTCACCGGTCCTGCATTTGGTATCAAAGCATTCCAGGCTCTTGATATAAGATCTCACCATCTTAAGATCCCTCACACACACAAAACACTTAACAACTCAAATGGCAGCTCTTTCTAAGGCTGATATGGAAACTGGTGTAGGATTCTATATGCCCAAGACACTTAGAATATTGATGTGGTTAGTACGTTATGATCCAAGTCGGGTTATACCCAAAAACAAGCTTAGCAAACACCAATTAATATTTAATTGATGATATGATCATGCAATTAAATATTTACACCAATTTAGAAAATGGGTTTTCTAAATAAGTTGCTTATGAGATGCAACAATTTATTAGGATATTTTGTTTAATAATATTATTTGTAGTGTTATTTAAATTAGTTGTATAACACCAAATAATAATAAGAGTATACTACCTATACAATTAAATGGTTAATTATTACAAGACAAGACATATGTGTGTGTGTGTTTATTTAAAAGAAAAACCCTCTTATTTTACATCAAAAACCATCCCCTTTTTTGCTTCAAGTGGGAGACATAACATGCATGTGATGCTTGCATGCTTGTGTTGTTTTCCACAAAGTGATTCTCTTGATAAACACACACATGCTAGTTCCACTAACAAGTATGTATTCAGCTCTCATTCTAAATTATTCATACATGCAAAACAAGCAAAAACCTCTCTCTTTTCTCTCCTGAAAGTTACGAGCAACAGCAACAGCAACAGCAACAGCAAAGAGGGTTTTCTGGGCTTCATTTGGTGTCTTCTTCCTAAGAAGAAGGTGTTCTTGCAAAGGGCTTGGGGTATACTAGCTTGAGGGTTCCTTCCTTGGAGCCTTGGCTGAGTTCTTGAGCATCTAACAACCCTTTTCTATCAAGTTTAGCTGCTGCAGAAAGGTATTAATCACAGCTCTATGTAGCTGTGATTTTATGTAGTTTTACATATGTTCATAGCTTGCTAATTCACATAAATGATCCTTTGTTCTTTGGGTTTGTTTTATACATCAATATGGTCATCTAATGAACATATTTTTCAGCTTATAAAAGGGTTTATAAAGTTGTAATTCCACTGCGTTTTCAAAAAGTTTAAATGGTTAAACTATGATTTTATGTTCTAACAAACCCATCAATGGCATCAAGAGCCGGTTATATGGATAGCTTGCTTGTTTTTTTGTCCTTTAAGATTGGTTTTAAAGGATGTTAATCAACTAATTAGGGGCTGATTTTGGTTGATTTAATAAACCCCAAGTCTTTCAAAGTTATATCTTCATGCTTATGATTAAACTTTGAAAGATAGTAATGTCAATTGGTTGATAAGTTTGGTTGTTGTTTGTTTGGACAAACAAACCCAAATTTTCAGTTTATGTTGGTTGAAAATTTAGGGTTTGATGGGGTTTATTTTGTTTATTGAATAATATTTATGATTGTTCATATGATAGTGCATAACCTAGCCTTTGGGCTTATGTTATTTGGATGATTGGAATGGTTGTTTTAATTCATTCAATTGGGTTGTAATATTTATGTTTATTATTTGGGTTTTAATTATTTATTCATTTGGTTATGTAATAAATAGATTAGGTGTATTTCTTTTACTAGAAAAATGTATTAGGATATAATTTTTGTAAAAGGAAGATGCACAAGATAAAGACCCAAAGATGGACATCAAAGACATGGACCTTGAAGTATTTGGATATGGATTCAAGTGGGAGTCCATGGATACATATAATGTGTCATTACAAACCCTTTAGAAAGACCTTATGACAACACTTGTGATGGCAAACAAGTGTTGTCAACTTAGTAGCTATGGTTATGTACTCATGTTTATATGTTTATGCTTGTTTGAATATTTGTTGTTTGATTGTTTGATTGATATTTAGACATATATTACAAACTCATTAGCAAACTTAACAAGCTGAAAATTGATGGTTCTTAATCACTAAAAGTTAATAAAAGGTTATTCAAAAGGATTAATGATTTTATAATAAAATGGGTTTTATTAAAAGAACCATAGGGTATCTTGTATTTGAAAGCATGCAAATACAAGTACATAGAGTTTTCTAAACTAGAATTATGAAACCTCTAAATATTCAAATCCCTTTTAAAATAAGTCAAACACCATCCTCTTATACAACACTCGAATCATTTGAGAACTTGATATGGGATAAAGGTCACCTAACCATATAAGAGGGAACTTATGAGTTTGAGGTGAGTTTGCCATATTTATGAGATAAAGGTCACCTAACCACTAATATTAGCAAATTCACACGTTTGTCTAAGTAGGACGACTTAATTTGGAAATCATGCATTAGGATCACCGAAGCATGACGTACAAAGGGTGTTGATGGGATAAACATGCCAAACAAACAGAAGATGTTTAACCGATCCCATACACTAGAAATTGTAATAGGTTACAATTGTCAAACGTTAACTACCTTGTTAATTTAAATAAAGGGATAAAGGTCACCTAACCGATATTTAAATGTAACGTTGGATTCTAGATTTTAATTATTAATTGTCTATGAGACGTAAAGGGTATTAATGATTAAAATGTAATTTTTCAGAAATACTAATAAGAACTTTGTTAATTTTATAGAATGGCCGCAAACAACAACACAAACCCGACCGTCCATAATCTATCACTAAGAACAATCCTTGAAAAGGAACGTCTAAACCATGGGAACTTAATGGATTGGTACTGAAACTTGAGAATCGTTCTCAAGCAAGAAAAGAAGTCCTATGTGTTAGACGATCCCATTCTCGATCAACCCGATGAAAATGACGTTGAGGCCTTTGCCGAGTGGATCAAGTACACCGAGGACTCTGTGCAAGTCACATGTCTTATGCTAGCAAGTATGATTCCTGATTTGCAAAAGGACTTTGAGAACCACAATGCCTATGACATGATCATCCAGTTAAAGGAAATGTTCCAACAACAATCAAGGGTGGAGCGCTTCGAAACGGTTCGAGCACTCCATGCATGTCAGATGGACGAGACCCAATCGGTGTCATCTTACGTTCTTAAGATGAAGAGCCACATTGATCGCCTCGAAAAGCTTAACAGTCATGTGTCCAATGAGTTAGCAACGGATTTGATCCTCAACTCCTATCCAAGAAGTTTGATAGCTTTGTTATGAACTATAACATGAATGGATGGGACAAAAGCATTGGTGAGCTTCACTCAATGCTCAAAACGGCCGAGGCGGGCATGGGTAGAAAGGTTCTACCGGTCCTTACGATCAATGAAGGAGGTAGTAGGAAGAGGCACCTCCCCGAGCCTAGGGCAAGTGTTGCAAGAGGGAAGGGGCACGTCAAGGGGAAGGGAAAAGGAAAAGCAAAAGTGGAACCACCCAAACCAAAAGAAAAGAAGCAAAAGGTTGCTCAAAATGACCCGTGTTTTGAGTGTGGGGAGGTAGGCCATTGGAAACGCAATTGTCCGGTCTATCTCAAAGCATTAAGATCAAAGAGGGATGCGGGGCAAACCTCAGGTACAATCTTTATAATACATGTTGAGCTAAATGTTATTTCTTCTAACACATGGGTACTAGATACCGGATGTGGAACTCATATTTGCAATTTATTGCAGGGGTTCAAAAGAAGTGAGCATTATGCAAAAGGGGAAATTAGTCTCTTCATGGGGAATGGTGCAAAGGTTCACGTGGAAGCTCAAGGAGACTACATTTTGAAGCTTCCAAGTGGTTTGGAAGTTATTTTAAAGAATGTTTTGTATGCTCCTAGTTTAACTAGGAACATTATTTCTGTTTCCCATTTAAGATAATGTGATTATGATTTCAAGTTTGTTGACAATGATATTCATGTTTCTTTCAATCATATGTTTTATTTTAAAGCTATTCCATGTAATGGTATTTATGAATTGGTTCATGAAAACACAACATATGATAGTTAAATGTACCAAGCAACCACCAAAAGGCTCAAATTAGATTTGAGTGATTCCTATCTTTGGCATTGTCACCTTGGTCACATAAACAAGAATCGTATGCAACAACTCCAAAAGAATGGTCTTTTGAAAACTAATGAAAATGATTCATTTGATGTATGCGAGTCTTGTTTACAAGGTAAAATGACAAAGGCCCCTTTTAGTGGGACTAATGAAAGGGCAAAGGATTTATTAGGAATCATACATTCGGATGTATGTGGACCTTTTAAACCAATAACTAGGAATGGTGAAAGATACTTCATTACCTTTACCGATGACTATAGTTGTTATGGGTATGTGTACTTGTTAGGACACAAACATGAATCTTTTGAAATGTTCAAAATATTCAAGAATGAAGTAGAAAATCAACTCAACAAAACGGTCAAAATTCTTCGTACAGATAGAGGAGGTGAATACCTAAGTAGTGAATTTCAAGAGTATCTTAGAAGTTGTGGGATAGTCTCACAACTTACTCCACCTAGAACACCACAACATAATGGTGTGTCTGAGAGGAGGAATCGGACTCTATTGGATATGGTTCGATCTATGATGGCTAGAAGTACACTACCTCTATCATTTTGGGGTTTCGCGTTGCTCTCCGCGGCCCGTATTTTAAATATGGGCCCAACCAAGAAAGTGGAAAGGACACCTTTCGAAATATGCATGGAAGGGTTCCATCATTATCATATTTAAAAGTTTGGGGGTGTGATGCTTATCCTAAGCAATACACTCAAAACAAACTGGAAGCCCGATCCACAAAGTGTATCTTCATTGGATATCCTAGAGATTGTATTGGATATTATTTCTATGATCCGACAGAACAGAAAGTGTTTTTTGCTCGAAAGGCAGAGTTCTTGGAAACTAAGTTTCTTTCAGAAGAAACTAGTGGAAGAGCAGTGGAACTTGAAGAGGTTAAAGATTCACAAGACGATACACAATTGGTTGATACTAGCAATCAACATGAGGATGTTGAGAATGATCATATGGATGATCAAGATACACAAAACGTTTGCAGATCTGGTAGAATTAGTGTTCCTCCTAAGAGTTATGGATTTTTCATGGATGGATGCTATGTGGTAGATTCGGATGAACCAACCACATACCAAGAGGCAATGTCAAAACTTGATTTTGACAAATGGCAAGAAGCCATGAACGTTGAGATGCAATCCATGTATGATAACCAAGTTTGGGAATTGATTACACCACCTCTTAAGTCCAAGATAGTTGGAAGTAAGTGGGTTTTCAAGAAGAAAACCGATATGCATGGAAACTTGGATACCTATAAAGCTAGACTTATAGCAAAAGGTTTCACTCAAACTCAAGGGGTTGATTATGATGAAACCTTTTCACCTGTGGCAATGCTAAAGTCTATCAGGATATTGTTGGCCGTAGCAGCATATTATGACTATGAGATTTGGAAATGGATGTCAAGACCGCTTTTCTTAATGGATATCTTGAGGAAGATGTTCATATGAAACAGCCTGAAGGTTTTGTCGATCCAAAACATTCAAACAAGGTATGCAAGTTAAAGAAATCAATCTATGGATTGAAACAAGCATCAAGAAGTTGGAATCACCGTTTCAATGATGAAGTAAAGAAATTTGGCTTCATCAAAAACGCTGATGAAGCTTGTGTATATAAGAAAGCTAGTGGGAGCATTATTACTTTCCTTGTATTATATGTCGATGACATTCTACTAATTGGAAACGACATTCCAACCTTGGAAGGTGTAAAAACCTGGCTTGGAAGCTGTTTTTCCATCAAGGATCTTGGTGAAGCCACCTATATTTTGGGAATAAAGATCTATAGGGATAGATCAAGGTGGTTAATAGGTTTAAACCAAAGTACATACATTGAAAAGATCTTGAAAAGGTTCAAGATGGAGAATTCTAAGAAAGGTTTGGTACCTATTTAAAAGGGGACTATATTGAGCTCATCTCAATGCCCTAGTTAAAAGGTTGAACAAGAAAGAATGAATAGAGTCCCATATACATCTGCTATAGGATCCATCATGTATGCAATGATATGTACTAGGCCGGACGTGTCATGTGCTCTAAGCATGACAAATAGATATCAACAGAATCCCGGTAATAGTCATTGGATGGCTGTTAAGAGTATTTTGAAATACCTTAGAAACACTAAGGATATGTTCTTAATATATGGATCTGGTGAGAAGGAGCTCGTTGTAAAGGGTTACACGGATGCGAGTTTCCAAACTGATCGAGATGATTCTCGATCACAGTCGGGATATGTCTTCATTATGAATGGAGGAGCAGTCTCTTAGAAGAGCTCAAAGCAAGATGTAGTGGCACTATCTACAACAGAATCAGAATACATCGCCGCTTCATTGGCAGCTCAAGAAGCTGCGTGGCTTAGGAAGTTCATTGCTGATCTAGGGGTTGTTGCTACCATTCAAGACCCCCTAGAGATCTTTTGTGACAACGAAGGTGCTATTGCTCAAATCAAGGAACCTCGTGCTCATCAAAAGACTCGGCACATTGAACGGAGATTCAACTACATTAGGGATGAAGTTGAAAAGGGGAGATATGTATTCGCAAAGTTCATACCGATCAAAACATTGCGGATCCATTCACGAAGCTCCTAGATAGGTCAAAGCATGAAAGTCACACTTGTGCCTTAGGACTTTGATATTCTAGTAATTGGACTTGATCAAATTTAGTATTTGAATACGCGGAACTCTTTATTATTTGAGTAAAATTATTTGGTTATAATGTTTCAATTAATGTTCCAATTTAGAATGTTTAATCCATGAGTAAATTATTTACTCTAAATGTCCGTAGTCGTTCATACTTGTGGGAACAAGTGTGAGGGTAAGATTATTATGAACTTGGATTGGTTGATATTTATCAGGATGAATATAGAGCAATGGGTTGCTACCAAGGTTCATAGATATTTGTAGGATACAAATATTGGACTAACCCGCATCTCAAATTTTATTACATGGAATCTTATCGAT
Organism: Flaveria linearis; assembly: GCA_024085815.1. Classification (NCBI taxonomy): domain Eukaryota; kingdom Viridiplantae; phylum Streptophyta; class Magnoliopsida; order Asterales; family Asteraceae; genus Flaveria; species Flaveria linearis. The sequence continues at coordinate 27,771,365 of CM044003.1, forward strand.
GTATCATAAGTAAATTTGAGTAAAGGTGAATACCATTTGGTATCCTCCGACCTGAGATACATATTGGGTTTTGATATTCACCAAGTATTATACCTTGAGCTAATTCTTCAGTGTCCTGAAATAGTGGACAGTACATAAGGGTATGTTCAGGTATAACACGAGGTGTTTGTGAGAAACATATGTAGTCAAGATGGAATTTGTTCCTCTTATTCATTGAGAGTTAGATGTCTAAGGCCTGATTAAGTAAAATCAACAAGGAATGATCACTCTGTGTCCTTGGATTTAACATGACATCTGTAACAAAAGGATAGAGGATTGATTCACCTAAATCATTTCAAGTAGGGTACTTGAATAGGATGATGTTATTGAATGGCTATAAATCATGCGTATTAGGGGTAGTAAACCGTTGTTAGGCGGTATTTACTGCTTGCATCAATCTTCTATGAATCTTACGCAAGTGGGAGATTGTAGGATTCTATGTGCCCAAGACACTTAGAATATTGATGTGGTTAGTACGTTATGATCCAAGTCGGGTTATACCCAAAAACAAGCTTAGCAAACACCAATTAATATTTAATTGATGATATGATCATGCAATTAAATATTTACACCAATTTAGAAAATAGGTTTTCTAATTAAGTTGCATATGAGATGGAACAATTTATTAGGATATTTTGTTCAATAATATTATGTGTAGTGTTATTTAAATTAGTTGTATAACACCAAATAATAATGAGAGTATACTACCTATACAATTAAATGGTTAATTGTTACAAGACTAGACATATGTGTGTGTGTTTATTTAAAAGAAAACCCTCTTATTTTACACCAAAAACCGTCCCCTTTTTTTGCTTCAAGTGGGAGACATAACATGCATGTGATGCTTGCATGCTTGTGTTGTTTTCCACAAAGTGATTCTCTTGATAAACACACACATGCTAGTTCCACTAACAAGTATGTATTCAGTTCTCATTCTCAATTATTCATACATGCAAAACAAGCAAAAACCTCTCTCTTTTCTCTCCTGAAAGTTACGAGCAACAGCAACAGCAACAGCAAAAGAGGGTATTCTGGGCTTCATTTGGTGTCTTCTTCCTAAGAAGAAGGTGTTCTTGCAAAGGGCTTGGGGTATACTAGCTTGAGGGTTCCTTCCTTGGAGCCTTGGCCGAGTTCTTGAGCATCTAACAACCCTTTTCTGTCAAGTTTAGCTGCTGCAGAAAGGTATTAATCACAGCTCTATGTAGCTGTGATTTTATGTAGTTTTACATATGTTCATAGCTTGCTAATTCATATAAATGATCCTTTGTTCTTTGGGTTTTTTTATACATCAATATGGTCATCTAATGAACATATTTTTCAGCTTATAAAAGGGTTTATAAAGTTTTAATTCCGCTACGTTTTCAGAAAGTTTAAATGGTTAAACTATGATTTTATGTTCTAACAAACCCATCAACTGGTACCATGACCAAGTCCCCACTGATCACTCCTGAAAACTTTGACACTTGGTGCACTAGAATGGAAGGCATTATCAAGTGTCAAGACTCAAGGATGTGGGACTCAGTTGTTAATGGTCCTTTCACACCAAGCACTACTTCTGCTACTGGTAATCGTATCATCCCAAAAGATATAGATGATTACTCAGAAGAAGATAGGAAAAGAATAGAGCTTGATCAAAGGGCCATGACTTCTCTTCAAACTGCTCTTCTAAACTCCATCTACAGAGGCTTCAAGAAGTGCAAGATAGCTAAAGATTTATGGGATGCACTGAAGCTCATGTATGAAGGATCCAAGGAAACTAAAGAGAACAAGAAGGATCTCTTAAAGCAGCAGTTTGAGAACTTCACTTTCAAGGCTGGTGAGACCCTGACTCAACAATACTTCAGGTATGTTGAGATAGTGGACACTCTAGTGGATATTGGAGTAACTCTTGAGAACAGGGACATAGAATAGGGACATAGTAAGGAAGTTCATGTCTTCTCTTCCTAAACTATGGACACATTATTGTTGGTGATCAAGAGAACTTCGGACCTTAAGACTCTTACTCTTACAGAGTTGTATGGTATCCTGAGTGCATTCCAAATGGAGATGAACATGCAAAATCCTCTGGTAACTCCAATAACCAACTAAGTTCAGCTCTTCATATGGATGAAAGGGAAAGCATTGAACCACAATATCAAATGCTATGCTACCCTGACAACTCACAAAAGGGGCCTTTCATCACCTTCCCAGAGACACCAAGAGAAAGCTACACTCAAGGAAGTCCCTTCCAAGAGACAAGTTCTTCTCATGCCTTTGTCTCAGCTGATGAAACCTCTGGCAACTTTCTCTTCACTCTTGAAGACCTGGACTGTGTCCATCCGGATGATCTGGAGTATATAGAGATAGTTCAGCAAATGGCTCTTCTCACTCAGAGGGCCAAGAAGTTCTACAAGAGGACTGGGAGAAAGTTTCCAAGCAATACATCCATTGGAAAGTTTGGGCTGGACAAAAGCAAAGTAAAGTGCTAAACTATAACCAGATGGGACACTTTGCAAGAGAGTGTAAGGCACCAAGAACAAATGGTGGCCAAACACAGACCAGTCCAAACTACACTAAGAAAGCTCACCAGAATGAGAAACCAAAACAGTAAGTTGCAGTTGCTGTTGAAGATGGAGGCTTTGACTGGAGTTTTCAGATAGAAGATGCATCTCCAAACCAAGCTCTTATGGCAGATCATGATGAAACCAAGGTATTGGAAAATCTTTACTCTTGTGAATGCATTGCTAAAGTTAATAGATACAGGTCATATAACTTAGAGCTAAGATCTGACCTTGAGTCCTTAAACATCTTAAAAGCTGATTTTAAAAGAGCTGAAAATGACTATAAACTCAAAATAGAAGATTTAGAGAAAACCATTTCAACTCTTAAACACGAGCTAACAAATTACAGGACTCAGATCAAAGATCTCATAGCTAAGTTAACTGAATGCCAGGATGAGCTTGTGATCAGCAAAGCTAAGGCAGAAAACTATGTTCTTGAAGAAGAAACCTTCAAGAGCAAAATATGCTCATCCTTGCATGCAAAAGTATATTATCAAAATAAGTAGGGACTGCGATCTAGTGTTATGGCTCCTCCACACACCATCTTGTCTGTAAGATCTCTTAGGTGTGGAACTTGTGAAGATGAGCTTCCCCTCATAGATCCTTTGACTGAAGAGGATGAAGAGGAGATGGTGAAGAATGACTCTGGTTTGAGTGAAGAAGAGCATTCTAAGAAGGGTCACCATCCCTCTAAGGAGAGTAAAGCTGTTGGGATGACCAAGTCAAGAAGAAAGATCTTGATCAGGAAAGCCAAAAGAAAATCAAAGAAGGCTCAAGAGATCAAGGCCACTTTTGACTCTAAGTAGAAACAAGTTTTTATCTCTGCAGGGTTTGAAGTGGTTAAGACTGATGACATGAACTCTGGTTCATGTTTAACTCATCTTAGCAACAAGAAGAAGACTGATCAGTTGTGTGTTACTGCTACACAGCCTAGACCATCCAACTCCAAGAACAGTTCTCAACCCAAAAGAACTGTCTCAGCTCCTGCAAAGGTGAAGGTGGAGAAGGGATGTGACCAAAGTCAGTCCTCTTCTATGAAGATGACTCTTGGGAAGAAGAAACTTAAGTGTGTCATGTATGAGAGTACTTCTCATTTGGCTAAGGATTGTCCATATAATCCTAAAGGTACTCTTCACATGATGAACAAAGAAACTTCTAAGAGTTCCAAGAAGAACTTAGCTTCGGAAGGAAAATCTGTTTCCTTCGGAAGTTCCAAAATGAAGAAGAAGGCAAGTGGAAAACTGTCTTCGGAAGAAAATTGGTCTCGGAAGAAAGGAATGCTTCTGAAGAACTGAAGCTTGCTGCAATAAAGGCAAGTTCTTCCAAAGGTCCAGTCATCAAAACTTCCAAATTGAAGGTCAAGTCCTAACGTCCAAAGGTGGTGTGGAAGTCAAAGAAAGGCCAAATGACTAAAGGTTCTTCATCAACAACAGCACAAGATCCGCAAAGCACAACCATAGGATCCATTACTGTTGCATTGTCTTCAACTGTTTTAAATGAGCCCAAGACCAATAAGGCTTGGGTTTCCAAATGTAACTAACTATCTCTTTGTGTAGGAACAGCTAAAGTCAAACAAAAATATGTGGATCATTGACAGTGGTTGTTCCAGGCACATGACAAGCAATAGGTCATTACTCCAAAAGTTTGAAAGAATTGATGGAGGACCAGTTGCTTTTGGAGGAGATGCAGGTGGTTACATTACTGGAAGGGGCAAGGTCACAAATGGTAAGCTCAGCATTGATAAGGTAAACTTTTTCAAGGAGCTTGGATACAATCTTTTGAGTGTATCTCAATTTTATGATCAGAATCATAACATGCTATTTACTGAGCATGAGTGCATTGTTCTCAAACCTGGGGTGGTCATGCCTCATGAGCACATCCTACTCAGAGCCCACAGGAAAGGAAACATGTACAAGATGGATTTGCAAGAAACATCTCCCTCAGGAGAAGTTTCATGCTTTCTATCTAAAGCAAATAGTGATTAGTCTTTCCTTTGGCATAAAAGAATGTGCCATGTAAACTTTAATAACATGAATAAATTAATTAAGAATGTTTTGGTAACTGGAATACCAAAAAGAGAGTTTACAAGTGATGATCATTGTGTTGCATGCCTGAAAGGGAAGCAACACAAAGTATCTCACAAGCCTAAGGAAAGAAACTCCATCACTAATCCCCTACACTTGTTGCATATGGATCTCTTTAGCCCCACCAGTGTAATGAGTTTAGGAAGGACCTCTTATTGTTTAGTGATCACAGATGATTTTACAAGATTCACTTGGGTCTTCTTTCTTAGAACTAAAGTTAAGACCCCTGGGTTTCTAATGAATTTCATCTTAAAGATTGAGAATCAATGTGATCATAAGGTCAAAACTATAAGATGTGATCTAGGAACTGAGTTCAAGAATCAAACACTTGATACATTTTATGATGGAAAGGGTATTACAAGACAATATAGTGCTCCCAGGACTCCTCAGCAAAATGGTGTTGCTGAGAGGAGAAACATGACACTAATTGAAGCTACAAGAACTATGTTGTCTGACTCTAAACCGCCCATCACCTTCTGGGCAGAGGCAGTCAATACTGCCTGCTATGTGCAAAACAGAGTTTTAGTAGTTAAGACACATGGTAAGACTCCTTATGAACTTTGGCACAAGAGGAAACCTTTTATTGGTTTTCTCAGGTCATTTGGGTGTCCTTGCACCATCTTGAATACCAAAGATCATATAGCCATGTTTATTGAGAAATCAGATGATGGACACTTCATTGGATACTCTTCTCAAGCTAAAGCTTATAGAGTATACAATCTCAGAACTAGAGTAGTTAAGGAGTCAGCCAATGTGACTTTCAATGAACACACTCCCAGTGTGAAAGGTTCTTGTCTGGATTGGCTGTTTGATCTTGATTTAGTTACCAACTGTTTTAATAAATCTTGTGAGAATGTTTCAGGGTCCACAGATATATTGCCTACAGGTGATTCTGATCCTAGATTTGAGCTAAGAAGACCTTCAAGCTACATATCTTTAGCTCCAGTGGTAACTAATCCTGCAAATGAAGCTTCTACTAGCACATCAATGACAAATCCTGCTGATACATCTGAGTTGCCTTCATCTTCCAGTTTTGAGGCACAAAACTCAAATGTAGGAACTTGAAATGTTGGAGAACATGGTGGTGGTGACAGTGATCAGGAATTTCTTGATGCTGAGAACCATTCCATTGAAGAAAATCTCAATGATGTCACACACTCATTGGATCAAGTTAATCTTGATAAGTGTACTGCTGTAGAGGGTGAATCCTCCTTGCCAGATCAGAATTTCTCAAATTTAGATATGTCTAAACAACTTGCTGTGATCCCTCAACTAAGGATCCACAAGTCTCACCCTTCTACAAACATCATTGGAGATGTTGGTACAGGTGTAAGAACAAGAGGACAGTCTCATAATGCCAACATCTGTCTTCACTCTTGTTTCTTGTCCCAAATAGAGCCAAAGAAGATTGATGAAGCTCTAAAGAATGGAAGTTGGGTTGAAGCTATGCAAGAGGAGTTGCTTCAATTCAAGAGGCAAAAGGTTTGGAACCTATGTCCTCTTCCTCAAGGGAAGACTATCATAGGTACAAAATGTGTTTTCAGGAATAAGAAGGATGATAGAGGACTTGTTATCAAAAACAAGGGTAGACTAGTTGTTCAAGGGTATACTTAAGAAGAAGGGATTGAGTACACAAATGTCTTTGCTCCTGTAGCAAGACTTGAAGCTGTTAGGATATTCCTAGCTTTTGCTGCATCCAAGAACTTTAAGGTCTATCAACTTGATGTCAAGTGTGCTTTTCTCTATGGAGTGATTGATGAAGAGGTGTATGTCAGACAACCACCTGGTTTTGCAGATCCTGATCATCCTGATTATGTCTGTAAGCTTGACAAAGCTCCTTATAGGCTACATCAGGCACCAAGAAAGTGGTATGAGACTCTATCTCAGTATCTCTGTCAGCATGGCTACAAAAGGGGTACCATTGATGGAACTCTCTTCATCAATGGAACAAGGAATGACTTGTTGCTGGTTCAAGTATATATGGATGATATCATCTTTGGGTCAACTAATCCAAAGCTCTGCAAAGACTTTGAGAAGCTGACGAAGGATAGATTTGAAATGAGTGCCATGGGGGAACTCAATTTCTTTCTAGGAATTCAAGTGAAGCAAGTTGACACTGGTATCTTCATAAGTCAGTCAAAGTATGTGCAAGACATACTTAAAAGATTCAACATGACTGAATTAAGGTTGCTAAGACACCCATAGCTAGAAACCACTCCCGTGGACCTGATCTTGAGGGGGAGTGTGTTGATGAACATCTCTACAGGGCTATGATTGGGTCTCTTATGTATCTTACAGCTAGCAGGCTAGATATTATGTTTGCTACTTGCATATGTGCAAGATATCAGGCCAACCCCAAGATGTCACACCTAATCACTGTCAAAAGAATTTTAAGATACCCTAAGGGAGCTCCATCTCTTGGCCTTTGGTATCCAAAAAACTCTGACTTCAATCTGTATGCATATACAGATAGTGATTATGGTGGATGCAATATGACTGCAAAGTCTACATCAGGGGGATGTCAATTTCTTGGTGGAAGGATAGTCTCTTGGCAATGCAAGAAACAATCCTGTGTGTCTGCATCAACTGCTGAGGCTGAATACATTGCTGCTGCAAGCTGCTGTGCTTAAGTGCTTTGGGTTCAAAATCAGATGCTAGACTATGGATTCAACTTCAAAGAGACTCCCATTCACATAGATAACAACAGTGCTATCTCAATCACAGAGAATCCTGTGCAGCACTCAAGAACTAAGCACATCAACATCAGGTATCATTTGATTAGAGATAATTTTGAAAAAGGATTAATCAAACTAATCAAAGTTCATACAGATGAACAATATGCTGATCTGTTCACAAAGGCTTTCGATGAACAGAGATTTAAATATCTTATATCAGCTATTAGGATGATTAACTTTGGGTAGCTTTTCTTAAAACTTAATCATATTATTTCTAAAACTATGTGTGTTATATGTTGTCCATTCTATCACTTTAATAAGCCCCAGTTTCTCTTCGGAAGAAAAACCTTTTAAGATATTCCTTAGATTTTTTAGAATTCTACTGTTTTTATCTTTCGGAAGATTTAAAGTTGCCTTCGGAAGCTTTTATTCATCTCAGAATGAAATTGGTATAAATTGCTTCCGAAGCAAAATTCTTCAAAATTTTTGAAATATCTTCCGAGGCAAATTTGCCTTCGCAAGCTTTTCAGTCAAAACTTCCGAAGTTAAATAACCTTCGGAAGATTTCTCGACTTTCAAGAAAACTATCTTTTGGACAAAAGAAAACTACTTTTTAGAGGTGGGACCGACACATGGATTTCAAAGTTTATCCTCTTTCATTTACTTTGTCTAAATCCAATTCATACAAATACCCAACGGTTACCCCTCTTTCTTCTACCTGCTCCAAATTCACACCATACCTCAAACCTAATCTCTCTCAAATCGCATTTGTTCTTCACCCTTTTTCATCCTTAAGCTTTTCTAAATGGCCAACATTCAAAGCAGAAACAACCCTGATTTCTTCATACAACTCCATAGGCAACACAATCAGGTTGCTTTGTTGCACTCTGAGGACGATGATAGTTTCTCAGAGGTTGCCTTTTTCTGGCTCTATCCAACTACTACACCTCCTTCACCATTGATCCTACTCTTTATGAGGATCATCTGCTTGACTTTTGGAGGACATATCAAGAGGTTATCATGGATGGGGAGAAGGCACTGTCTGCCACAGTACAAGGGAGGACAGTCTTCATCACTCTAGCCATCATCAACACCCATCTTCAGCTGGATGATGAAGAAGGTGAACTGTCTTTCCTAAAGGAAGCTGTTAACTATTCCTTTGAGGAGATGGGCTATGAGGAATATTTTGCTGTAAAGACCTTCAGGAAAGGGAAGGTGTCATCCCAGTGGAAATACCTACTCCATGTAGTGATCCACAGCTTGTCTAACAAGCATGGTGGGTGGGACCAGATTCCTGAGGATCTCTCCTTCATAGTTCATGGAATGGTGCAAGGGGTCAAGTTCAGGTACACTCAATTTGTATATACAAATTTGCTTGCTAACTTGGACTCCTTAGAATACTATATGATTCCTAGATATGTTCAACACATTCTCAACTGTGCACTTGGCTCACAGTTGAGGGAAACAAATACTATTCTTAAATTGGGATAGATGAAGCCAGGCATCTTTAAGATTATAAAGAAGCCAACTATAGGTTTCTCAGGGGTAGAAACAGCCCTTGTCCCTAAAATATTAGAGCTCATTGCTCAAGGTGACAACCTAGCAACACAAGCTAGTGTTGAACCCACACCTATCATCTCCTTACCCTAAAAAAGACACCATGTAACCTACACTTACCATAGAAAATCCAAACGAACCCCTGCTCAAGTTATTGAGCCTGTGCAGGTCCCTATACACTCACCCATACAGGAAGAAGTGGATACTAGGGCTCCCACTTCTCCTGAGTAGCAAACCACTCCCATCTCTTCAAGAATCAGTGCTGATGTTTCTCATGATCAGCCTGATGAGCTCATAAGCCTAACTACCTTAAGCCTTCACTCTGAGTCTCAACACTCAAGTGAACAACCTTTAGGGGACAGTTACCATCCCCAGCCTTTGGACTTAAATAACCAAATGCCTAACCTTGAATTCTACACTGATGAGGACTTAGGCTTCAGTGAGCACCATGAATCTCTCTACTCATTGCCTACTCAAAGAGAGGGGAGTGCTTCTGAATTCCCTATGTCTACCCCACATCAGTCACCCATTGCTGAGGTGGGTCCTTCTGAACCAGTTCAGGGGATCCATATGGAAGAGGCTCTCACTTCTGTAAGTGATTACATCATTAAGACCTCAACCATGGCAACTCAGCCCATTGACACTTCATCTAAGGCTTCTAATGAGCAGAGGAAATCCAGCAGCCCAGAATACCAAGCTGGTGATGAGAATGAGGACTTAAGTCCAATTCTCTCATCCCCCCATGATTCTTCTGATGAAGATGAGGGGAATCTGAGACTAAAGGTGCAAAAACTGTCAAAAACATGCACCTACTTAGTCTCAAAGGTTAGTCATCTTGAAACTCAAGTGACTACCTTAAACAAGAGGGTCAATGATCAGCAACTTGAGATATCTTATCTCAAGGAAAAACTAGCTGGAAGACCTTTAAGAAGAGCTCAACCAGGAACACAAGAACCTGTGGATGTGATTAACCTAACTCCTAGCTCACCTGTACAAGAGGTTGATGCTACCAAAAAGGGGGAGAAAGTCATTACAATCACATAACCTGGGAGTTCTTCAAGGAGTAGGGACATTGAGGACTCACCATCCTCTCTTGTAATTGTACCTGCTCAGCAACCTCCTCAAGTTCATATTGATGTGAACCTCCTAGACTACTTGCTTCGGAGTCTCTTTGAGGAGGGTATACCAAGGGCAATGCTATTTGATAGCAGAGCCATCATCCTTCATGAGCCATCTACTCAAACAACTCAACCTCAACAAGCTAGTAGGTTGGCTCAGGTTACTCAATAAGCAGAAGAAGATAGACCAAGGCAATCAGGTAATATCATTGGTCAACTGGATGTTGAGGCAGACCCTGAGATTAGATTCAAAGGGAAAACCTTGACTGAAGGCCCAGTGATAGAGCCTGAGAGCCGTGTCTTACAATCAATTGATAAAGTGACAGAGATTGAAACACCTGTCACAACAACTACTTCAGCAACTCAACCCCTCAGTAAAACACCTGCTGGTGAAGGTGTATCACAGTCTCTCTCTGGCCAGAGCTTGGATGCTACACTAAGCAATGAAGGCCAAAGCTCTCTCCACCCTGAGTCACAAAGGTCTGTGGGTGACAAAGGGAAAAGGGTTCTAACCCCTGAGGAGATTGAGGAGGAGGAAAGAGAGAGAAAGAGGAAGCTAAGGGGAGTAAGTTCCACTGGGTCTTCAAGCTTTATGCAAGCTGTAATCAGGGCTGCCCCCAGACCAAACACTCAAGATGATGAGTTGAGGGTAGTCAGGATTACTTACTTACAGACCAGGAACTATGACATAGATGAGATTATCTCTCTGCCCTTAGAGGAATTACATGATCTGGCTGACATGGAAATGTCAAGAGAGAAGAAGGAAGCTGAAGATGCAAGAATTCTTCTTGAGAACAAAGAGAAGAAAATACAACAAAGGCCATACAAGCATGTTCCTACTCTCTCACCAGTTCAAGAAAGCCCTGTGCAAGAGGCTGTGGCTGCTACACAAGAACCTCAGGTAGATAAAGAAACAGATAGACAGAGGATGATAAACTACCTGAGTGCCCTAGGCTTCTACCAGGCAGAATTACTTCTTCCCTTGTCCTATGAGTACATTGAGTGTGAGTATCTCAAACAACTTGAACTTCAAGTACTCAAAGAGAAAAAGTCAACAAAGAAAAAGCTAAGGGAAGAAGCTGCAAAGTCAAGAGCTCTCATTTAGAAGAACTTGAAAAAGTCTGCTGATAGACAAAGAATGATGAGTTTCTTGAAGCTGTACGGATTCTCCGGAAGGAGACTTGGCCCTATGTCTCTATCCTCTATGGATGAGCATATCAGGGTAATCAAGCAGAAGATCAAGACTGGAGAGCTTGTTGACTTATACACTCCTCCAAGTCAAGCTCCACCTGAAGTAGAGGTTAAGTTTGAACAACATGAGACATCACAAACTGAACCTCCTGCTTCATCTTCTGACCCATAGCAGTGTCAAAGGCCAGCCTCTTCATCTATTGACCCACAACAAGGTCAAAGGACAGCCTCATCATCTGACCCACAACAGGGTCAAACTCCCTATCCTTCTGAACCTATGAGGGAGGAACACCCAACTGAGGAAGACATAACTGATCAACAAGGTGCTGCAGGCCACTCTTCTCAGTTAAAGACTGCAAAGAGGAAGAAGAGGATGGCTTCTAAACCAAAGCCAAAGAAGAAGAAGAAGTCAAAGTCAACATCCTCTGATCCTCAGGGTGAATCAGAACATCCTAAGAAAGTGCAAGAAGAGGAAGCCTAATCACCTTCAATTCAAATGGCTCCTCTTGTATCATGAAGACCCATCCTATCTTGGACTTATTCAACTAATCCAGAGAGGTGGCATTTAGTCAGAGATCAAGGTGAAGAGATTGTCTACTCTTGGGAAGACCTCTTCAATTTACCTCTGCATGATCTTTTTGACATGAGAAGATACTTCTTAAGTCTGAGTGCTCCTGACCCTCTAATGAAGAAAGGAATGGCCATGATCATGTTGAGGACTGTGAATAGCTGAATATCTTTAAGTGTTTTGGTAGCATCAGCCTAGGGGGAGTTTGTAAGGATTCCTATAAGTCTGATGCAGCCAAAACACTCTAAGTCTTCCTGCATGCTGCACAGAAGAACATGAAGTAGAAACGCTTCGGAAGTTTTACACTTCAGAAATATTCTAAGTGTAAAATCTTCCGAAGCCAAGACCAATACCTTCCGAAGCCAAAAATGAAGTCTTCCGAAGCTTCAAAGACATAGTCTTCCGAAGCCAAAGAACCAAGACAGATTCTTCCGAAGACTTTTATCACACATGCTTTTATCTGATGTACTTTTTCTATAAAGCTGAACCACTTTCCGCTGCCACTCTGGTTGGTCCCAACTTGCATGAGTTGGTGAAAAGGTCCATGCTTTAGGAAAACTGTACATTGAGGTCTTGAGTCTGTGCTTTCTACTTTATGTACCTTTATCCTTTTGTAATATATTAGGATGTGAGCTATGGCATGCCATAGTCACCTGTCAAAAGGCAATCTACCTTTTGACTCTAAATTTGATTTTGTAGTTGTCTAATCTTATGTATCCAGCTGGCTTTCATAGTATGGCCGGCTGTAGGTTGTAGTATATAGTGTCTCAAGTCATGTAACTTAGTATGTATGCAAATACTTATGTTTGAATACTTGTAACTTTGAACTTGAGAAGCAATATACAACATCTTTGAAAACCAACTACTTGTGTTATTATCTTGTTCTATTTCTAAGTTTACTTGTGTTCTTTGCATCATCATAACCAGTTCCTTATTTGATATGTTAAGTGTTCTTATACACTCTCCTCATTGTGTTGTTGTGTTGTAAGTGCTACCCTTCACCGGTCCTGCAAAGTACAATTTATTTAAAACAACGCAACGGAAATTAATTGAAACGATTTCATACATTTTAATGACATCTTTTGCAACGTAATACAATACAGTTAACTATTACAAAATATTATAAATTGCATTACATCACAAAAACGTCATTATTATACGAATGGAATGCCATCCCAAAATGACAAGTAGCTGCCCCGTGCCATCCTCAGCAACTTTTACCTGCCAACTGGAAAACACATAAAAGTCAGCGTTGCTGAGTGAGTTCTAGTTTTAGAAATAAAATACTTTACTTTCGTTAAAACCTTTCCTTACTTTCATACACGATCATGCATCATATGTACTGGTAGGGAATAATACTTTTAACTTTCATTGTTTACCATCATATTCATAGCATATTTTCATTTCATGCTTTTCGTTATCATTCTCTTACTTTCACTCTTATTCTTTCATAACGTACCCATTATCATTCTTTTACTTTCGTACTCGTTTACTTTCTTTCTTTCGTTAGTACGTTACGTCATTCTTTTACATTCATATGGATCGATGAACAATATCCTGAACATTGTGCACGAAGCTGATATTGGACCTGTGTTAATTAAACCACGAACATTGTGCACGAAGCTGATCCAGTCACCTAAGGCAAGTCATCTCTCCCATTCATTCAAACCAATTGGTCCTACCCCGAACATTGTGCATGAAGCTGATGCTGGACCTGTGGTAATTAAACCATGACCATTGTGCACGAAGTTGATCTAGTCACCTAGGGCATACCAAAGGGCCTTGTCAATCTCAAAGATTGACCCTGTGTGCATCCTTTGGGTTAGCTAACCCGCATCACAGTCGAGCTAACAACAACATGGTCGTGCACCTCCTTTCATTTGCTTGCATGCCGTTCTTTCGTTCATTACATTTTATTTTTCATCATTATTATCTTTCCTTTCGTGACGTTATTCTTTACGTTCTTTCGTTGGTTCGTCGTACTACGTAAAGTAATAACATAATACATAATGTATTTTATAATATAATATAAATACGTTTAATCATCATTAAAAGATAACATGTTATACATTCCATACGTCATTCGTATATCCAATAACCCTAAAACATCCCATAATCACATTAAAAGTGGGTAATCATTGCCCATAAGTCAAACTGGTCAAACCCTAGACCTTCTGCATTTTTCTGAAATTTTAGAAATATTCTAAGTGTCTGGACGCATGGGCACTATTAGGGCATTTCTGCCCTTTTCAGATGTTTTACCACTATGCAAACGTCTGGACTTATACTTGGTCACTTTTCACTTAGACGCATGTGCCTATTTAGGCGCTTGGGCACCATTCAGACGTTTGGGCCTAACACTTAGTCATCCTGAGCAATATTCTTGACGGTTGGGCACTATTCAACCGCATGGGCCTGACTTAGACGCATGGGCACTTAGGCGGTTGGGCACTGTTTAGGCGGTTGAGCTTTCGGGATGTTGGGAACACTTAGAAAATTAAACTGTTAGACGCATGGTCTACTGTTTAGACGTTTGAGTAACTAACTTTTACTAATCAGCTTATTTTCAGTCCCAAATCCAAATCTAACATGTTCTAAGCTTAGTGTTTACATTCTAAGCAATAAAATACATACTTAATCATAACCATGATATCGTTTACACCAAAACATACACCCACCCACATACACATTTACACACACATACGGGTATAAATTTATTTTTATAAAAACATAAACACATGCATTTTCCAGCCCCAAAGTTGTTCAAAACATGATAAAAAACGGGGTTCTAGAACTCACCTTAGCTTCCTTCGTGTATGACTTCCTCAAACCCGAATGAAATGAGTTCAAATGCCTAAAAACCCACCAAAACACACACACACAAATGTACATAACACATATAAGCATATAACCGAGACCAAAACCCAACATGAAAACTTAAAAACTTCAAATTTTAACCTGAAATCAGCCTTCTTCTTCTTCTTCTTTCAAAACCCGAAAGTTCTCTACTTCTCTCTCAAAAAACCGTATGAAAGTTGTGATGTGAGGATACAATGGGCGGACATACTACCTTTATTCATCAACTTTTGTTCTTTTTTTCCTTTCGGACACTTTTAACCCCTCAACTTTGGGTTACATCAGTTTCCTTCTTTTATTTGCGTTTATTCTTTCTTTCTTCGTCTATAAAAAATCGGGTGTTACAAGTCCACCCCACTTATATAGGTTTCGTCCCTGAAACCAGTTATTCCTTAAACATATGAGGGTAATGCTACCTCATCTCTCCTTCAGCCTCCCATGTAGACTCAAATCCCTTTCTGTGCTTCCACTGTACACGCACAAGAGGAACCACTTTATTCGTTAACCTTTTCTCTTTACGATCAATGATCGCCACTGGTTGCTCCACGTAATTGAGCCATTCATCCACTTCTATATCTACCAGTGGTACAACAATATCCTCGTCTATCAAACACTTCCACAGATGAGATACATGGAATGTTGGGTGAATTTCACTAAACTCATGGGGTAGTTCTAACCTATATGCCACCTCTCCTACTCAAACAATGATTCGGAAAGGTCCTATATACCTTGGGCTCAACTTGCCTCGCTTTCTAAGCCGAATGATACCCTTCCAAGGTGAGACTTTTAACATAACTCTATCACCCACCTGGAGCTCAATCGGTCTACGTCGTTTATCAGCATACGACTTTTGCCTATCTTTGGCTGCCTTAATGAAGGCTTTGATCTTTTCAAGATTTTCAGTCATAGATTCAATCACCTCAATACTTCCCAATTCTTTCTGACCAATGCCACCCTAACAAATGGGTGTCTTATATCTTCTACCATATAGCATCTCGTATGGTGGCATGCCAATGCTGGCATGATAACTGTTGTTGTACGAGAATTCTGGTAATGGCAGATGGTCATCCCAACTTCCTTCAAAATCGATCACACGTGCTTGAAGCATATCTTCGAGTGTCTGGATCGTCCTCTCAGACTGACCGTCCGTCTGAGGATGATAAGCCGTGCTGATGTGTAGCCTCGTCCCCATTGCATCGTGAAACTTCTTCCAAAACTTGGATGTAAACTGAGTGTCACGATCAGACACAATAGACACTGGCACACCATGACGAGCTACAATCACTTTGATAAATAGATCCGCGAGTCTCTCAGAGGAATACGTCTCTCGGATCGGTAGGAAGTGAGCACTCTTCGTCAGACGATCAACTACCACCCATATAGCATCATACCCTTTCGGGGTACGTGGTAACTTCGTAATAAAGTCCATGGTGATATGCTCCCACTTCCACTCGGGTATATCCAACGGCTGGATTTTCCCGTACGGATTCTGATGTTCTGCCTTCACTTGCAAGCAAGTAAGGCACTTACTCACATACTCCGCTACATCACGCTTCATACCCGGCCACCAGTAGTCTTTCTTCATGTCATGATACATCCTGGTAGCACCGGGATGAATGGAATATCGAGTCTTGTGAGCCTCGTCCATGATCCTTCCACGTAAATCCCCGTAACAAGGAATCCACATTCGTCCGAATCGGATCCTAACACCAAGAGTGTTCTCACCCAATTCCGTGACTAGACCTTTCATCCTTTTAGAGTTAAGGTGATCTTCTTTCAAAGTCTCATCTTGGAACTCCTTGACCTGCATCATCACATCAGAGGTCATAATCAACTGATAAGCTTTCACCCAAATTGGCTTGGGTCTTTCCTTTCGGCTAAGGGCGTCTGCCACACGTTGGCCTTGCCTAGATGGTAATGGATCTCACAATCATAATCCTATATGAGCTCCAACTATCGCCTCTATCTTATGTTCAAATCTTTCTGCTCGAAGAAGTACTTCAAGCTTTTGTGGTCTGTGAAGATTGTGCACTTCGTCCCGTATAAGTAATGTCGCCAAATCTTCAACGCGAAAACCACAGCAGGCAGTTTTAAATCGTGCGTGGGATAGTTGACTTTGTGGGTTTTCAGCTGTTGGAATGCGTAGGCTATCATTCTTCCACGTTGCATCAATACGCAACCTAGCCCAGAATAAGAAGCATCCAAGTATACCACTAAGTCTTTACTCTCTTCGGGTAATGTCAAGATAGGAGCTTGCGTAAATCTCACCTTTAACTCCTCAAAAGCATCCTCCTGTTCTCGACCCCACACGAACTTTACATCCTTGCGAGTCAGTTTAGTCAAAGGTGAGGCTACCTTGGAAAAGTCTTGAATAAATCTCCGGTAGTAGCTCGCCAATCCCAAGAAGCTACGAATCTCGAATGGCGTCTTTGGAGACTTCCATTGCATCACGACCTCAACCTTTGCCAGGTCCACCATGATTCCTTCAGCATTTACCACGTGACCCAAGAACTGAACTTCGCGTAACCAGAATGCGCACTTGGAGAACTTAGCATACAACTTCTCCCTTCTCAATGTCTCCAACACTTCCCGAATATGACCGGCATGCTCTTCTTCGCTCCTTGAATAAATCAGGATATCATCAATCAATACAATTACTGATTTATCTAACATTAGCCGACATACTAGATTCATCAAGTCCATAAAAGCAGCTGGCATGTTGGTTAGACCATAGGACATAACGACAAACTCGTAGTGTCCATAACGCGTGCGAAAAGCTGTTTTTGGAATGTCTCGCTCATTCACCTTCAATTGATGGTAGCCAGATCGAAGATCTATCCTTAAAAACCAACTGGCACCTTGGAGCTGATCAAACAAGTCATCAATCCTCGGTAACGAGTACCGATTCTTCACCGTCAACTTGTTCAACTCACGGTAGTCGATGCACATCCTCGTACTACCGTCCTTCTTTCACGAACAAGACCGGAGCACCCCAAGGAGAGATACTCGGTCTAATAAACCCCTTATTGAGCAACTCTTGCAGTTGCTACATCAATTCCTTCATCTCTGTTGGAGCCAACCAATACTGTGCCTTAGCTACAGGCTGAGCACCGGGTATCAAGTCAATCTGAAACTCGATTTCATGATCCGGTGGCACAGCTGATAAGTCTTCTGGAAACACATCGGGAAAGTCACACACCACCGGTACATCGGACAATTGTGGTGTTGACGTGTCCACATCTTTCACGTAGGCCAAATAAGAACTACATCCATGCCTCATAGCACTTTCCCGCCACCGCCATCGAAACCACTTTCGGAACCATCATAACTCGATCACCGTATATCGTCCCCGAACTCCCATCAGACGCTGTCAATCTAATCATCTTCTTTCGATACAGGATGTTTGCTTCATAGGTTGCTAACCAGTCCATCCCTAGTACTACATCAAATCCACCTAGGGGCATCACATGTAACTTAGCAGCAAACCTATGACCTTCTAACTCTATGGCATAGTCCTCTATCACATCACTAATTCTAGTGGACTTACCAATAGCAGTTTCTACATCAAAGGGCTCATCAATACATCTACTACTAACAGACAATTTAGCACAGAAAGTAGCGGAAATAAAACTCCTACTAGCACCAGAATCGAATAACACAGCTAGCAAGAGTTTGATTTACTAGAAACGTACCTGACACAACATCAGGGTCCGTCCTAGCCTCCTCTCTGGTCATCGTGAATGCTCTGGTGCTCGCCCTTTGCTCCTCAGTCCCGGTCTTCTTCCTTGCTCTGGAACTCTCTGCCCTCGGCTTCTTGCACTCCCTGCTCATGTGGCCTACTTCACCACAGTAAAAGCACCTCGCTGCTTTGCAATCTCTAGAGATGTGGTCGGGCTTCTCGCACTTGAAACAAACATTAAGCCCCAGCCTGCACTTGCTAGCTTGCTCCTTTCCACACTTCCCGCATCTCTTCACTCCTGAGCCTGCGGCAATCACCCGTCGATCCTCCACCCTGGCCTTCTTGTTGTTTACCGGGGCACCACCCCGTCCGAACCGCTTCCCGTTCCAGTTCCGGTCACCACCACCTTTCTTACTCACCTCAACCACCACCACCTCTCTTTCATCGTACAGTCTCCCAGCCAAGTCAACCACCGACCTAAACGTACTCGGTCGGGCGGCGATCATATGCCTACGAATATCCGCCGGCAAACCCTGGATGTATCTTTTGATCTTTCGTGACAGGGGCGTCACCTCATACGGTACCAGCCGTGCCATCTCGTTGAACTTAGTAGTGTATAGTTGATGTGTCATGGTTCCCGCCTCTAGCTGTAGGAACTCCCTTTCCACCTTGTCCATCTCCCGATGAGGATAGAACTCCTCGATCACCAGCTTTTTCAGTTCACTCCACCTCATCCTGCAATCGCTCTACTACCCTCAGCTTGGACAATGTTGTCCCACTAGCATAAAGCCGAGTCCACAAACGAATGGATGGAAAAGTTTACTTTCTGGTCCTCCCGGCACTCTCTTATCTCCAGGACAGCCTCCATTTCCCTCACCCATCGGTGAGCAGCAGCAGCAGTGCCGTTAACATCGAAGGTAGAGGGCTTGCATCTCTGAAATGCCCCATAGTTACAGCCTCGGGCTGCCTCCGGTACAGGCTCGTCTTCCTCCTCCTCCTCATCAGTAGGGATAACCGTCTCGGTCTCGGGTTGTTCTCTCCCTCCTGAGGACCTGTTCCTATCCCTCCTCTCTCCTTCTCTAACCGCCTTAATCACTTCGGTCACTACGGACGACAAGATTGTCTGCATGACCTGATGAACTTCCTCCACCACGACCTCCTTCACCGAGGCTCTCCAGTTAGCACTCTCATCACCACCCTCTGGATGAGGGGTCTTAGGCTCCTCATGGGTCACCTTCTCAACTCTGGGCCTTCCTCTTGTGGCCCGTGGTTTAGCACCACGTCCACCACGTGCTCCGCCTCATGAAGCCTTAGAAGATCTACCTCCAGCCATTCTCTAACACGCTATAAATTTAAACACTAACACGGTCATTCAATGTAATAGCTTAGTTTATGTCAAGTATAGTAAGTCCTTAATTATAGTGGCCAGTTATGATTAGCCACTTACTTTACTCTTCACACCCCAAGCATTTCCTATCCTGACTACATCAGTATCCAAATCTGCTAAGGGCAAACAGATCAAATAACATGCGCACATAATACCGGTTAACATTAAAAAAAATACCTAATGGCACGTAGCTACTTGGACTGGCATACCTTCCCTTTGTCCCATTCTCAGTTTAAGTTTAGGTTTCTTTTGAAAGTATTTACCCATTTCACTTAAACATTGACTCTGATACCAACTTGTAAGGCCCCGTACCCGGGCTCACAGTTGGTCATTCATCGCACATAAAACGTACAATTTATTGAAAACAACGCAACGGAAATTAATTGAAACCATTTCATACATTTTAATGACATCTTTTGCAACGTAATACAATACAGTTAAATATTACAAAACATTATAAATTGCATTATATCACAAAACGTCATACGAATGGAATTCCATCCTAAAAATGCCAAGTAGCTGCCCCGTGCCATCCTCAGCAACTTTTACATGCCAACTGGAAAACACATAAAAGTCAGCGTTGCTGAGTGAGTTCTAGTTTTATAAATAAAATACTTTACTTTCGTTAAAACCTTTCCTTACATTCATAGACGATCATGCATCATACGTACAGGTAGAGAATAATACTTTAACTTTCATTGTTTACCATCATATTCATAGCATATTTTCATTTCATGCTTTTCGTTATCATTCTCGTACTTTCACTCTTATTCTTTCGTAACGTACTCATTATCATTCTTTTACTTTCGTACTCGTTTACTTTCTTTCTTTTTTTAGTACGTTACATCATTCTTTTACATTCATATGGATCGATGAACAATACCTCGAACATTGTGCACGAAGCTGATGCTGGACCTGTGGTAATTAAACCATGAACATTGTGCACGAAGCTGATCCAGTCACCTAGGACAAGTCATCTCTCCCGTTCATTCAAACTAATTGGTCCTAACGCGAACATTGTGGACGACGCTGATGGTGGACCTGTGGTAATTAAACCACAACATTGTGCACGAAGCTGATCCAGTCACCTAGGGCATACCAAAGGGCCTTGTCAATCTCAAAGATTGACCATGTGTGCATCCTTTGGGGTAGCTAACCCGCATCACAGTTGAGCTAATGACAACATGGTCGTGCACCTCCTTTCATTTGCTTGCAAGCCGTACGTTTTACTTTTCAGAAATATTCTAAGTGTCTGGACGCATGGCACTATTTGGGCGTTTCTGCCCTGTTCAGACGTTTTACCACTATGCAGACGTCTTGACTTATACTTGGTCACTTTTCACTTAGACGCATGGGCCTATTTAGGCGTATGGGCACTATTTAGACGTTTGGGCCTAACACTTAGTCATCCTGAGCAATATTCTTGACGGTTGGGCACTATTCAGCCGCATGGGCCTGACTTAGACGCATGGGCACTTAGGCGGTTGGGCACTGTTTAGGCGGTTGAGCTTTTGGGCGGTTGGGAACACTTAGAAAATTAAACCGTTAGACGCATGGTCTACTGTTTAGACGTTTGAGTAGCTAACTTTTACTAATCAGCTTATTTTCAGTCCAAATCCAAATCTAACATGTTCTTAGCTTAGTTATTACATTCTAAGCAACAAAATACATACTTAATTATAACCATAATATCGTTTACACCCAAAACATACACCCACCCACATACACATTCACACACATATACGGGTAGAAATTTATTTTTATAAAAATATACACACATGCATTTTCCTGCCCCAAAGTTGTTCAAAACATGATAAAAAAGGGGGTTCTAGAACTCACCTTAGCTGCCTTCGTGTATGACTTCCTCAAACCCGAATGAAATGAGTTCAAATGCCTAAAAACCCACCAAAACACACACACACACACAAACGTACATAACACATATAAGCATATAACCGAGACCAAAACCCAACATGAACACTTAAAAACTTCGAATTCTAACCTGGAATCAGCCTTCTTCTTATTCTTCTTTCTAAACCCAAAAGTTCTTTGCTTCTCTCTCTAAAACCATATGAAAGTTGTGATGTGAGGATAGAATGGGCGACCATACTACCTTTATTCACCAACTTTTATTGTTTTTGTCCTTTTGGACACTTTTAACCCCTCAACTTTGGGTTACATCAGTTTCCTTCTTTTATTTACGTTTATTCTTTCTTTCTTCGTCTATAAAAAAATTCGGGTGTTACAATAATAATTTATATCTCCCTTCTATTTTTTCCCTAATTTTAAAGTGACTTCAACCTTTCCAGCAATGGACGATGAACTTCGGTCGTGTAAATTAGGCATTCTACAACGAAAACCAAGACAAAACTATATATCAAATACATATTAGATATATGTTAGATATGTTTAAACACAGATGTCGGTAAGTACAGTAAAAAATTTAATTTTTTATTACTATATAGGTTTTTCTCTTAAATAATCTTATTTATAGGTTAAGTATAAATGAAAATCTAGATATGTTGGGCAGTTCTTCGTTGATTAAACCGATGTTGTAGTTTTGTATATTGTTTTGAAGACCGGACTGGACGCGGGTCGGATTGAAAACCAGACTCCAATTCAGTCTATTTCGGTGTTAAAATCGTTTTGACATTGAATCGGTGATCGAATCGGTTGGAATAGGGGGTCGGACCAGTGGAACCGACTTTTAAACATTTTTTATTTTTTAGTATTTTTTTACGTAAATTCATTATAAATAATTATAACATTATCCATTTCTTATATCTGGTCGAAACAGTCTGACCAGTGGACCGGTAATACGTACGTTTCACTGCAATCACTACAAAATTTACGACCATTACTGGCAATAAAAGTCGCCACTATTAATAGGCAAAATCGCCGCTAAAAGTATTAGCGGCGACATGTCGTTGCTAATAAGGCACCGCTATTAATTTGTCGCTAACGGCTAAATTTTCACCGCTAATAACTCATCGCTAATGATTTCGTCACTATTAACAAATTCATGAGAGATTATTAGCGGCAACATGTCGCCGCTAATGATCCTGTTTTTTTATATTTTTTTAATTTCCAGTTTTACAACACATTTATACATCTATAAATAAATCTAGATTTTCCAATAAGATAAAATACACTAGTGTTCATAAAGGACATATAATTTTCACACGTACTTAAACAATAGAGTAAATTACACTTTTTGTCCTTTAGGTTTATACCATTTTTTAGAAATCATCCTTAAACTAAGAAAACTACAGTAAACATCCTTTATGTTTAAAATTTTTGCACGTTTCATCCTATTCTATAACGTCCATTAATTTTTGAAGTTAAATTAACCCACGTGGCTCCCACATGAGTGTAAAATGGTCTTTTTATACCCTCTTTCTTCTTACCCCCTCTTCTAATAAAACCTCTCTAGATTTCCCCTAACCTTGTTGCACCTGTCCATTTTCATCTTCCTCTCCATAGCTTCATTGCCATATGTGACATGGCAACTCCAAGTTTCTTCATACGAAAGCAAATGACCCAGGATGAAGTTGATAAACTATATGGTACGATTCTTCACTATATTCATTGAATTGTCAGTTCCAGCTGTTACTAAATCAAAATTTTGTTCAAAATGCAGTCGGATTCCCTAATCTTTTTTCCATCAAGTTGCATCATAGTGGTTCCTTTACTCGATTTCCAGGGCGTACCTACATAGGAGGTAAGATTAACTAGTATTTGATTGATATTCTTCTTCTCAGCGCACGAGATGGATTTGATAATGAGTGAGTTAGACTATCCAGTTAATGTAGAGCCCATGTATTATCATTTCTTACATCCTAGTGGTGATTTACATCTTAGTCTTCATGCCCTAGGTATTGACTCAGATTATATAAACCTATCTAAATTAGTGTCTATGCATAAGTTGATTAATGTGTACATTGAAATTAGCATACCAAATCTACATACATATTTTTACTCACCAATAAAGCTTACTATTGTAGAGATCTGTGATGAAGGTGCTACTGATGTCTCGATGAAAATGAAAATTTTAAGAAGATTGGCACTGGGATGGCATGAAGAGGGACAATCTAGTGGTGTTGGGGATGGTAGTTTGTGTTTGATCAAGCTGAACATCTTTAGGATGGGAATGTCAACATAGATGATCTAATTGATTAGGATCATAATGGTAATGAGAATGACAATGTAGGTGATGAAGCTGAAGAAAATCAGAATGGGGATCACAATCTAGATGATCAACCTGAACATGATCTGCATGCAAATGTCAATGTAAATTGTCAAATTGAACAGGATGAGAATGTAACTGTTGCAGTTAAACAAGATTAGAAGAGGGATGACCGTATAGATGATCAGGTTGTTCAAGGTCAGAATGATGATGGCAATCTAGATGATTAAGTTGAACAAAATGCAAATGGAGATGCTATGTGGGATGATATTCGAGGTGATCACTTTCAAGACAATGCAATATAGGATGATATTGTAGGTGATCAATTTTAAGCCAATGCAATTAGGGATGATATTGTAGGTGATCAATTTTAAGACAATACAATATGGGATGATAATGAATATGATCAATTTCAAAAGGATGGATCTGGTGATGATAGTGATGCGGATGATAGTGATTTTATAATTGATGAAAGTAATAGTATGGGAGATGTTGAAGTTGATATGAGGCATTATGAGTTGAATGTTGATTTAGATGTAGAAGATAATGTTAGGGGTGATCAGGAAGATGTTGAAGTAGTTGTGTTAGACAATGACTTATTTGAAAGTGGTTAGGTTCAGATAAGAATGCTACAAGCATAAGAAGACACAAGTTAAACTATCTTAGCAGGTCAAATGAAAAGAATGCAAACTTTTATAAGGTTGAAGATCAAGTATAGGTTGGACTCACCTTAGATTAGTATTTGTTTACATTTCTATGTAATAGGATTAATGTTAGATTTCCTTTGTAAGTTGTTTAGTTTTGGTTATCCTTTTGTAGTCTAGCGAAACTGTGAGCGAAACTACAGTTTTGCTCACAGTCAGCTGAAAGTTCACCCGGCGAAACTTCAATTTCGGTCGGCGAAACTACAGTATCGGCAGCACAGTTTCGCCCACAGCGAAACTGTTTGCGAAACGAAGACTGCTATATACAGATTTCATTTTGTTCATTGTTAGGTATCCTTTCAAAACCCTAATCGAATATTTCTGTTACAAGTGACTACTATAAGCCAGTGTTTATTGAATATATTGAGCTTATTTCATTCCATTACGTATTGTTGCTTATTGAAACTTATTTGAATACATTTTGGTCTTCTTTTGTTCTTCAAATCTTTGTGTTTGTTGTTTGTCTTTGGTATTGAACGATTCAAACCATCTTTTGCACTGAAAACCGATCAAATGGACCAACAAAATGGTATCAGAGCCTTAGTGCTCTTGATTGTTTGAGGTTTTTGGTTATTTTTGCTCAATACCAATATTTATTCATTTCTATATCAAAATAGAGTGTTTTTGACATGGAAGTTTATTGAATTCTGCTTGTTTTTGTTTGGGGAAGTTTCGTGAATCATCACATCTCAAATACATTGTGATTTGGGTGATTTCATATTGTTTTTGGGGTTTAAAGGGTTTTCTGGTTCTTCTAGCGAAACTACATGTTCTTGCGGCGAAACTAGATACTTCTTCAGCGAAACTATTGTTTCTCATCCCTGCTGTTTTGTGCGAAACTAGAGTTTTTGAACAAAAGTTCATTTGTGATTGTGTGACTTTCTAGCGAAATTGATGCCGAAAGTAATTTGAACGAAAGTTCAAGCTTGTTTCTTGCGAAACTCACAGCTTAACTAAGCACTTTCGTCTAGGCAAAACTAGAGTCTGCGAAACTACCCCAGCAAAATTACCTTTTCTTCAGCGAATTTACCTTTTCTTCTACAAAATTATCATGTCTAAGATGACTTCTCTCACTCTTGTTGATTTGGAGAGTGTTGCTCCCAATAGACCTCCCAGACTCATTAACGGGGATAATTTTGAAGACTGGAAGAGATGTCTTAAGGCCTTCTTCTTTTACACCGATCACAATCAATGGGATTCAATCATTATTGACCCATACAAGCCAACCATTACTGTCGGTGGGACTGTATCCCCAAACACTGACTCCTCCACATTCATCGAAAAGGATCAAAAGCTGATTGACCGAGACCCAAAAGCTTTCGGAGCTCTGACATTATGTCTTGCACCCGATATTTACAATCGCTTGCTGAATACAAAGATGCAAAATCCTTATATGACGCCTTATGTGAGTTCTATGACGGGAATAAGGATCTCAGGAAAGATAAGAAAGCCCAAGCTCAAAAGGAATTCAATTCATTTGTCGGACACAATAATGAAGACCTTACTGACATTACTAATCGATATCTGTCCGTTTCAAGTACCTTAAAGAAGTATGATGATCAGTTAGGAAATCATGAGCAAGTGAATAAGCTCCTAGACTCTCTTCCACCTCAGTGGAGTTTACAAGTGAGAATGCTAAAACAAGAAAGAAACTTCGCTGACTACAAGCTGATGGATGTGATTAACAAGCTGAAGTCCTTTGACTTAGATCTGAAAAGGAGGGAGTTTAATCAGTCAATGATGCCTGCATCCGGTTATTCTTAGAATGCTGCATTACTGTCTTCCGCTGCAAGCTCTCTAATGCAGGCATCTCGTCAAGAAGGAGTGAACTCAAGTGATTACTCTGGAGGTTCTGGTAACACAGGGAGGGAGCAAGGGAAGTTAAAAGCGAGGAGAGAGCATGGGAACTTAAAAGAAACTGTTGAAACTACTGTTCCAACTAAGACGACTCTTTTCGGGATGTTTGTTCAGAGTTATGAAGCATTAGTAGCCAGAGATTTGAAAGGTAAAGGAATGACAATAGAGGATATGTATTAGGTGGATCCTGATGATCTCGAAGAAACTGATATTCAATGGCAAATGGCAATGTTGACACTTAGAGCTCGAAGATTTATGGAGCGAAATAGTAGAAAGAATTTTGGAGGACAAATTCTAACTCCAAACTAGGTTTTGATAAGTCCAAGCTGAGATGCTTTAATTGCAAGCAATTAGGACACTTCAAACGTGAATGTCCATTGCCAGCTGTCACTGATCCTTGTAATTCAGGAATTCCAAGATTGGCTGCTAATGGAGGTAAAGAAGAAGCGAGTCATAAGAAAGAAACCGCATTGATCTCTAACTTCGATTGGAGCGCAGAGGTAGAAGAGACAAGAGAAGAGGTTAATCAAGCGCTAGTGGCTAAGATTGAGGCAGAAGAGATGAAGCTGAACTGTGAGGAAGATTTTGATCCTTTCAAGGAGTTTAAGGATGGAACTAAAGACATTGTAGAATTGAAAGAGAAGGAGAGGTTGAAAGAAGAAAATCAGAAGAAATGCAGGAAGGAAGGAATTCAAACCTCAAAGCTAGGAAAGGATGATGATGATGCTGCTACCACCATTGAGAAAAACAAGTTGAGTACTCCGTGTGTCAATGTGAGAAAGCTCTTGCAGCTGAGAAGGTGGTGATGGGACTTCCCTATGAGGTAATTCAAGATATGTGTTCATCTGCTTGCAAAATCAGACTTTTTGGGGGTTATAAGGCTAATCATTTATTTATCGATAATGAAAAAGATTTGAAACGAATGAACGAGGAGCTTAAAACAAATGAGACAAAATATTTTGTAAATTAAATGAGGCCTTAAAAGAAAACGATCATCTAAAAAATTGTTTTGGAAAGAAAAGTTGAGGTTAATAGTATAACTGAAAGGGTTGCTCTTGCTGAGTTTGAAACAAGCAAGTTTCAGTCAAAACTTGATAAATGGACCATATCAGGAATGAAACATGATGATTTATGTAAATCTCAACGGGGGGCTAGGATTAAAACAGGTTTGGGCTATGAAAATGCTAAGGTTTATCCTCCTCCTAGTACCTACTGTTATTCACCTATGCCCATTCCCCATCCTTCTAATGACTTGATCCAAATAGATACTAACAGTATGTCTGCAGGTTTAGAAGGTGTGAATCCTATGCATGTTAGTAAGGACTATGATTATGGACCGACTAGAGGGCTTGGATGCTCTAGCCTTAATACACCTGAACCTCAGCATTCTGTTTTAGATCATAACTCTAGTTTAAATTCTGTCTTTGTTTCTAGTAATACTGTAAAAGACTCTATTTTGTTCTGTTCTAGTGATGTTTCTGTTTGCTCTTTAAATGCTGTGGATTGTGATATTGGTTCATCTATTGATTATATTGATCCTGTGTCTGATTCTACTATGAAAAGTGATGAGGAAACAAAAACCAACTCTTTTAAAAAATTCTTTTCTCACCCCATTCCATCTTTTATCCCTGCTAAAATTTCCGTGTTTAATGATAGGATTATATTTTCATCTGAGGCAAGTACTAGTGGTACTAGTACCATAAGTATATCAGATGACATCTCAATTTCTTCAATACATAATAATTCTTTTTCAAATAAAGACAACTCTGTTAACATGTATGAGGTATACAGTGATGATGATTCAAGATTATCTGAATGTGATGAGGAAACATGCATAGATAAACTTCCTACCTCATTACATAATGGACCTAGATTAAAACCACACTGTTTTCAATGTGGTAAAGATGATCATGTTGTTAAGCACTGTCCTCAGCTTCATCATAGACATGTTAATAGAAATTCTTTTGGGAGTAGATTGAACCAATTAGTTAATAATTTCTTTTGTAAGAAATCTCTTTCAGCTAAACCTAAAGTTGTTCAAGCTTGGGTTCCCGTTTCACCTGGTTAATTCTTTCTTTAATACTCTTGCTGGAGTCATCCACTAAGGTTGTAAATAGTGTATGGCATGTTGATTGTGGATGCTCCAGACATATGACGGGGCTTAAAGATTTATTGACTAACTACGGATAATCAATGGTGGTTACGTTGCTTTCGTCGGAGACAAGAAGGGAGGAAAAATGATAGGTCAAGGGGAAGTTTCCAATGGCTCTCTCATCTTAGAGAAAGTCAACTTCGTGCTCGAGCTTGCATTCAATCTGTTGAGCATCTCTCAGATTTGTGATAAAAGCATTCCGGTCTTATTCAAGTCTAATGATTGTCTTTTTTTGAAATCTGAGATTGATATTCCAGATAATATGGTACTTATGCGGGCTCCAAGGAAGCATGATACATACCTTCTTGACATGAATTCAAAGGACTCATCATCTACAGTCACCTGTATTCTGTCTAAAGCTTCATCCTCTGAGTCTTTCTTATGGCATCGTAGATTGGGCCATGTTAATTTCAAAATCATAAACAAATTAGTTAAAAACAATCTTGTTATGGGATTACCTTTAAAAGACTATTATGTGGTTGAGAAATGCATGGCATGTGCAAAAGGAAAACAATATAAGAAACCACACAAACCTAAAATTGAAAATAGCATTTCAAATCCCCTCGAGTTGTTACATACTGATCTGTTTGGTCCAATCAGTGTTAATCTATTGCTAAGAAATCTTTCTGCCTTATGATTACAGATGATTATTCCAGATACACATGGGTGAGATTTCTTGCTCATAAAGGAGAAGCTGCTGAAGAGCTGAAAAAGTTAATTCTTTTAATTGAAACGATAAGCAAGAGGGAGGTAATGGCGATCCGAAGTGACAACGGTACTGAATTCAGAAATTAGATATTTGATTCTTTTTGTGCTGCCAAAGGAATATTAAGGCAATTCAGTGCTGCGAGGACCCCTCAACAGAATGGTGTGGCTGAACGAAAGAATCGCACCCTAATTAAGCAGCACGTACAATGCTAATAGAATCCCCCCTACCCATCATCTTTTGGGCGGAGGCGGTGAATTGTGCTTCATATGTTCTCAACAGGGTGTTGATAGTCAAGGATAAGAATAAGACTCCATATGAATTATTTCAGAAGAGAAAGCCCTTGATCGACTTCTTTCGACCATTTAGTTGCTCGTGCACCTTATTGAACACCCAAGCTCAGAAGACAAAATTTGGCGCCGTGTCTGATGAGTGTTATTTTGTAGGATATTCTTCTTCACAAAAGGCTTATCGGGTATATAACAAGAGAACACGTATCGTTCAAGAGTCATTTTATGTCGATTGGCAGGAATCTAATTCCTCTGATGTTCCTTCAGAACCAGCTTGGTTCTTTGACTCCGATACGGTGTTTAAATCATTTAATCTTCCAGTTTTTGATGATGATGCGTCTATCTCCATGCTACAACAAACATTATCCCTCCCACTCCATTTCCAGTTGAACCTATTGTCCCTCCCGTCACAACAACAAATGATGCTACATCAGTTGATGTTGCATCTTCCTCATCCTCGTTTGATCTCCCGCCTCCACCTATGTCAACATCACTTCCCTCATCACCTTTACGTACCATATCCCAACCAACCTGTCCTATTTCTTCACCTCACTCTACCTCACCATCCTGTCCATCTCTTAACCATCCAACCACTCACATTCCACCCATGACTGCCGATTTCAAGACCTTGAAAGATCATCCTCATGATACCATAATTGGTTCTATCACTGATAGAGTTCGGACGTGGAGTCAATCTGGTTTGATTAATGTCTACCTATTCTCTTTTTTTATATCTTAAATCGTTCCTAAAAACGTTCATGCAGATCTTCAAGATCCTTGCTGGGTTGAGTCAATGCAATTAGAATTGCAACAGTTTTGAAAACTCAAGGTGTGGACTCTGGTTGATCTTCCACCAAACAAGTGCCATATTGGAACGAAAAGGGTGTTTAAGAACAAACCTGATGACCGGGGCATCGTGGTAAGAAACAAATCCAGACTAGTGGTCCAAGGCTTTGCTCAAGAAGAAGGGATTGACTACACCGAAGTTTTTGCGCCTGTCACCCGTCTAGAAGATATCAGAATATTTTTGGCGCATGCTGCTCACAAGCAATTTAAAGTCTATCAAATTGATGTGAAATGTGCATTCCTTGATGGCGACATCGATGAAGAGATATATGTGTGTCAACCACCAGGCTTTGAGGATCCAGACTTTCCGGACAAAGTATACAAGCTGGATAGGTCTCTTTACGGTCTTAATCAGGCATCTCGAATCTGGTATGAGACATTAACACAGTATCTCTTAAGCAATGGTTTTTCTCGAGGCACCATCGACATGACTTTATTCAAAAAGGAGGTAGATGGTGAGATGCTGATCGTGCAAGTCTTCGTCGATGATATTATTTTTGGCTCCACCAATCCACAATTATGTCAGGAGTTTGAGAAGGTTATACGAAGCCGATTTGAAATGAGCATGATGGGAGAGATGTGCTTTTTCCTCGGGTTGCAAGTCGAACAAAAGCCAGAAGGAATTCTCATTCATCAAGAAAAGTATATTAAAGAAATGTTGAAGAAATTTAAAATGGATGATGCTTCTTCTGAGATGACTCCCTTCACTGCTCAAACATGTCTCACTCCTGATGAGAATAGGAAACCAATTGATCCTTATCTCTACAGATCCATGATTGGCTCTCTTATGTATCTTACAGCAAGTCGTCCTGACATCGCCTTTGCTGTAGGATATTGTGTTCGATACCAGTCAGCTCCTAAAGAGTCCAATGAAAAGGCCGTCAAATGAATTTTTCGTTATCTAAAGGGATCTTCTCATTTAGGACTTTGGTATCCTTATGGTGGGAATTTTGATTTACATGCTTACTCTGACAGTGATTCCAATGGCTGCAGGTTAAACAGAAAGTCAGTTACGGCAGGTTGTCAATACTTGCGCAATTGTCTCGTTTCTTGGCAAAGCAAGAAACAGACCACCGTCTTTCTCTTAACAGGAGAAGCAGAATACATTGCTGCCTCTAGTTACTATTCCCAAGTGCTATGGATTCAACACCAGATGATGGATTATGGGATCAACTTTCTTCATACCCCGTTGTTCTGTGACAACAAAGCAGCTATCGGGATTGCCAAGAATCCAATTCATCATTCCCGAACAAAACACATCGAGACACGGATTCATGTAATCTGTGATGCTCAGGAAAAGGGTTTCATTAGTATTATTCCATTGATACAAAACATCAAAAAGCAGATCTTTTCATAAAACCTTTACAAACCTCGTTTTTATGAATTGATCTCCATGTGGGATTAATATCATTTTAAACCTTTGTTTATTAAATAAAAAACAACCACAAATCTATCATGTTAATAATTCTTTCTCATGTTTCCTTTTCTTTCTTGCTTTTATTTCTCATCTGCTCCACCGCTCATCGCTATTCTTTCACACTTAAAACAAAAACAACAAAAAAATATAGATATGTATAAAGTAAATAAATGATTGTCTTTAGAAATTTCTTCCCCTATTCGTTGCAGATTTTATTTCCTTCTGCAGAACCTCTGCTCCATTGAGATGTCTGAACAATATGAAGGAGGTCAACAGTATCAAGTCGGGATTTGTTTGATAGGCTTAGCCCGAAAGCAAAGTAGATAGCACTCCCATAGCTTAACTAAGAATATAGGATGCTTGAATACTCGGATTATACCCTTGACATCATTCAATCGTTAGGTGTTTTTCGTTCAAAATATCATGAGGACAGGATAGGTTTCTTTCCAAATGTCTGTGGGGACTGAGTTTTTCTATGTCATATCTTAATATAGCCGATAATATGATAACAACAGCTGCGGGTTACGTGTCGATATGAAGATGGCATGGGTTTAAGAAAGGACAAAAATATCAGCAATCTCACGAAACTATGACTCTCGAGATGTTTCATTCAGTTTCTTGTTCTTCTTTAAGATAGTCTTTATTTTTGGTTATAATAAAATGTTGTCTGGTGTGATTGTGTGGGGTCCTTTTCTTTGCTTTTTATTCTCTCTTATTTTATTTTATTTTATTTCAATTTTACTTTAATTTGTTTAGTTAAAATCGATTTATCTTAAAAATTAGGGTTTCTGGGAAAGTATACTTTCGCAGATAGTTTCGCACAGCGAAATTGCAGTTTCGTCGAACGAAACAGCAGCTTCGCTAACACTTTCGCACTGAGGTCTTTCGCTCTTTTGTGCCAGCGAAACTATAGTTTCGCCCCGGCGAAACTATGCTTTTCTTGCGAATTTGTGACCGGCGAAAGTGTTTATTCCTCTGCGAAACTACCAGTCATTTAAATACTTCTTCGAAACTAAGTTTGTCATTTTCGCTAAACTCTTCGACGAAATTGGTTTTAGGGCTTTATTCGGTTTTTCATCCTTAAATCTTCGCATTTACATCGTTTAGCTCCGTTACTGCATTGATTTGGCTTTTGAAGTGAGTTTTGAACTCAGGACATTAGTTTTTATAGGTTCATTTCATCTTCAAGTGACCGTATTTGATTGCGACGGTTGGGTAGTCTCGCAGTTCATCATGCAAAACTACCCATCATCCAGCGAAATTGAATGAAAGTTCTCTCAAAACCAGTGAAACTGTGTAGTTATGCTGCTCGAGCGAACTTAACAGTTTCGCCCAACGCAATTCAGTTTCGCTCGCTGAAACTATTGTTTCGTCCAGTCGAATCTATCACTTTGCCTTGCTGAAACTATCAGTTTCGGCTGTCGAAATTGTGTTCTTACCTTGTCAAAACTAAAATAAATTCGGCGAAACTATAGTTTCGTCTTAGCGAAACTATGCCCTGCATTTAATAATATATATATATATATATATATATATATATATATAATATATATATATAATAACAATATGTTTATTTCATTATTTTTGCCAATTTTTTAAAATATTACCTTGATTGATAATCTACTAACTTGGTATGTTTGTTTCACTGTTTTAAATTGCGACACTTAAGTTTGACGCAAGGAACAACATAACAGCCATTTTAGATGACTCCCATCCTAAAGCAGCCGGCTTCAGAGACTGTATTAGGTGGCTGCAGAGATCCCCAATCGCATACGCTATCTCACACTCTACTACCATCTATGATTTACATATACGAGATTTCTAGCGTACTGCTGAGTACATTACACGGGGAGACTCTGAGAGTATCGTTGCCAGAGTTCTGGATAACGAGGTGACTATTACCGAAGAGGTTATTACAAGAGTATTGAGACTGGAAGAAGATACAGGAGCTGAAGTCGATCGACTAATTAGGAGGTGTTCGATACATTTCTATCTATGGGATACGGGGGCCCTCCTTTCGGACTAGAAAGGAAATCAAAAAGTCCTTTCTGTCCAAGAGTGGAGATATATAGCTCATGTTTTCATTATGTGCTTAGATCATCGTAAAGGTGGATCAGATGGGCTAAATCTAGACTGGGCAAAAGCAATGGCCATCTGCTGCAGAGGGGAGAAAGCTAATATAGCTAATTTGATATTTGACTGCACGGCTGAAAATGTAATGGCATTGAAGAAGGATAAATGGCTGCTATATCCCAGATTCCTTCAAATGATTATAAATGACCAAATCCCCAACATTCCAAGACATGGAGAAGTCAAGAGTTTGGTGTCTATGAATACTCGGATCTTTGCTGACTGTTGTGCTATCAGGCACGACTTAAATGGAAGGATTACACACCTTTGGGAGAACATGTATACTCCGGAATGTTGGGCGTATATCAGGAAGGTGATAGAATCTGAGGATAAACGTGTAAAGGATACAAGACAAAGTCAGACTGAGGCTGTGAAGAAGAGGAGAGATATGCTAAAGAGAAAGATTATGTTTTTGAAGACGAGGTGAATGAGACGTCTGAAGCTAGGGTCAAAAGGAGAAGAGATCAAAGAAGAAGGCTGATACTGTGGAGTATGAGAGGAGGAAAAAATAGAAAACTTTTTCTGAGCCTCCACGAACCGAGAGACAAGCAAGTCTAGATGAGGATGTGATCAGAAACCTCAACACCTCTCTATCCAACAAACTAAGTATGATCAAGACTAAGTTGATGAATCAAGAGTTGAGGGAGAAACAAAAGGATGAGATGTTGGAGGGAATGACAAGGATGTTGGTGGATCAAAATAAACTGATCAAGAGATTATTGGAGGAGGTGAATGATCTAAAAGCTGCTGCTGGCCTGCCCAATCAGCTAACTCAACATGAGTTAGATAATCTGACTGATACTTCTAAGTACCCATTTCTGAATGTGGGTACTTCATCCAGGGCAGGAGAGGGCACATCTGGTGCAGCTGCAGAAGAAGCAGGTGGATCTGAGAAGAGGACTGAGGAACCTTATGATGAGACTGTTAAGCATGTTAAAGAAGTGATAAAGGCTGGATTTGTTGACTTGGGGATTAATCTAGGTGATTTTACTGGGGAAGAGAGAATGGGAAAACAAGCTGAAGCTTCTGAGCAACCTGTTGAAAGGAGATTGGTGGATGAGGAGGTTGAGGATAAGCAACTAGTCGATTATGATTTAGAGCCTAAGTTCTATGAGGTGGATGAAAGGCCCCTAACATATGTGATTCAAAAGGGTGAAAACGAGAATGATATTATCGAGATGGAGAAAAATGACTGGTTTGTGAAAGAAAAGGAACCAGAAGAACTGACTCCCCTGTTCCAAAATATGGAAGGGTTGAGAAAGAAGGAGGCGGATAAGAGAATAGTCAGTTGGAAATATAACCCCGGCCTCAAGATGTTCACGATTGAGAAGAGAGGGGGTGGGATTACATACTTTCACAAAAGGAAGGCGTTCAAGACCTTGCGTAGGTGGGATTTAAGAAGGTTGGCATCTTTGCCTTTGCTTCAAACTGATCTGAGTGAAAGACCCAAGTTGCTAGAAAAGGAGATTAAAAATGGACTGAACGATAACATTGAAGCATTTAGATATATGAAAGCTGAGAGGAAGAGATCCAAGAAAGATAAAGATTGGGTGAATGGTAAAGACAAGATTGTACTTAGCGTGAAGCCCCCAAAAACAGTTCATCGGGTTAGATTGGCAGATCCTTCCCCTCCACGTCTTCAAGAGTTTGAGAAATGGTTTTATGATAACCAGATGGGGGAGGCGGTGATTAGAGTGAATTGTGACATTGAATATCAAATCTTCGACCCTATGGAGCTTTTTGGATTTTCGGATGAAGACCTGCTCGTTCTATGTGAGAACCATATAAAAGCAGGAGCAGGAGAGGAGACAAGGAAGGAAGCAAGCCTGTTCATGATTGTGGCGAGCAAGGATAGAGGCGTGAGGGCTGAAGTGAAGGAGCTGGCAGAGAAGGTAAGGGCTGAAGATGATCTGAACATGGACATCCGGGATTTGACCAAACAATTTGCACAAGCGAGTGCTCATCCCGAAGGAGCTGATGAAGCAGGAGGCAACCAAGGTGGATCAAGTGCTGAAGCTCGTCGAAGGCAATCTGCAGGAGCTGAAGAAGAAATATCAGGTGCAGGAGCAGGGGATGCTGGAGCTGAATAGAGATATCAAGACTAGCAGAGTCGGTGAGATCCAACCTAGGGGGAGTATTGAAGATCAAGTATAGGTTGGACTCACCATAGATTAGTATTTGTTTACATTTCTATGTAATAGGATTAATGTTAGATTTTGTTTGTAAGTTGTTTAGTTTTGGTTATCTTTTTGTAGTCTAGCGAAACTGTGAGCGAAATTACAACTTCGCTCACAGTTTGCTGAAAGTTCACCCGGCGAAACTGCAGTTTCGGTCGAGCGAAACTATAGTTTCGGCAGCACAGTTTTGCCCAGAGCAAAACTTTCTGCGAAACTAAAACTGCTATATATAGATTTCATTTTGTTCATTGTTAGGTATCATTGCAAACCCTAATTGAATATTTTTATTGCAAGTGACTACTGTAAGCTGGTGTTTATTGAATATATTGAGCTTATTTCATTCCATTGTGTATTGTTGCTTATTGAAACTTATTTGAATACATTTTGGTCTTCTTTTGTTCTTCAAATCTTTGTGTTTGTTGTTTGTCTTTGGTATTGAACGATTCAAACCATCTTCTGCATTGAAAACCGATCAAATGGACCAATAATGGTCAACTGTTTAGCAGTAAAGAAGAAGGGGAGAGGTTGATTAAGGCACATTCTATTGAAACTAGAAGGCTTATTGATGTGCTATAAATTATACATAAAAACACTATCAAGAGCACATCAATTATTCCTTAATATATTCCTTAAAATGATGATTATGTACTTAAAATCGTTAAATTATGTTTTCAGGTGTTAAAAAGGGCAAGATGGACAAAAGAAGAATATTTAACAAGAAATTGAAGAAATCCAAGCTTTGGAATCCAAGCATGGAGCTATGCCTCATTAAGCATGCCCTCATGCCTTACCTGAAACACACCCCTGTGCTAAATTTGGCACACCCCCGTGTTTGGACACCTGACATGACAAAAGTATTGTCCTATAAAAGTAAGTATTGTCCTATAAAAGTAGACACAGGGCCATGCCCCATGAAGCACAGGGTCGTGCTCCACCCCAATCAAGGGGATGTGCCCCAATTGTCATGGGGTCGTGCCCGATACCCTCTGCACGTAAGAGCCGACCAACTTTCGTAAGCATTGTACTAACACGGGGCCGTGTTTTTTTAGGAATGGGGTTGTGCTTAAACACTCCAGAAAGCCTATAAATAGAGGTCCAAGTTCACCATTTTGGCAAGCTTTTAGTGGGAGAGTTACTCTACAGAATTGTCTCGAGAGTCAAGACTTGAAGATCATTTGGAGGCTTGGGAGGTGCAGACAACACTTGGAAGAAGCTCCGGTTTGCCTAAACATCATCCATTTTGGATCACCGGTTTGATTGTTCCATTTCATCGATGAATCCATATCTATCTTCTATGTTATTTATTGTTATGTTCAAGCTCATTATGAGCTAAACTCGCATTATCATCCTAATTGGATGAAACTTATGTAATTTGTGATGAACTAATGGTGTGATTTATATTGTGTTAATGTTATGGTGGTCTTGGAAAAACTTTCAATGGATAGCATCTATATTTGAACGGAAAGTTACAAACTTATGATTTGCAATTATGTATGTCATACATAATTGAAAAACGTATGATCAACTTTTATTCACTAAACCGGTCTTCATAATAAACCCATGGATAACGAACTAGAAATAGTCATTAGAAATCATATCACCTTAACTTTCTGATCAGTTATGGGTTTCCTTTTATTAGTTTGAGAAATGTTCAGTAATTGTTATGGTTTTCTAAAATTAATGGTATGTTAAAAGGAATTTGATCAACTCTCTTATTAACATTAAGTTATGTTTTCAGAAATCATATGTCGAAAAGGTCACAAAAGATTTACCTACATTACTAGGGCTTTGACCTAAGTAGTAAATCTCAATCTGATATGGTCCTAGTCACTACGGAGCGGATAGACGAGAAATCACGCCAGCTAACATTTATAAACATTAATACAATTACTTAATCAATATCTTTAATCACACCACCAATTCATCACAATTACATAAGTGTAATCTAATTAGGATGATAGCATTTATTCCCTGGTTTTAAATCCAAAAGTTTCAAGCTTGTTTTACTTTATTTTCATTAGTATTTCTAAAACCCTAAAAAAATTTTAATTACATCAAGGAAACTTATCATTTTCTCAAAAAAAAACAAAATCTTATAGTCAATCATTAAGGTTGTTGAGTAGACTTGGTGTGTCCATGGATTGATACTCAGTTCTTACCATCACTATATTACCTCACGATAGGTACACTTGCCTTTTGTATGTGTAGATTAGTATTAGTAATAACCAATTAAAACTGAATTTATGCGAAAAAACCATTATAAAAATGTATATACTTTTCACACGCATCAAATTTTTGACGCCGTTGTCGGGGAACACACGACAGTTTTGAAAAACAATCTAAACTTTTGACTATCTTGCCTATATCTTGTTAATATATTTTTGTCCAAATTTATTTTATTTTTGCAGATAATTTGCTTTAGTTAGTTAGTTACATTTGTCTGATTCATTCTAAGCATTAGTTCGTTTAGGCTTCTTTAAGATAGTGTATGTCTGACTCGTCTAGTCCTGAACTTGTTTCGCCTCTTTCAGAAACCGAATGACTTTCCCATCAAAGGTTACGCAAAGACCATGACAAACAGTAACAATAATCGAAGAAGACGTTTTGGAAGGAACACCATCCGAAGAAGTCATGGCTAACCAATAGTAGGCAGTGAAGATGACGCACTATGCCACACCGTCAATTGATGGTTACGAGTCTAGTGTTGTCCAACCAGCAATAGCGGCCAACAGTTTTGAGATTAAGTCTAGTATAATATAACTCGTAGAAAATTCTGTTCAATTTCATGGATTGCAAGACGAAGACCCTAACGCTCACATCTCACGATTCCTTCGTATTCGTGCAACTTTCAAAATCAATAACTGTTCAGACGACGCTATTATACTAAGACTTTTTCCATTTTCACTTCGTGGTCGAGCCATTGATTGGCTTGATTCACTTCCGCCTGGTTCCATCATCACATGGGCGGAAATGGCTGAACAATTTATTTTAAAATACTTTCCACCAGATCGCTGGCAAACTAAGAAGCAACATCACAAGCTTTCGCCAAGACAATGATGAATCATTACACGTAGCATGGGAGAGATACAAAGGTATCCTTCGGAGATGCCAACATCACGGACTTGATCTGTGGCTACAGTCTCAAACTTTTTACGAGGCAATCAGCGGAGCACACAAACAAGCTGTAGACCAAAGTGTGGGAGGAGATTCGGAAGTGTCACACCAACAGAGGCATACCAAGCCCTAGAAAGAGCAGCTAATAAGAGCTTTGCTTATAATCCCTTAAGAAACAAACCTAGTTCTAAAGACATTCATCAAGTAGACTCAGAGACACTGATTGCAGCTCAGTTAGAAGCCCTAACCAAATAATTCGAACAATTGCAAGCCGAACTGAAGAATACTCCAACACGATGCAACACATGCAGAAATTCACATAAGACCAACGAATGCCCACAAACAATTATGATGGTTGAGGATGTTGACTACGTAGGAGGCCCAAACAACTCATATAATAACAACTCAAACTTGAGGAGCAACTCGAATTACAGAGAAGCTGGTAACAACCAATCATTATCTGGATTCAATGACAGGCCACCTTACCAATAACAAAAGCCACCATATCAAGCTCCAAGCAGTAATCATGGAAGACTTACCGTAGCAATTGTTGATAACCACACAAGCCATAGATAAATACATCCGGAAATTTGATCGAAGAAATGAGGAGAGATTCCAAAGAAACAAGGCTGGCATCAAAAGCAACAAAGCATTATTGCAAACCATTAAAACCCAAGTAGGTCAGATAGCATAACAACTATTTGCAAGACCCTAAGGTCCCTTTCCTAGCTACACTGTGACAAACCCTAATGCTCAAGTCAAAGCCATCACCACAAGGAGTGGCAAAACTACCCAGGGTGATACACCTACATTCTAACCCATCCTTGAAGAAACAGAAATCGAAACTCCTAGTAATCAAAGTGACAAGCAACTGCAACCTGTTGTTGTTGAAGAACCATACAAGAAATACGTACTACCGCCACCCTATGTTCCACCACCGCCATATCCTTTTCGTTTGAGACAACAACAAATGGAGGCATAATATGGCAAATTCCTGGGGTTGTTCAAACAAGTCCACATCCATCTGAACTTGGTGGAAGCCTTGGCCCAAATGCCAAATTATGCTAAGTTTTTAAGGGGTGTATTGTTAAACAAAAAGAAACTGGAAGAGTTATCATATGTAGTTTTAAATGAGGAATGCTCTGCAGTTCTTCAAAACAAACTACCTCAAAAGATTACTGATCCAGGGAGTTTCACCATACCTTGCCTAATAGGAAATCTTTCTGCTAGCAACGCGTTAGCTGATTTAGGTGCTAGCATTAACCTTATGCCATATGCGTTTTTTAAAAAGTTAAACTTAGCTGAACCTAGACCTAGCCATATGAGCATCTAGTTAGCTGACCATTCTATTAAATATCCAAGGGGCATCATTGAAAATCTGCTTGTTAAAATTGACAAATTCGTATTTTCCGATGATTTTGTGATCCTTGACATGGATGAGGATAAAAAATGTTCCTCTTATCCTGGGTCGACCTTTCTTAACATCTGCTCAAGCCCTCAGCGATGTTTGCACCAGCAAACTCAAGCTCCAAGTGGATGAGGAAGAAGTAACATGTGACATAGAACAATCCATGAAACATCCTCAATATCATGATGATTCACTCTATTATATTGATATCTACTATTCAATCATAAGCTATCATTTGAAGAACACTCATCAAATTGAAGCCTGCAACACTCAATTAACATAAGTCCAAACCATAGAACCCATCTATGAGAATCAAATCACTCCAGAACTAGAAGTTGATGAAACATCATCTTATCAAGAAGCATTCGAGATTATCGAACAAGAACTTGAACCCAAAGCCAAATCTTCTATCGAAGACCCTCCGGTTTTAGAACTCAAAGAACTTCCATCGCATCTTGAATACGCCTTTCTTGAAAACACATCTCAACTTCCTGTCATAATCTCATCCGCCTTATCAAATGACGAGAAGAACAAACTGTTCAATATGCTTAAGGCATATAAACGAGCAATTGCATGGAAAATCATGGACATCAAGGGAATCAATCCATCCTTTTGCACTCATAAAATACTGATAGAGGAAAACTTCAAATCCGTCATTCAACCTCAATGACGTGTAAATCCGAGCATGCAAGAGGTGGTCAAGAAAAAAGTAATCAAACTGCTAGACATCGGTTTGATTTACCGTATTTCTCATTAACCTTGGGTCAGTCCCGTCCAAGTTGTTCCAAAGAAAGGAGGATTGACTATTGCAACTAACCAGAAGAATGAGCTTATTCCAACTCGCATGGTTACAGGATGGAGAGTTTGCATCAACTATAGCAAACTCAATGACGCCACAAGGAAGGATCACTTCCCTCTACCTTTCATCGACCAAATGCTTGAGAGTATCTGTAAAAATGTTCTGTTGTTTCCTCTATGGTTTCTCAGGATATTTCCAAATTTCTATTGCTCCAGAAGATCAAGAGAAAATGATATTCTCCTGTCCATATGGCACTTTTGCTTATCTGGGAATGCCTTTTGGATTGTGTAATGCCCCTGCTACATTTCAAAGATGCATGGTAGCAATCTTTCACGACATGATCGAACACTCAATGGAATTTTTCACGGATGACTTCTCCGTCTTTGGAAACTCATTCGAATAATGTCTTGAAAATATTGAAAAGATGCTGGTTAGATGTGAAGATTCTAACCTTGTTTTGAACTAGGAAAAGTGCCACTTCATGGTTAGCGAATGAATAATGTTAGGACATAAGATCTCTTGAGGAGGGCTCGAGATCGATCAAGCCAAAGTTGACACTGTTTCCGAATTTCCACATCCCAGGAGAAATCAGAAGCCTCCTAGGTCATACAGGATGCTACCCTTGTTTCATCAAAGATTTCTCAAAATCGAACGACCAATGACTCAACTTCTTGAAAAAGACGCACAATTCAAATTTTCCGACAAATACATTAGTGCATTTGACTTGCTAAAAGAGAGACTGGTCACCGCTCCAATCATGATTTCCCCTGATTGGATGCTACCATTCAAACTCATGTGCGATACAAGCAATTTTGTGGTACGCCCATATTAGGACAAAGAAAAGACAAGCAATTCCACCCAATTCACTATGCGAGCAAGAACCTAAACGACGCACAAGAAAACTACACCATCACGGAGAAAGAGCTTCTTACGGTAGTTTTCGCATTCGACAAATTTCGCTCGTATCTAATCCTTTCAAAAACAATCGTTTGCACCGATCATGCAACCCTTCGTTATCTGTTCAACAAACAAGATGCAAAGCCGAGATTGATTCGTTGGACACTTCTGCTTCAGGAATTTGACATCAAAATTCATGACAAGAAAGGAGCAGAAAATCTGGCAGCTGATCATCTCTCGCGTCTTGAAAATTCAAGTCGTTCACAAACATAGGAATTCAAAATAAACAATAATTTTCCTTATAATTCCTTATGAACATCCAATCTTTAATCCATGTACATCCTTGGTTTACTGATTTTGCAAATTAGTTGGCAAACGGAATCCTACTCAAGGGAATGACTTATTAGCAAAAGAAGAAATTCTTTACTGACATTAATCATTACTATTTGGAGGACCCGTATCTATTCAGAATCGGTGCATACCAACTTATCAGAAGATGCGCATACGGAAGTGAAGCACAACAGATCCTAAGGCACTGTCATGAAGGACCCACAATAGGACACCATGGAGCAACCCTAACAGCTAAGAAGGTCTTTGACTCTGGACTTTACTGGCCCACGATCTTTAAAGATGCTCACAACATGGTACACACTTGTGATGCATGTCCAACAGCAACCAACATCTCAACACGGGATGAGATGCCTTAGAAACCCGTTCAAGTATGTGAGGTATTTGATATATGGGGTATTGATTTCATGGGGCCATTCCCGGTGTCATTTGGCAATCGTTACATCTTGGTAGCAGTCGATTATGTCTCAACATGGGCCGAAGCTCAAGCCCTACCTACCAAAGATGCAAAAACATTTTCAGATTCCTTACGAAATTATTTTCTCATTTTGGTACTCCCAAGGCTTTAATTAGTGACCGAGGAACAAATTTCTGTAACAACCAGCTCGAGAGAGCAATGGCTCGTTATGGAGTAAACCATCGCTTTAAAACTACTTATCATCCACAAGCAAATGGGCAAGCTAAAGTAACTAACCAAGGCACTAAATATATCTTTGAGAAAACTA
Organism: Flaveria linearis; assembly: GCA_024085815.1. Lineage (NCBI taxonomy): Eukaryota > Viridiplantae > Streptophyta > Magnoliopsida > Asterales > Asteraceae > Flaveria > Flaveria linearis. The sequence goes on from CM044003.1 coordinate 27,814,815, forward strand.
TAGGACAAAATAGGAAGGATTGGTCTGCCAAGCTAGATGATGCATTATGGGCTTTTCGAATAGCCTATAAGACTTCCATTGTCACAACACCATTCAAACTCGTTTATGGGAAGTCGTGCCATCTACTATAGAACTGGAACATAAGGCCTATTGGGCACTCAAAGCTGGAAACCTAGACCAAGGCGTTGCAGGAAAAAAATAATTTTACCAATCCACGAACTAGAGGAACTGAGAGAACAAGCATATGAAAACACAAGAGTTGTATACAAGGAAAAGACAAGGAAATTCCATGACTCTCGATTAAAGAACAATAAAAGATTTCATGTGGGAGAACATGTCTTATTGTATAACTCTCGTTTGTGTTTGTTTCATGGAAAGCTAAAATCACGTTGGCCTGGACCTTACACGATTAAAAACGTCTTTTCGAACGGTGCCATCAAAATTGACAACCATGACGGTTTAAGTTTCAAAGTGAATGGTCATCGTTTAAACCATATAACGATGGACCAACCAATATTTTCTCGGAGGAGTTACACCTCCACCCTGACGAAGACTAAGTGTGGGGAAGGGTCGCGCCGAAGACCCGAAACTTAAACACGACACCTGTACATAGGTTTTCTTTAACTTTTTAACTTTTTCTAGGACTTCACAAGCCCAGTCACGGGGCGTGCCCCATGGAACACGCCCCCGTGCTTCGGACACAAAATTTCCACGATCTCTGCTGACGACTCTAAAACGTTGCAGGTTGAATTTTAGACTATTTTTGACAAACACGGGGCCGTGCCTAGATAAGCACGCCCCCGTGATCAACTTTCACAACATGCATATAAATACCACACTTTTTCCAAGCTTTCATCACATCCATTTCTGCTCAATAACATTTAAAAGACGAAAGAATCAAGTTACAGAAGTTCAAACTGGAATCCTGTGAAGAAACTGAGTTCTAAAACACGAGAGCCAATAACGCAAGAATACTTCTTCAAGCTGCATGAACTAATCAAACAGTTGACTGAGATGAACCTCATCGCATCTCAACACCTAACTGAACTCACACAAAAAGTTCAGGAGACGGGCGATCCCATCTCGAATCTTCCATATGAAATGTGTGGAGGCTTCTTTTAGAATAATTTCGTGATGTGTTATATGCGTCGATGTGCGTTAAGGAGTCTAATTTTGCAGTTTCAGACTCTTGGATTTTAACGTATTATGTAATCGTAGGAACGTAGGAAATGTAATTGTCATTTGGCTTGTTTTAATAAACTCTAGGACTAGTTTCGTAGCTTTCCTGATGATTTGGAAGTGATAATACTTAACCAGGAACATTGCGTGACGCGCAAAACAGAAAAATGGAACAATGAAAAACTGAAATCGGACAGCACAAGGGGAGCACGCCCCCGTGCCTAAGGAGTCACGCCCCTTTTATCGACAAAAATTGACATGATCTGACTTGTTTCAACCATTTGTCTTGTTCCCCATCAATTCTCAATCATAAATATCGAATGCATGCTGCAATAACCCGCATCCACTCTCATTTGTCATCATTTTTCCATTTTTCTTTCTCATTTTCAAGAGTTCTTTCAAGTGTGATTATCCAGGAGGTTAGTGTTACTAATTCCTAGCATAATGATAATCATTTACATGTAGTTCGGTGATTAGGTCTCTAAACAACCAAAATCCTAGCAATTACATGTAAACCTTGTGGTTAAAAGTCTTATGGAATGACGAATATTTTAAGCCTTCTTGTTCATGCTTATCTTTGTATTTGTTTATTGTTAATTACTCTATTTAGTTAGATGTTAGTATGTTTTTTCTTTCATTGTTAACAAGACTATCTTCATAATTTGTGGTTAAATCATTGTTAAGTACATTCAAGTTACGATAGTTCAAATTGTCAAACATATGGTGCTTAACTACTATATATTTTTTGGATATCTTGAGTTATTAACAAGTGATTAAAATATTACATGTGTAACCTTTGGTTTTTTAGCAACAAAATGTTATACACATGTTTAATCAAAGGATTACCAACAAAACCACGCATGCTCGAGTTGAAATTTCATACTTCAAAATGTTAACCGCACCACCATGTTTCACGAGACACACCCACATGTTTAACAGGATTTTCTTGAATACCAAACTTTCTAATGTTTGTAAACATGTGTTTAATAAATTTGATGATATGTCTCGTGAAACCCATGGTTGTCAACAATGTAATAAAACTATTCCAGAAATTTATTTTGTATAGTTTAACTTATTTGTCAAAAATTTCAGGATCATGAATTATACCTATTTGCAATTTGAGGGAAACAGTGAAAAGATGGTGTCGTGACCGGCTGCAAAGACTGTTACAAAGGGCTGAAAAGTCACAATTGCAAGTTGATGAAGAAACCTTGGCGGCTGTTGGACAGCTCAAAGATATAACAATTTATTGAGTATTCAGTGAAAGCGTCTGTTCTCACAAAACAAACCTTCTGTTTATGAAGTAACTTTTGAATTTTTAGCATCTTTCAGGTTTAGTATGAAAGAATCTGACCCGTGGGATGATGAAGCAGCTTCATTTAAATTAGGTAGACGTTGGCGAAAAACATCCATCGCCTTCTTCGGTGTTTATCATGGCATCTATACGGAACAAGAAATGGAGGAAGAAGCAATATCAGGAATGCCAGCATACCATACCTTTCCAGACGAGGAGAGTAGCGACGCGGAAAGTGGTGTCATGAGAAAAGCATTTTGGGAAAGAATTGAACAGGAGTGTTTAACTTGAGTAAAACCAAAAGCAGTCAGTTACGAGACCCGCTGTTGCGTTACATACATCGATTGCTTAGCCATTCCATAGCAGCTCGTGGTCAAAGCGAGGGAGTTATTAGTTTGAGGGACTTATTCATTTATATTGTATGACGAATAAATTACCATGCAATATTGGATACTTGTTTTGTAATCTTTTTGCCAGAAATGCAACTGTAGGTGCTCCAACACCCATGTTTGGAGGAAGCTAGATTCTGAACTTATACGAAAGTTATAGGTGTAACACGGAGGGAACTAAAGGAGTGATGCTAGGATTGTTGGATTTGAGCATTTGCACGAGCATGTACATGATAGCAACCCTACCAAATAGACAGCTGAGGTTTATGAATAGAAAGGGACAAATCTAGGATCTGGCGGATCCTGAGGAAATCATCATGGACCTCGATATTCCGGCACAACATGAAGAAGCGGGGGCTTCTAGTTCACAAACTGGAGACTTGCCAACCATGTTAGACCTTTATGAAGCAATCCAAACCACCAGCAACCATGCAAGGAGATCATTCGAATACACACAGCAAGCCTTCAACCGAGTCGAAAACCTGCACTCCCGATTAGATGACCTGAGCAATGATGTCATGTACATCAGAAACCGAATGTATCATGAGTAGGGGGATATCCTGCCACAAAGCCCTTGAAAACAATATCACTTTCGGGGACGGGGCACGGCTGTTTTGTGTCAAGCTATCTTTTAATTTATGTCATTTTATTTTTATTTTGTGTGTTTAAGATTTTAATGTTTTTAATAAATTGATGATAATTCAAGTGATCCTGAGGATTCTCACAATTTAAGGCATGTGTCAACTTCACCATTGTTAGGGGAGTTATTACGTTACTTTTCTCGTTCTATATTATTAATCACATTGGGAACAATGTGAATCTTAAGTGATAGTGACACACACATGTGATACTTTTCTAAAAAAGGTCCAAATTGAAATTTTTTTAAAAAATCACTTAACTATTACTTTTTGTGACTCGAAACTAAAAATTTAAATAATTTATAATAAACCAAATTATAAATATACGTTTTTAGGAAATAAATAAGTAAATAAATGACATCCAAATAAAAATTAAAAACTATTTTTTTGTGATATCCTTAAAAGCAATAATCTAGTAAAAATATGTAATCATGTAAAATGAAACACTTTTACCCAATTCCATCTGTATGTGAGTTTACTTTTTAAGCCTTAAACAGCTTTTATAATTTTACTTTCATTCTGGATTTAATTGAGGGTCCCTTATGATACGTGTAATTAGAACTTGCTTTGGGTATACATTCAAGACCTTAATTAGTATTTTCTGCATAAAAATGAGTTAGGCATTAGAAAACCTTGGCCATTCAAGCCCTAACCATTTTCTTTTAACTTCCTTACCCAAATGGCAACCCTAGTTAGCCCCGTTGAGCTTAAATGTTTTTATTTGATCACTCAAACCACCAAGTCACATAACCAAAAAGCCTTCAACAAAACCCTTTTTTCGTAAAAAGTTACGAAAGATGCCGGAAATGTGGAAATTGGTCCCACAATAGAAAATGCAAAAAGAACCAAACCGAATCCTAATACGAATACAAAGAACTGATCAGATTGGGTGCTATTAGGCTTCAAATCAAACGATCCTTACGAAAGAAGAGTTTTGTGTATCTTCGGGTGAAAGACGAAGTAAGGTTTTTGAAAGCAAAATACGGTTTTAACAATCTGACCTTAAATGAGTCCTCAAGTTAGCATATCCCTTCTAGCTTGAAGTATTCTATAGGGAGCATTTTACTACTTTCCTTGTAGTTTATGTTAGCAAAATAAGCCAAGACTGTCGTCTTTAGCATTCAGCCACTTTTTCCAAATATTCCATACCCGAGTCTGAGCCAAGTTACAACCCATCAAAGACCTAAAGATTTATGCAAGTAAATATCTAAGTATGTGTAGATTTGATCTCTTAACAAACATATGATTTCACACGTATTCATACTACGTAATTGAGTGTATTAGTCATACTTAATTCTAATTATTACTCCACATATTTAGCCGAGTGTGAGCGCATCTTGTGAGAAGTGCATATTTTCACATCATAATGATTTTTACTAAGTAATCTATTGCTTGCTAGGATATCATTCTATACATGCTTAAAATGTTTAAATTTGGATGAAATAACTTTTACTTGAGTATTTCCCGAAAGACATATTTATCATTTGATTTATTTGGTTTTTTATGGAATTGTCATTTTAAGTGACTTTTGCTTGAGGACAAGCAAAGTTCAAGTGTGAGGATATTTGATGTGCTCTAAATTATACATAAAACACTATCAAAAGAATATCAATTATTCCTAATATCTTCCTTAAAATGATGATTATGTACTTAAAATTGTTAAATTGTGTTTTCAAGTGTTAAAAAGCACATCAATTTACGGGTTCCCTTTTATTAGTTTGAGAAATTTTCAGTAATTGTTATGGTTTTCTAATATTAATAGTATGTTAAAAGGAACTTGATCAGCTCTCTTTTTAACAATAAGTTATGTTTTCAGAAATCATATGTCGAAAAGTTCACAAAAGATTTACCTACATTACTAGGGCTTTAACCTAAGTAGTAAATCTCAACCTGACGTGGTCCTAGTCACTACGGAACGTATAGATGCGAAATCACGCCAGCTCATATTTATAAACATTAATACAATTACTTTAATCAATATATTTAATCACACCACCAATTCATCATAATTATATAAGTGTAATCTAATTAGGATGATAACCTTTATTCCCTGGTTTTAAATCCAAAAGTTTCAACCTTGTTTTACTTTATTTTATTTCTAAAATGCTAAAAAAATCTTAATTACATCATGGCAACTTATCATTTTCTCAAACAAAAAACAAATCTGGTACTCAATCATTAAGGTTGTTGAGTAGGCTAGGTGTGTCCACGGATTGATACTAGGTTCTTACCATCACTATATTACCTCACGATAGGTACACTTGCCTTTTGTTTGTTTAGTTTTGGTAATAACCAATTTAAACTATATTTATGCAAAAACCACTATCAAAAATATTTTTTTTTTCATACGCATCACTTCTTAAATTGTGAAGGATGATAAAATAAGGATTAGGGTAGTGTGTCATGGTGCTTTACCAAATTTTGAAATTAGACAGGATGGAACCCATGTGTCATGTAGTATTAGTCAACCTAAAGGTATGGGATCAGTGGTGACTGAAAAAAAAGGGCTAGTTGTGCCAAAAGTGAAAAATGTTAGGTGGAAAACGGAAAAAGACAAATCCTCACAAAAATCAATGCGCTTGGGTGTTGACACTATCAAAAGAAAGTGGATGATGATGAGACTTCAGTTATAAAGCATAAATGTCTTCAAACAAGAAAGATTAATGCTTGCACCTCCACTTTCCTACTCAAAGGATGTTAGATGAAGTTGAAGAAAACCTAGAAATACCTGTAAAAGAAGTCCAAGAATATTTTCAGAGATAGTTTGAAGTTGGGGTTTATAAAAGGAAAGCATATAGGGCCAAGGCTAAAGCCAAGAAATAGGTTGATGGGGATTACAAATTTCATAGTATGCTCTGTTGTCGGATTATGTAAATGAATTTATGTTTCTAAATCCAGGTACAACTGTCAAGATTAAGGTTGAACCAACAATTAAGCCAGGTTATACAACCAGAAAATTCAAAAGAATGTGTTTTCTATGGTGCTTCAAAACAGGGGTTTAAGGCATTAGGGAGGTATCTGTTAGGCTTAGATGGGGATTTCATGAAAGGTCCATTCCCATGTCATATTATAAGTGCCTCAGGTATTAACCCAAACATTAGGATATACCATGTTTGTTTTGCAATTATGGAGGCAGAAAATGTCAGTTCTGGGACTTGGTTTCTTCAACTCCTGGGTGCTAATTTAGAATTAGAAAGAAACTAAAAATTTAGTTTCATTAGTGATAGACAAAAGGTTTGTGCTTTATTTTGTAGTTTACTTTAATTTACACATTTAAACTTTATAACCTGTTTATATTGTCTTGAACATAACATTCTTCCTACTATAACAAGGGTGTTCCCATGTGCTGAGCATAGATTTTGTCTCAGGCATATTCATGAGAATATGAAGATAAATTTTAAAGGGAAACTTTATAAAGATATGCTTAGTTGTGTAGTTTCAAAATTTAATGGACGATTTGAGAAAGTTTAACAAGGATGCTTTCTCTTGGTTGTCAAACATATATCCAAAACACTGGTCTCGGTCACACTTCTCATGTATGATCTAATATTCATATTAAGTTTCAAAATGTGATTAGGGAGCCTAGTATCTGATTTATTTATGTGTACATAGTTAGGGCATTATCAAATGTGTTACTGAATAACATGTGTGAGGTTTACAATAGCAAGATAGTTGAAGGTAGAGAAAAGCCTATCATATAAGCACTTGAATACATAAAGGGGTACCTTATGAGGAGGATTGTGATAGTTTTGAAGTTTGTTGATAGATATGAAGGGATCCTTACTCCAAATGCTACCAAAAGTTTGAATCAATCAAGAAAGAAGCAACCACATACAATGTCCTTTGGAATAGAATTGATAAATATCATGTTAGTAGTCCAAGAAGTAATCAATGTGTGATGGATATAGGTAGAAGGTGTTGTGCTTGCAGGAGATGGGAAATCACTGGAATGCCATGTAAACATATCATGGCAATAATTTGGTTCATGGTTATCAATGGAGAAGATGTTAGGATTTAAGAGAGTTGGGTTCATCCGGTCTACATAATAGAAAACTCGAAGCAAGTTTATGGTTACAAGATCAATCCGTTGAATGGCAGGTTTTTATGGGCAAAGTCTGAAGTTCCTACAACCATTACACCACCAAATCATCACAAACAAGTAGGAAGACCTAAAAAAGAAAGGAAGAGGACACCAGTTGAGATGGAAAATATCACCAAGGGTAGAAGGCTATCAAAGAATAATACCACAGTTACATACAGCAAGTGTGGAAACATGGGCCATAATTCTAGGTCAGGCAAGGGGCATAAGTAACAACCATAACATATGTTTGGAACAATGGCAATAACAACTGCTTTTCATCTTTCTTTTAGTATGTATTTGAAATAATTATGATATCCTGTATTTTGAAACCTTGGTTTATCAGGTACCTGGAAAATATGTAAGGTATTTTGTATGTTTATTTAGGAAGTTGAACAACTATGCATAAAGCATTTTCTACTAGAACAATATATTAATCAACCAAACAGTGCTATGACGGCTAATTTATATTACCACTGAAACAACAATGCATTACAAATATGTATAAAGCATTACAAAATACAATCAAAATACATTATTGAAACTATTTGCAACTTAACCAAATTACAATCAAGATGAAACCTATCAAACTAAGAATCAACAGCTTCTTTGGTTTCATGCTTCAGCTTCAAATGCTTTCACATTTTCTTCCATGTTATTCTTTGCTTTAATCAGACTAGGGATGACATCAACAGATCTTGGAAACATTTGAAGATCAAACAATCTAAAGAATCTATATTTTAAAACATGCATAAAAGCAATGTCCTGGGTTACGAGGTGTCCATGAGGTTTGGATCACTGCTTCTTTACCGCAAGAGCAAAAAACCATTCTCCTTGATGAACGATCAGTGATGAAGAACCCTACCTTGATCCACTTGCTATGAAATGAGAAGAAAGAGGGAGGTTTTATTAGATAAGGAAGGGGTAAGAAGAAAAGGGGTATAAAAAGACCATATTATCCTCATGTGGGAGCCACGTGGGTTAATTTAATGTCTGAATTTAATGGGTGTTAGAGGATATGATAAATCGTGCAAACATTTATAAACATAAAGGATGCTTACTGTGATTTCACTAGTTTAAGGATGATTCTTGAAAATTGGTATAAATCTAAAGGACGAAAAGTGTAATTTACTCTTAACGATATTAAGTAATCTAGTCATAAAAGTAAACATAAAACTTCAACATAAGTAGGTTAAATATTGTTTAACTTAAACATAACTATGTTAACCATAAAATACTCAAACTGAAACTTAACCTGCTTATCAAATATGTTATTCATCCCCCTCATCTGAATCATCTTCTTCAGCTTGATTCAGAGCCTTTTGCAAAGTAAAAGTTTGTGTAAGTTTTGTAAGTTGTGACATAAAAGTCAGATTTTGAAACATACTTGAAATCTGATCCTAGAAAACAAATACACGTTATAAATTGTTATATTTTGGCAAAGTATATATTATAATGTAACATATTCAACTTTATGTATATTAAGTGTTAAAATGAACATGTTAAACTAACAACTAGATGATTTAACTTTATGATGTTTGGGTATTTGAACCGATTTTAATGGTGTTAATTGTAAGATTTTAATGAGTTTAATTGTCAGAGAGGTTATTGCGTGTGTGTTTGTGACTTCCAGGCATCGGGAGTTAAAGAAAGTAAATAAAGCTAATTGAGAAGTCCTATGATGAAGTTAAGCAACCTCGAGCAAGAGATATGATATAAGACAAAAGATGATGAAAAAAAGGATGGTCATTGTAAGACACCCTACTACAGTAAGTTATGGTGGGCTTGTGATGAAAAGAACAGAAACCCCATACCGAAAGTTATGGTGGTGGGGTGACCTACGGTCTAGCAAAATGAAGAAAAGAACAGAAAGCTCCTAACGTAACTTACGGTGGTCACAGGACCTACAATACACGGCGCGCTGAACTTATAAAAAGATGGGAACTCTAGGTTTTGAAATACCAATTCGTTCCAAGCCGTCCCAAGACCCATGAACGACCCCTGGTGATCCCAAAGACTTCCAAACACGATTTAAGGCTCAAGATCTTATTTTTATCATTTAGTTTATTATCAAAAGATGGGAACTCTAGGTTTTGAAATACCAATTCATTTTCCTTTTGATTTTCATTGCCATGTCCGGCTAAACCACCTGTGATCTTCTCCGGGTGGTAAGGTTTGTATACGCTGGACTTGTTCTTTGTTTTGAATTGGGTTATTGTCAAACTAGGCATCTTAAGCTGAAGAAATATTATTTTTTAATTAGAACTTCTAAAATATTTATGTTGAATTGAAACCTATGTTCCGGTTTTTGTCAGTATTTTAAACTTCTTTTCATAAAGAACCTCACGAGGGTTAGGACTGGGTTGTTTAACGTAAGTTGGGTATGATCCGAGTAATTCTTTTACAACAGCCTCTTCAATCCTATTACGTCTAGTTAAACCAATGATGATATAAATGTGACCATTCGCGAACATCTAGGACAAATCATTGTATGCAAACCTGAACCCGACGAGGACTAATTTTCTAATTATTGTTTACAACTAATCAAATTTTAAATCAGTTTTAATTTTAAAATCAGTTTTCTTTTCAACTTATTCCCAATTAGTTTTCAAACTGTAAATCAAGTTTTTCACTTTTTATATATTCTCTGTTGAGACGACCTCACTTTCCTTATCTACTCAGGTGAGCTATTCAAAGTTAAATTGTTTTCTATTAGTCCTGACAAACCACATCAAAATGGCGCTATTTTCGGGGATGATCACGAGCTAGAATCAATAGAACTTTCCCTATCAACAGATAAGGGATAAGAAGGGAAAGAAAAATGTGGTAGCCGACTACCTATCAAGAATCATCCATAATTTGGATGAGCACGAGCTAGACATCAATGAAACTTTCCCAGATGAGCATCTATTATTTTTTCTACTTCTACTAACCCGTGGTATGCTAGCTTTGTCAACTATTGTGCTTCAGGTACAATTCCCAACCATTGGTCAACGACGAAAAAGAAACACTTTCTTTCCTAAGCAAAACAATATTTTTGGGAAGATCTAGAATTGTACAAGATAGGGGCCGACCAATTGATTAGACGATGTGTGCCAGATCCAGAGATACTAGATGTGTTGTGTTTAGGACATGCACCTGAATGTGGTGGCCACATTAGTTTCCAGAAAACAGGGCTTCGAGTGTTAAAATATGGACTATTTTGGCCTAATACTTTTAAGGATGCTTTTGAGTTTGCAAAAACATGTGCGAATTTCCAAAAGATGGGTAGTATCACAAAACGAAATGAGATGCCCATGCAACCAATCCTAGTGATCGACATGTTTGATGTTTGGGGAAGTGATTTCATGGGACCATTCCCTAACTCATTTGGAAATTTGTACAATTTATTGGTAATTGATTATGTCTCCAAGTGATTGGAGGCGATTGCCACCAAAACAAATCACCAGAGCGTAGTTTGCAAGTTTGTTCAGTCAAACATTTTTTTTGACATATGAAGTACGTCGCGTGATCATAAGTGACGGGGGATACTATTTCAAAATTTTCAACTTTGGCAAACTACTCAAACGATATGGATTTGATCATTGGATTGCCACTCCGTATCATCCGCAAAGAAGTGGTCAGGTTGAGGTGTCCAATACGCATAGCAACGAAATTTTACAGAAAACAATGCGACCTGACTGGAGGGATTGGTCACACAAACTCAATGACACCTTGTGGGCATATCACACTGCATTTAAAACACCTATTGGAACACCCTTAATCGGTTAATTTTTACGGAAAGGGTTGTCATTTACCGGTAGAACTAGCTCATCAGCATTGTGAGACATTAAAAATATGAACTTTGATTATGATACTGCAAGAAAATTAAGGCAGTTGAGCTTAACTGAGTTGGAAAAGTTACGAGAGGAAGCATATGAAAGTGCATCTATCTACAAGGATAAGATGAAAATGTGTATGATACAAAAATACGACTAAAAGACTTCCAAGTGGGGATTTGGGCCTGGTTATACAACTTTCATCTGAAACTATTCCGAGTTAAGTTAAAGAGTAAATGGTCTGGTCCGTACATCATCACCTGAATTAGGAATTCATGAGATATTGAGATTGAAGATTTCAAATACCATATTCGACACTGGTTAATGGTCACCAGTTAAAGTCGTACTTGTGACCTAATGATCTGAATGGGCCAGATAGTCAAACCGATGATCTTTTTTGGTTAGCATTCAGGTTTCTAACCCCATCTAGAGGTCGTGGTAACAAAGAGTCAAGCTATAGACTCTTCTATCTAGCTCTTTGAGAGGCAACCGTGAACGTAAGTTTTTCTTTTTGTATTTCTGTTTTTTTTCATTCATTCGTGTGTTATTTCATTTATTTACTAGTGAAGTGCCCATTGAACCACTTAAGTGTGGGGATGTTCACCCGATTAGGTACGTATTAGTAGATAATATTGAATCGAGGACGCCTCAGTTTAAAAGTTGGGGGTGGAGGATAAACGTGGGTTCACAATAGAAATATGCGAAATATGATTTTTTTAATTATAAAATATTTATACATTTCAAAAACAAAAAGAATAACTTGAAATTTTAAACTGGGCCATCGCAGGTCTACTGGTCTTCGTAGCCTATGATGGTCATGAACTAATCCAGAGCAGATGGCGCCCACCGTAACTTACAGTGGGCATGAGTCCTACAGTAGAAACCGAGAAAAAAAAGAAGAGAACCTTGGGGTGGCATTTTGTACATCCTTCAAATTTGGTTTTCTTTCAATAACAACATATGTATCAAATTTCAAAACTACTTTCTCCACTTTTCTTCACCTTTTTCACCCAGTTCTCTCAAGAACAACAAAAAAACCCAAACCCAAAATATCTCAAAACTTTATCAAATCAAACGTTTTTTGAGTCTATCTCACTTAATTTTTCGAGAGGAATAAGAATCCACTGTGAGTTTCCGCAGATCCGATATCGTTGGGTGTAGATCTAGGGGAGTAATGAAACCTAAAGTTCAAAGTTAGGGGTTTTTCACTTCTGGGTTGATTTTCTTGGATTTGAAGTTCATACTAACATCTTTAAACCACAAAGGTATGTTCTTCATCACCACATTATAGGAAGCGATGAATTGTTGAATTTTATTAACTGGGCTTACATGAATATTGTCATCTTGGTTGAGTTGTATGATGAATGTAGTTAATTGCTTGTTTGAACATCTCTTTGATGAGTGGATACCATGTGTTGTTCTAGTGGTGATCACTAAACATGTGACTAGCAATTATAGATAGAATCTAACTTATTTGATGACAAATTGTATAGTTAAACATTTCGGTAAAAATCAAGAGGGTAAATGCTAGTGTTCTAACCAAGTGAGCATGTTCGATAAATGGCACATAAAAGGAAATAACCATTAGAGATCTGAGGGATTTATGGCATGTCGTAGAAAAGTATGGGGATGGTTAATTAATCCACACTTGACCTACTAGTTGATTATGACTAACTTGAATTGTTTGGTGGATCATTATTACATGTGTGCGCATGGCAAGATCCAGGAAGGAACAAGCGGGACCTTCAAAAAGGGCAAAGAAATCAAACCCGCTATTGGTAATAAGGGAATAACCAATGCCACAACAAGAAGAAGACGTATTGGAAGACATACCTAAATGGAAAGGGGAACCATTGAGCAAATATCATCCTAAATTTCAACCAACATTATGCGAGGAAAAATGGCAATATGAGAGATAGAAAAGAAGCTTACATGGTAGAAAAAGAAGTTCCCAACGTGTTATTTGCCCATCATAGAGTGCATGAAATATTTGGAGCTCTGGCATGGTAAGCTATTTGAAGTGTTATGACCATGAGGAAGAAAAACCATTTGCACCAACTATTGATGAATGTGTAAGTATGCTCCAGTTAGAGGGAACCATAAATATACAATAAAAAAAGTTGTTAGGTGATTGTCGGGGTCGCAAAGTATCAATGTACCTAACCAATCTGAATAAATTAGCACCCTTTTATTCATTACCCATCAGTCAATATGAATTTCCTTCTGAAGACAACATTTGGAATAAACTGGGCAAAAGTCCAATGTGGAAACTGATGAAAGACACGCTTTTCAAGCCTAGGAAAAATAGCATGATGAAGAGGGTGGATCTGAAAATGGAGGCCAAGCTAATTCAAACTATTGTAACTCAGAATGTGATGCCTTGAAGGGGGGATAAAGATTCAGTTTGGTATTGTGATGTACCCAGTCTCACACCATGATGATAGATGATCATAATCTCATTCTGTTATTTGGCCATGATGAACATTTGATTAGCTCGTATCACCAAGGGTAAGCAGATCATCCCCCATAATAGGTTGATTCACGCTTTGTTTAAATATTTTAAGGTCATTAATCATTCGTTATTTGAAAGACCAACACATTATATTGTCAAGGATTTGGAACCAGTCAATGTAATTCTCATGGCATGGGTAGGTTGGGAATGGAGTTACAATGATAGATATGAAGGTGGAAACACAAGAATAGAGATAAGATTAAAGTGAAAAGGCTGGATGCAAGACCATTGGAACCAGGCGATGTAAGTGAAGCTGAAAGTGAAGATAGTGTGGCAGGTGATGATTTAAATGACCTAGATAAGGCGAAGGGGACGTTTATAAGACCCCCATACCGGATGCCTAATGACAAGTGGAACCAGGTTCAAGAATGTAGGTCGGAAGGGTTTGATATATAGCCTAGTTATAATCAAAACAACTGGAATTTCCAATAGCATAGTAGGTTACAAGCGGAAGATGATGCTCAGGCGGTGATAGCAAATCAAAATCATTGGAATCGTGTCAACCTTGTTCATCAGTAAATTCAAGTCAATAACAATTGGGAATCTAATCAGCATCTTAGATACATGAAGCCTATCATTGAGGGAAGCCATTTGTTCAGGCACCAACACTGGTCAACTACCTCACCCTTCTACCCTATGATGGAGTAGAGAGATTGCCAAGACCCGAGTGGTATCACTCAGAGTGGATCGAACCGATACAATTTCAATAATAGTAGCTCAAGATGCAGCAGCTTCAATAGCAGCAGGGTGGAGAAGGAAGCAGTAGTGGATCACAAGAGAGGGCGTTCCATTTTGGGGAATGGATAGACGAGTTATACAGCATGTTTGGACCATGGTAGTCACGGTACTTTAGGGGCAATTGCTGATCGTGGTGGTTCCAATCGATCACGTCCAACTGGTCCAATTTGAACTAGGTTATTTTATGTGTTTATCTATTTATCTTTTGGGTTTGTGGTGTGAACAGTTAAACAATTGGCGGATGGATGCTGTTTGAACTCTTTTAATTCTATTAGCAGGAATAAGTAGCTTGTATATGATGTTTTGGTCGGGGAGTCCTAGTCATTGAATCGAGAACCTTGGGGGAGTGTTTGGGGTCGGTATAGATTATAAGAAGCCAAGTTTTTAAAAAACCATACATTAGGACAATGTTTCCTAAGTGTGGGGATGGGGAACCCAGGCAGACACATTTTGTAGAAATAGAAATTCGGACAACATTTGGTAAATTTTCTAAACTTATCGCTAAAATGTTAACCGTTGGAAGTGGTTCTTGGTCACGGTTAGTTCCTTTAATGTTTAAAACCTGGTATATTTGTGAAAGTTGTAAAGGGAATTCCTAACTAGGCGTAGCAAACCTTGGGTGCAGTAAACTTGCACGTTTCATATCGGCATCCCAAATCTAATGTTTCAAGTGTGAGAAGCCTTTTTCTTTTTTGCATATCTTAATTGCTTATTTGAGTGTAGAATGGTGCTTGTTAGTGGCAGAACTTGTGTATCTCGTGCATTTCGAGATGCGAGACCAAGAATTCATATCAAAATGATTGAGGCAATAGGATTAACCATAGAACTACTCCATACTACCCACCTACTCGACATTTATCCATTAGTCACCAGTTTTGAGCCTCTTCATCGTTTCTTTTATTCAAAACAAATATTATGACCGTTAAACCTTTTGCTAGACTTTTTTGTTTGTTTATCCTTATGATGGAACTTGAATTAATAAATTATGTTTGAGTGGTAATTAAGCTTGATCCCCTTCAAGTTTTGAATTGTAGTTGGAAGACAACTAAGCTTAAGTTGAAATCCATTGTGCGTTGGTAAAAAAGAAAAAGAAAAAAATGTGAAAAAGCAAAAAAAAATTGCCAAAGTAAGTTAGGTTGAATGAGCAAGTTATAAAATAAGAAAAAGATTTTGTTTAGCGAGTAAGTCGTGTTGAGAAGCATTGTTGTTTGTTTTTGGCATTGAATAAGTATCTAGCTCAAGTTTTTCTATCACCAGTCACTATCTCCCAAATATTTCCTACCTGAACCTAAGCCTAGCACTACAACCCTGTGAAAGTCCTCATGATTGGTGTGAAGTCTCCCGTTAGTGGGTGGAGAATTGATTGCTTTAGAAGCCTATGCTCACTATTCTGTATCATTGCATGAGTGTTCATAAATATCCGGCATGTCGTTTTCTGAGTTTCAAAATTACACCGAGTGGAGAGAACAATTATGAGGGATGTGACATGAGCAAGGTAGCAACCTAGAGTTTGGTAGTCTTAGTTAGACAATCCAATGGGTTAGATGATTGAGGTTGTTACTTGGTTGTTTTTGCTAATAAGGAATTCGGTATGACCTTTAACCTTAATACGGCTTAGTATTTGTGTGCATGCGATTTGAAACTTTGACCTAAATTGTTAGGTTTAAAAACAGTCTTGTTTGATGTTCGGGTGTTTGAATTGGTTTTAATGGTGTTAGTTGTAAGATTTTAATGAGTTTAATTATGAGAAAGAGGTTATTGTGTGTGTTTGTGATTTGCAGGTATCAGGAGCTAAAGAAGGTAAATAAAACTAATGGAGAAGTCCTATGATGAAGTTGAGAAAGCTTGACCAAGAGACAAGAAATGAGACAAAAGATGATGAAAAAAAGGAAGGCCACAGTAAGTTATGATAGCCTTGGAATGAAAAGAACAGAAACCCCATACAGTAAGTTATGGTGGGGGGATGACCTACGATACATCAAAATCAGGAAAAGAACAGAAAGCTCCTAACATAACTTATGGTGGTCGTAGGACCTATGGTACATGGCGCGTTGAGTTTGTATAAAAAGGCAGGAAATGAAGGTTTTGAACTTCGAATTCATTCCAAGCAGTCCCCAAGTCCCAAGAACAACCCCAAGTGATCCTAAAGACTTCTAGAGACGATTTTAAGGCTCAAGATCTTATTTTTATCATTTGGTTGATTCTCTAATGTCTAGAACAATGTTTTCATTTGTTTTCGTTTGATTTTCATTCTAATGTCCGGCAAAACCAACCGTGATCTTCTCCAGGTGGTAGGGTTTGTATACACTTGACTTGTTCTTTGTTTTCAATTGGTTATTGCTGAACTAGGCATCTTAAGCCAAGGAACATTATTTCTTAATTAGATCTTCTAAAATATTTATATTGAATTGAAACCTATGTTCCAGTTTTTATGAATTTTTAGACTTCTTTATATCAGGAACCTCACTAGGATTAGGATTAGGTTGGTTAACATAAGTTGGGTATGATCCTAGTAGTTCTTTTACAATAGTCTCGTTCAATCCCATTATGTCTATCAAACCAATGATGGTTATGTCTATGTGAGCAGTTGCGAACATCAAGGACAAGTCAGTATTTGCAAACCTGAACCCGGAGAGGATTACTTTCTAATTATTGTTTATAACTAATAAAATTTCAAGTCAGTTTTATTTTAAAAATTAGTTTTCTTTTCAACTTATTCCCAGTTAGTTTTCAAACCGTAAATCAAGTATTTAACTTTTCACATATTCCCTGTGGAGACGACCTTACTTACCGTATGTGCTTAGGTGAGCTAATATCACAAAATTAAATTGTTTTTATTAGGCCTATTAAACCGCATAAGTTTACTTTAGTCCAACGGATCAGAATGAACCAAACACACTTAATATATTTGAAAACATATTAAAATTATATCTTTTTCATCAATTTTGACTCGTTTTAACCTTTTACAATAAACCTTAGATAATCTAAGTTAATTTTAGTGATAAATGGTCAAAAAAATCTAAACCCACTATGATACACATCCAACACATCCAACTAACACATCCAACTGTAAGTCCTTTTGACCTGTTTCAACTCAAATCATGTCGTTTTCACACATTTTGAACCATTTAATCTAAACTTAGATAATGTAAGTATATTCTAATAATAAAGGGTCAATATAACCTAAACACACTATGATACACTTAGCACATCCAGCTTTAAGTCATTTTGACCCGTTTAAACTCAAATCATGTTGTTTTCACCCATTTTGACCCGGTTTGACCCATTTAATCTAAAACTTAGATAATATAAGTCTATTTTAGTGATAAAGGGTCAAAACCTAAACAGACTATGATGCACTTAGCACATTCAAATTTTAGCCATTTTCACCGTTTAAACTCAAATCATATCGTTTTCACCCACTTTGATACAATTACCTGTGTAAATAGCTGAAGCGTTTATTCCTAATCATGAACAAAGGAAGCCGACCCTGCAGATGATAATGTTTTACACCCAATCCCCCTAATGAGTCCATGCCATTTTCCCAATACCGACTCTAGAACATCAACTATAAGGCCCCGTTCCGGGGACGCTTACAGTTGGACCTTCATCGCATAAAACATTTAAAACATGATATTTTGCAGCCGAATTTAAACTTTTCATTAATAAAAAAATTCATGTCAAATCATAATATTATTATGTTTACATCTCAAAAATTGTATTAACATGATATCATTCTCAAAATATGGATGCCAGTCTCAAAATCTTTCCCAGTAGCTTATGCATCCATGCCTGCACCTCCTCAACATCAATAATCGCCTGCCAACTATTATGCATACAAAAAGTTAGTGACGCTGAGTAAGTTCTAGTTTTATTAATAAAATATTTTCTCACAAAATACTTCCTTTACATTCGGACATGATCATACATCATACATACATCTTGATAATAATTATTTATTATCTTTTCATCATCGTTCATCATCATTCATCATTATTCATCATCGTATATTTTGTACTTTCATTCATTACTTTGTTCATCTTTATATAGATCTTGCCTTATCCTATACCCCCACGTCATGCCCAAAGGCTCGTACTGTGCTGGGATTTATAAATAAACCCCACGTCATGCTTGAAAGCTGACGCAGTACCGGGGTACACAGCAAGGATCCCATCACATCTTGTTCAGTCACAAAGACTAGACCCATGTACACATACTCAAGGGTTAGCTAAACCGCACACAGTTGAGCAAACAACTACCTCATTGAGTTGTGAACTTCCATCATTTGCTTGCAAGACTTTTATTCATTCATTTCATTCCACTTTTCACCATCTTTATCTTTCACTTCCATTACATAATACTTTACTTATTCATATAGACATATCAAGTAAAGTTATATCAAAAAATACATAGTTTTGAAAGTCATTACATCATGGAAAGATAACACATCACAAGCATAAAAAACGTCACAGCAAGCTATTCAAAAACATACGCATATACCACTATCATCTCGCGCGAAAACTAACCTCTCACGCGAGAACTCATCACATTCAGAACATGTACATCACATCAACTTTGTCGCACGAAAACCTTCTAGTCACGCGAAAACGCACATATCGCGTGAGAACTTACATATCGCTCGAGAACCTACATATTGCGCAAAAACCATAGTCTCACGTGAGAACAAACCTTTCACGTAAGAACTTTACAAATTCAAATTTCGTACCGTACACTAAAACTATTCGTGCGACAACTACGGGTTTTCCCGCCCGTCATATAACTTATCGCGTCTAGGGCTGTTCTAACATGCTTAACCTTATAAACAACATCATACAAGCATAAAATAAGTATTTTAGTATGCATAATAGCCCCAAAACGTAAAACTTGTGTAAAAAGGGGACTAGAAACTCATCTCGTGAAGTTTTAGGACAAACTCAACCTTCCCGAAGCTCTTACCGAGCGAAAACTACATATCCACGCATCATATTCGTCAATAAAAGCTTCTTAGTACATAATACGAGTTACTACACGAGTTACATTCCTTACACACCTCGATTCTACACCTTCTCTCTCTAAACAGTTGTTTTCTCTCTCTAGCACCAACACTTTTTGCGTAAGTGAGTGTCAGGCATGGGTGCTCACAACTATTTATACCTAACCCTACTTTTCGCGTACTCTCATGCGAGAATATCCTTTCACGCAAGAACTTTGCTGCTTCATCTCTTTCACGTGAAAACTTTGTCTGCCTTTTATTTCCTTTAAATTTCATTCATTATTCATCATCATTCATCTTCATTCATCATCACATGCCCAAATATTTCACGTGAAAACTTTGTCTGCCTTTTATTTCCTTGAAATAGATAAATCTTGATAATAATTATTTATTATCTTTTCATCATCGTTCATCATCATTCATCATCATTCATCTTCATTCATCATCCAATATTTCATACTTTTGTTCATTACTTCATTCATCTTTATATAGATCTTGCCATATGCTATACCCCCACATGCCCAAATGTTGGTTCTGTGATGGGGTTTATAATAAACCCCCACGTCATGCTCAAAAGCTGACACAGTACCAGGGTACACAGCAAGGATCCTATCACATCTTGGTTAGCCACAATGACTAGACCCCTGTGCGCATACTCAAGGGTTAGCTAAACCGCACATAGTTAAGCAAACAACTACCTCATTGAGTTATGAACCTCCATCATTTGTTTGCAAGACTTTCATTCGTTCATTTCATTCCACTTTTCATCGTTGGTATCTTTCATTTTCATTACATAATACTTTACTTATTCATACATACGTATCAAGTAAAGTTACATCATAAAATACATAGTTTTGAAATCATTACATCGTCGAAAGATAACACATCACAAGCATCACAAACATCATAACAAGTTATGTGAAAACTTAGGCATATATCAATATCATCTCGCGCAAAAACTATCCTCTCGGGCAAGAACTCATCATATTCAAAATCTGTACATCACATCAACTTTGTCACGTGAAAACCTTATAGTCGCGCGAAAACTTACATATCGCGTAAGAACCTACATATCGCGCGAAAACCAAATTCTCGCAAGGGAACAAACATTTCGTGCGAAAACTTCACAAATTCAAATTTCGTACCATACACTAAAGCCACTCGCGCGACAACTATGGGTTTTCCCACCAAGTCACATAACTTATCACGTCTAGGGCTGTTCTAACATGCTTAACCTCATAAAAAACATCATACAAGCATAAAACAAGTATTTTAGTATGCATAATAGCCCTAGAACATAAAACATGTGTAAAAAGGGGACCAGAAACTCACCTCATGAAGTTTTAGCACAAACTAGACCTTCCCGAAGCTCTTACCGAATGAAAACTACATATGCACATATCATATTTGTCAATAAAAGCTTCTTAGTACATAACAAGAGTTACATACCTTACACACCTCTATTCTGCACCTTCTCTCTCTAAACAGTCATTTTCTCTCTCTAGCAGTAACGCTTTTCGCGTAAGTGAGTGTCAGGCATGGGTGTTCGCAGCTATATATACCCAGCCCAACTTTTCGCGTACTTCTCGCGTGAGAAGTTCTTTTCGCTTGAGAACTTTGTTGCTTCGTCTCTTTCGCGCGAAAACTTTGTCTACCTTTTATTTCCTTGAAATTTCCGGGCATTACATCAACTTAATTCAACATTAACAAAACACTTTCTTCATTTTAGGACTGGCTTAGCTCATCAAACTAAACATACTATGTTCCTTTAACCAGTCCTGTATTAATTAACAAAAATGTTTTAACATATTTATAGATATATATATATGTGTGTGTGTGTCTATATATATATATATATTTGAAAACTATACTTTTTAGAAATACTTACATATTGTTGCTCTGCTACCTTGCTATCAAAGGTCCCATCTTTACCGGTATGAGAATCATGAAACGTATCAAGTCTGCTCTCATTCTTTTTAACATTTAAAAGTATACTATATATTGTAAAAAAAACTTATATATAATACATAAACATATAAATTTAAAGCATTACCTTCTTGTAACAATAACTACTATATGAAGCAGGCCCCTCACGATTTGTGTATTTGTTATTGACGATTTGTTTTGTTTAAATTTGATGCAGTTTTATATGCATCACTTATGAAATAGTCAACGATTTTCCACCGATTTTCATGATTCATGTCTGTTGGAGTGTTGATCCTTACTTGTTCTAAATTTTTGTATCCTCAACATGGTCAAAGTGTTGTTTTTCCACATTTTTCCGGTCTCTGAATCGCTTCAAATTGAACGAATGCCACCGTCTATTTGAGCGCATTCATAATCTCGCAATATCTCATTAATGTAAAGGCGTTGCGACATTTAAGTTAAACAAAAGTTAGTTAAGTAAAAATGAATAACAAACGTATAACTTATAAAAAATTACCGCCATACGCTCTTCCATGGCATTCATCCGAGCACCATAAAGATTTTCATAAAAACGTACATCAAAATGACAATTAGCCTCCATGTATATCCCCACCTACCATTATTTAAGTAAACGTGTGAGCTCCGGGACTGCCAAATGGAGGAAGTGGTGTATCCCCCCGTGTCATTATGTAACATCCGGTTTCTAAATCCGGACTTGTAATTATATTATAGTCATGATTAATTAACTAGGTTGAGTTTTTTTGATTGTTTAAGTATTCAGCCGCATGACTTGTATGCGAATTAACTTCAGTCGCACTCCTTATGTGCGATTGAGACTCAGTCGTACGAATAGTAGGCGCATGAGCTTCAGTCGCACGATTCAGTCGTACGAATGGTTCAGTCGTGCGACTGGAAGTGAGGCGGTTAAGTTGTAGGAATGAATAAGTAAGGCGGTGCATAGGGTTAAAGGCAGATTCTTATCTGCATTATCTTCAATCTCTTGTTCTCTTTACACCCAAAATACCCTGTTCTTGCCAATTGACTAGGCAAAACTCTGTTTCGGTAAGTTTTGAACATCACGGATTAATTTTGATATGTTATAAGTTGTGTGTATGATTGAATTTGATCCAATAACCTGTTTAAATCAGTAAATTGGTCTAGTTTCTTTCTAAATTAAAATCTGGGAATTTGGATCTGATTTTTTGTGTAGTTTTGATGAAATAATGGTCCGAAACCATTATAAACGATGGGTATATGATCTGTTTTGAATATGATATGATTTGGATGGTTAAAACTCAAATTTCGAGTGAGTTTGGATCAAAAACGTCAAGAACACAACTGCTGATCTGTTTCAGACGAATGGGCTCAATCGCATGCCTCAGTCGTACGAATGAAAGTCTAGTCGTGCGACTGAGTGCGAATGGAGGTTCAGTCGTGCGATTGGAACCCAGTCGCCTGGTTAGAAGTCCGAATGAAGACGAGTGAACACCGGATACGAATGAGAACTCAATCGTGCGGATGAATGGCTAGTCGTACGACTGAAGGTTCAGTCGCATGGTTCATCCGCATAGGTCCGGTCGCATGATTGCTCATTCGCATAAGTGTTCAATCGCATAAGGGCCCTGTTTGAGAATAAGTTTACTAAATCGAGGTTTATTGCTTTAGATATACCTTGATTAGAGGAAGGACTAGTTACCTTGTGTGTGTGGATTGTGTAGACTGTGGTGAGGAAGTTGATAAGGTGAGTTCTAAGCCCTTTTTAAATGTTTGGTTTTAACATTCGGGCTAGCACACATACAATGATAAATGAATTGAACGTTTTAGTACCAGAATTGTGATAGTGATGTTGATATGTTTCTAACAGTTTGTAAAGCTGTTAGGGGAAAGTGGGGGTAATAAATGATTACCTGAACATTGTTAATCATTGCGTGATGGTAATGATTGCAGTGGGTCAGGTAGTGTGTAAAAGATGGTCATCTGAACATTGTTAATCATTACTTGAAGGTAATGATTCCAATAGGTCAGATGGGGTGTAATGATTAATGAAAATATGTTAAAACTGGTGCTAAAAGAAAGAATATGTGGGGTGTAAATGAATGTGATAATATTGGTAATAAGTAAAAGAAATGTTTTTGAAATGGTAAGGTGATATAAATCTCAACAGGCCAGTTAGGGTAAGATGTCTGGGTGTGAAACTGTACAGTATGGTAGGAGTGATGACGATCACTCAACTTTGTGAACATCTTGTGGTGATGACCCTAGATGATTAATTGGCATCCTACTGGATGAAAGATAGTAACCGGTAGTTGCTAGATGTGGGCAACCGACGTAACTGAGTATGGGAGACTGGTCGTTGCTAGATGTGGGCAACCGACGTCTCTGGGTATAGTAACCGGTAGTTGCTAGATGTGGGCAACCGACGTTGCTAAGTATGGGAAACTGGTAGTTGTTAGATGTGGGCAACTGACGTTTCTAAATGTGGGGAACTGGTAGTTGCTAGATGTGGGCAACCGACGTTTTGTGAAACAGGTCCAGTGGGACAAAATAATGATAAAAGTTGAATTTATAATATTGCTAACATGAATAGAACTTTTGTATGTGTAAAGATTTTGTTAATGTTTTAACGAAAATTAGAACTCACCAGTTTATCTGATGTTTTGAGTATGTTTGTGTGCTAGGTAAGGAGGGATCCTCTAATAATAGAGGAAAGTAAGTATGAGCCGATGTGGACGCTATCCCGGAGTAGCTGCTGGCATAGGATTTAGGGCTTGTTAATACTGTAAATAGGGCGATGTATAATTAAATACAATCATATGTAAAATGTTTTAAAAAGTTAGGTTAATATATAATATTGTTTAAAGTCTTCCGCTGTAAATAGAAAGCTCTGATTTGTGTTTAAAATATTAATCCAACTGTGTGACGTGCCTCCGGTGCCCTGCCGGGTTTAGGGCGTCACAGGTTGGTATCAGAGCAGTAGTTAAAGGGATCTAGTGTTATAATAACTAGACTTTAACTAGAAAATAGATATGCCAGCAGGGATAGCTAGATAGAATAGTTTATTAAAATAAGAAAAGGTGATGGGACTATAATGAGAAGGAATAACGAGAATAGTAAAAGTAAAGTAAACAATTAATAGTACTTGGCCAACATTATTAATAATTTACTTTACTTATAGTATTCTGGTTATATGCTTACATGCGAGTACCAAATAATCCTGATCTTGTTTTAATAGGTTATGGCTGATAGAGAGAGTGAAAGAATGCAAGGTGGAACCTCGGAAAGAAATATTGATAAGAGCACCGAGATGCTTAGTATGACGAGGCAGCAATTCCGTGATGCAATTGCTGAAGTGGTTCGTAAAGCCTTGAATGTAGCTAGACCTGATGAAAGTAGGAATGTTGATAAAGCTGAAGGGTCTAGCGAGAAAAAGGGAGTTACGTATAGTCAGTTTAAAGAGTGTAATCCTCCACGATTTTCTGGGGCTATGGATGTGGTAGCCACTTATAAATGGCTTCGTGAAATGGAAGCCGTGATCAAGTTGAGTGAGTGTAGGGAGGATCCGAAGGTAAAGTTTGCAGCCCACTCGTTTGTAGATGAGGCTCTGTATTGGTGGGATACGGTTATCCAAACGTTAGGGGAGGAGGCTACTGACAAAATGTTGTGGCCTGAATTTAGAAAGTTAGTGTTGGACAAGTTTTGTCCGAAAGGCGAGATGGATCGAATAGAAATGAGTTTCTTGCAGTTTCAGGCAGGTAATATGTCACATAGGGAATACACGTCTAAGTTTGAAGAGATGGCGCGGTTGGTGCCTCATTTGGTAGTTCCTGAAGAGAAGAAAATTTTGCGGTATACACAGGGGTTACCTCAGGAGGTGAGAAAGTTGGTTAGATCATCTGCTCCGAGTAGTTACCAGTTGACGGTGAACTTAGCTATAGATATGTATCAAGAAGTTTATGGTAGTAATGTTGTTCCGGATGGGAGTAAAAGGAGGCGTGAAGAACCTGTAGTGCAAAGAAGATTTGAGAATTCAAGTTCTCAAAAGAAGGGTAGGTTTGGAAGGGGTCAATTTCCGAGGAATGTCAGAAATGAGCTGTCACGTAGCGGGAAATGTGGTAGGCTACATCAGGGTGAATGTATGATTGGTAGCAGGATTTGTTTTAGATGTGGAAAGATGGGACATTATGCTAATGAATGTAGTGAAGGTCCTCGTAAATGTTATGAGTGTGGAGAAACGGGGCATATTCGAAGTGAATGTCCAAAGTGGTAGTTAGAAAGCCTGAACCGGTTAGATCGATGAAAGGGTCAGGAGAAGGGTCGAGTGTGGCTAAGGGGCGAGCATATTCTATGTCAGCTAGTGAGGCTAAAGCCTTGCCAGATGTAGTTTCAAGTACGTTTCTAGTTAATGGAATTCCAGCTAACATGTTATTTGATTCTGGTGCAAGTGGAAGTTTCGTATCTGTTGATTTTTGTCCTATGCTTGCGTGTGAAATTCAACCATTAGAGGTAGCCTTTATAGTTGAAACTGCTAATGATAGATCTGTGATGATTAGTAGTAAAATTGATGGTTGTTATATTGAATTAGAAGGATATAAGTTGCCTGTTAAACTATATCTTATGGTGTTAGGAGGGTTTGATGTAGTTTGGGTATGGATTGGTTGGTAAACCATGAGGCCCATATTGTATGTAATAAGAAATTAATTCAGCTGAGAGCACCGGATGGGAAAATGATTAATGTATATGGTGATAAAGAGGAGTCAACTATGAAAATAGTATCCATGATTAAAGCTGATAAGTTAATGAGCCACGGGTGTGCATCTTATTTGATATATGTAATTGATTCTCAAAAGCCTGTAAGAAAGGTAGAGGACATTCCTGTGGTTAGAGATTTTGTAGATGTGTTTTCAGAGGAATTACCAGGTATTCCTCCAGATCGTGAAGTTGAGTTTAGAATTGATTTGGTACCGGGTGCTAAGCCAGTTGCCAAGTCACCTTATAGACTAGCTCCATCGGAATTGAAGGAATCAATGAAGCAGATTGAAGATTTGCTAGAAAGAGGTTTCATTAGACCCAGCTCTTCCCGTGGGGTGCTCCAGTATTGTTTGTGAAGAAGAAAGATGGGAGTATGCGTATGTGTATCGATTACAGAGAGTTAAACAAGTTGACAATAAAGAACAAGTATCCACTACCATGAATAGATGATTTGTTTGATCAGCTACAGAGAGCCAGTTGGTTTTCTAAGATAGACCTTCATTCGGGGTATCATCAGTTGAAAGTTAAGGAAGAACAAATACCAAAAACGGCGTTTCGTACACGTTACGGTCACTATGAATTTTAGTTACGTCCTTTTGGTTAACAAATGCACCTGCTGCTTTCATGGATTTGATGAATAGGGTGTGTAAGCCAATGTTAGATTGATCAGTAATTGTGTTTATAGATGATATACTGATCTATTCAAAGAATGAGGGAGATCACGCCTGCCATCTTCTTGAAGTGTTGGAAAGATTGAGAGAAGAAAAGCTTTATGCAAAATTCTCTAAGTATGAGTTTTGGTTAGGGGTGTTCATTTTCGGATATCCGAAATTCGGATATCCGAATTTCGGATATCCGAAAATTTCGGATAGTGGATTTCACTATCCGAATCCGAATCCGAAATTTCGGATATCCGAAATTCGGATATCCGAAATTTCGGATTCGGATTCGGATATCCGTTCGGATATCCGAAATTCAAAAAAAAATTATATTTTTTAATAAATTTTATAAAAATATAATAAATTTTTATTGAAATTTATTTATATATCCAAAGTTTTTGTTAAAATATCCAAAATATCCGAAAATATCTAAAATTTTAATTAATATTTAATATTTTTAATTTTTATATGGATATTTCGGATATTTCGGATATTTCGGATATTTCGGATATCCGAAATATCCGAAAATTCTCAAAATCACTATCCGAATCCGAATCCGAAATTTCGGATATCCGAAGTTCGGATATCCGAATTTTCGGATATCCGAAATTTCGGATATCCGAAGTTCGGATTTTCGGATATTTCGGATTCGGTTTCGGATTCGGATATTTTTGAACACCCCTAGTTTTGGTAGTGGGAAGTATAGTTTTTAGGACATGTGATCAATGCAGAAGGTATTTTAGTGGATCCTGCAAAGATTGAAACAGTAATAAAGTGGAGTCCTCCAAAGACGCCATCTGAAGTTCGTAGTTTCTTGGGTCTAGCTGGTTATTATAAAGGTTTATTCGGGATTTTGCCAAAATCGCATCCCCGTTAACGAAACTGACGAGGAAGAATGAAGAATACGTTTGGGGACCAGAACAAGAAAATGCATTTCAAGAACTGAAGCAGAAATTAACCCAATCACCAGTATTGTCGTTGCCAGATGGAAATGAAGATTTAGTGATTTATTCAGATGCTTCGTATCAAGGTTTAGGCTGTGTATTGATGCAGAGGGGACGAGTGATAGCTTATGCTTCCAGACAATTGAAAGAACATGAAAAGAATTATCCGACGCATGATCTAGAATTGGCAGCAGTGGTATTTGCCTTGAAGATATGGAGGTATTATTTATATGGGACGAAATGTGCGATTTACACGGATCATAAGAGTTTGAAATATTTCTTTGATCAGAAGGAATTGAACATGCGCCAGCGGAGATGGTTAGAGTTGGTGAAAGATTATGATTATGAAATACTTTACCATCCTGGTAAAGCAAATGTGGTTGCTGACGCATTAAGCAGAAAGAATGAACACCCTCCAATTCGAGTTAAGTCATACAAGTTAGTGATAACCCCAGATTTTATGCATCAGTTACAAGAAGCTCAATTAAAAGCCTTGAGAGAAGAGAACGTGAAGCAGGAACGAATGAAGGGTCAAACAAAGAATCTGGAAGAAAATAGTTTTGGGGTTAAGACGAAATGTGGTAGTATGTGGGTTCCGATTAAGATGAGGGAATTGGTGTTAGATGAAGCTCATAAGTCCAGATATTCTATACATCCTGGTGCTACTAAGATGTATAAGGATTTGAAACAAGAATATTGGTGGCCCGATATGAAGTTTAATGTGATGCAATATGTGAATAGGTGTTTGACATGTCTTCAGGTTAAAGCTGAGCATCAAAAGCCATATGGTAAGCTTCAACCCTTAGAGATCCCGAAATGGAAGTGGGAAGAATTGACAATGGATTTCATAACTAAGCTTCCGCGTACAGCTAGAGGTTATAATACCATTTGGGGCATAGTGGATAGATTGACACGTAGCGGGCATTTCTTACCAATCAAGGAGACGTATAACTCCGAGAAGTTAGCAGAATTGTTTATCCGAGAAATTATTGCTCGTCATGGAGTACCGTTGTCTATTGTGTCAGATAGAGATACACG
The DNA here is from genome assembly GCA_024085815.1 of Flaveria linearis. Taxonomy (NCBI): domain Eukaryota; kingdom Viridiplantae; phylum Streptophyta; class Magnoliopsida; order Asterales; family Asteraceae; genus Flaveria; species Flaveria linearis. Next base: position 27,843,770 of record CM044003.1, read on the forward strand.
TTTTACTTCGAGATTTTGGAGAAAGTTTCATGAAGATATGGGTACTCGTCTGTTACACAGCACGTCTTTCCACCCAAAAACTGACGGGTTGACTGAAAGGACTATCCAAACAGTTGAAGACATGTTACAAGCTTGTGTTATAGATTTCGGTGGTAGCTGGGATAGTCATCTGCCATTAGTTGAATTCTCCTATAATAACAGTTATCATTCTACAATTGGGAGAGCCCCTTATGAGATGTTATATGGCAGAAAGTGCAGGAGTCCGATATGCTGGGGAGAAGTTGGGTAGAAAGAGTTGGGCAGCTTGGAAATTGTACAGGCTACGAATGAGAAACTAGATCAGATCAAAGCTCGGTTTAAAGCGGCTCAGGATCGGCAAAAGTCTTATGAAGATAAAAGGCGAAGGCATATAGAGTTTGAAGTAGGAGATAGAGTTATGTTGAAAGTATCTCCTTGGAAGGGAATTATCAGATTCAGAAGGAGGGGAAAGTTAAGTCCTCGTTTTATAGGACCGTTTAGAATTATAGAACGAATTGGGGAAGTGGCCTATAAACTAGAATTACCCGATCAGTTGCACGGAATTCACCCAACCTTTCATGTATCAGAATTGCGCAAGTGTTTGGCTGATGAGAATGCTTATGTACCTTTAGATGGTATAGAGGTGGATGATAAGTTGAACTATGTTGAGAAACCTACTGCTATACTAGACAGAAAGGTGAAAAGGCTGAAGAATAAAACTATTGAGTTAGTTAAAGTGCAGTGGTCGAATAGAAAGGGATCTGATTTCACTTGGGAGTCAGAAGAGGAGATGAAGAGAGATTATCCCCAGTTGTTTGAATAGTTGGTTTCGAGGACGAAACCTATTTAAGGGGAGGAGAGTTGTAACATCCGGTTTCTAAATCCGAACTTGTAATTATATTATAGTCATGATTAATTAACTAGGTTGAGTTTGTTTGATTGTTTAAGTACTCAGCCGCATGACTTGTATGCGAATGAACTTCAGTCGCACTCCTTATTTGCGATTGAGACTCAGTTGTACGAATAGTAGGCGCATGAGCTTCAGTCGCACGATTCAGTCGTACGAATGGTTCAGTCGTGCGACTGGAAGTGAGGCGGTTAAGTTGTAGGAATGGATAAGTAAGGCGGTGCATAGGGTTAAAGGCAGATTCTTATCTGCATTATCTTCAATCTCTTGTTCTCTTTACACCCAAATACCCTGTTCTTGCCAATTGACTAGGCAAAACTCCGTTTCGGTAAGTTTTGAACATCACGGATCAATTTTGATATGTTATAAGTTGTGTGTATGATTGAATTTGATCCAATAACCTATTTAAATCAGTAAATTGGTCTGGTTTCTTTCTAAATTAAAATCTGGGAATTTGGATCTGAGTTTTTGTGTAGTTTTGATGAAATAATGGTCCGAAACCATTATAAACGATGGGTATATGATCTGTTTTGAATATGATATGATTTGGATGGTTAAAACTCAAATTTTGAGTGAGTTTGGATCAAAAACGTCAAGAACACAGCTGCTGATCCGTTTCAGACGAATGGGCTCAATCGCATGCCTCAGTCGTACGAATGAAAGTCTAGTCGTGCGACTGAGTGTGAATGGAGGTTCAGTCGTGCGATTGGAACCCAGTCGCCTGGTTAGAAGTCCGAATGAAGATGAGTGAACACCAGATACGAATGAGAACTCAATCGTGCGGATGAATGGCTAGTCGTACGACTGAAGGTTCAGTCGCATGGTTCATCCGCATAGGTCCAGTCGCATGATTACTCATTCGCATAAGTGTTCAATCGCATGAGGGCCCTGTTTGAGAATAAGTTTACTGAATCGAGGTTTATTGCTTTAGATATTCCTTGATTAGAGGAAGGACTAGTTACCTTGTGTGCGTGGATTGTGTAGACTGTGGTGAGGAAGTTGATAAGGTGAGTTCTAAGCCCTTTTTAAATGTTTGGTTTTAACATTCGGGCTAGCACACACACAATGATAAATGAATTGAATGTTTTAGTGCAAGAATTCTGATAGTGATGTTGATATGTTTCTAACAGTTTGTAAAGCTGTTAGGGGGAAAGTGGGGGTAATAAATGATTACCTGAACATTATTAATTATTGCGTGATGGTAATGATTGCAGTGGGTCAGGTAGAGTGTAAAAGATGGTCATCTGAACATTGTTAATCATTACTTGAAGGTAATGATTGCAATGGGTAAGATGGGGTGTAATGATGAATGAAAATATGTTAAAACTGGTGCTAAAAGAAAGAATGTGTGGGGTGTAAATGAATGTGATAATATTGGTAATAAGTAAAAGAAATGTTTTTGAAATGGTAAGGTGATGTAAATCTCAACAGGCCAGTTAGGGTAAGATGTCTGGGTGTGAAACTGTACAGTATGGTAGGAGTGATGACGATCACTCAGCTTTCTGAACATCTTGTGGTGACGACCCTAGATGATTAATTGCATCCTACTGGATGAGAGATAGTAACCGGTAATTGCTAGATGTGGGCAACCGACGTTACTGAGTATGGGAGACTGGTCATTGCTAGATGTGGGCAACCGACGTCTCTGGGTATAGTAACCGGTAGTTGCTAGATGTGGGCAACCGACGTTGCTAAGTATGGGAAACTGGTAGTTGCTAGATGTGGGCAACCGACGTTTCTAAATGTGGGGAACTGGTAGTTGCTAGATGTGGGCAACCGACATTCTGTGAAACAGGTCCAGTGGGACAAAATAATGATAAAAGTTGAATTTATAATATTGCCAACATGAATAGAACTTTTGTATGTGTAAAGATTTTGTTAATGTTTTAACGAAAATTAGAACTCACCAGTTTATCTGATGTTTTGAGTATGTTGTGTGTGCTAGGTAAGGAGGGATCCTCTAATAATAGAGGAAAGCAAGAATGAGCCGATGAGGACGCTATCCCGGAGTAGCTGCTGGCATAGGATTTAGGGCTTGTTAATACTGTAAATAGGGCGATGTATAATTAAATACAATCATATGTAAAATGTTTTAAAAAGTTGGGTTAATATATAATATTGTTTAAAGTCTTCCGCTGTAAATAGAAAGCTCTGATTTGTGTTTAAAATATTAATCAAACTGTGTGACGTGCCTCCGGTGCCCTGCTGGGTTTAGGGCGTCACACAATACCTCCATGACTATGACATCAGCCATAGGGTATACAATAACAATCCACAGTGAAATCATGTATTGAAACCTAAAAGCTAATAATGTACAACAATTAGAATTCAATCAATTAAAGTAGATTATTTTACGATATAACTTTAAAACCATAACCTGTATGTTAAAATTAGGACAAAAACCATAACCTAGATGTTAGAATTAGAACTAAATCTATCCATAACCTATCTTTATGAATTTTAGTTTGAGGATTCTCTAAATTACTAAATTTGGATGTGTCACATTCAGTTGTACACACGTATATCAGTATTTGTATTTAATATCAAGCCAAACAGGTAGATCGGTTATATGCTTCACCATATCTAAACTCATGCATTTTTAATTGTATATATTCAGAAAGTAACAAATTCAAAATTGTTTCTAAGAACCTAAAACGACTATTATACTGGCAAATTCACCTAATTAACCCCAAATCACATAGAATGACCACATAAAATCCTCAACTTCCACCCACATCAACCCCAAAATCATTTGTTAAAATCTTAATCTTTCTAAACCTCTAAATAACTACAAATTCAACCATAATCATCGTACATACAAATTAGCACCAAGTAAAACTATTTATTCATCATCTAATCTATTCACATTCAGAGAAACTCATCAAACAAAGTTTAAAGGTTGACAAAAGATAAAAAACTACCTTTAAATGATTAGTGTGATGGTTGGGGACAAGTGATGGCGGTTGATGGATGATGTTAGTAGTAGTGGTGCTAGCAGCAGTAGCGCTAGTAGTAGCGGCGATGCTGGCGCTGGTAGCGGCAACGGAGGCAATGGTAACAGTCTACTGTAATGCTTGATGGTTGGCAAAGTAGCAGTGTGTAACACCTGGATATTTAAAAAGATAAGAAATGAATAATAAAAGTACGAAATGCAAATTTAACCCAAGTTGAGGGGTTAAAAGTGTCAAAAGGACAAAAGGTACAAAAAGTTGGTGTAAAAGGTGGGCATGGCTGCCCACCCTCCGTTCACAACCTTTTTGCAACTGGTTTTGCGAGAGAAAGAGGAGAAACTTTCGGATTTTGAAAGAAGAACAAGAAAAAGCCGGATTTCAAGGTAAGAATTCCAGGGTTTATGTGTTCATGTTGAGTTCTTGTCTCAGTTATGTGCTTATGTGTGTTGTATGCTCGGTTGTGTGTGTTTTTAGTGGGTTTTAGGTGTTGAACTTGTAGCAAACGGGTTTTGAAGGAAGTCATACCCAAGAGACTGCTAAGGTGAGTTCTAGATCCCCCATGTTACATGTTTTAACTGATTTTGGGGTTGGAAATGTATGTATGTATGTTTTTATAAAGTTGGGTTTTCACACCCATATGTATATTTGAATGTATATGTGGGTGGGTGTGATTTTGGGTGCATTTGATGTTTTGGTTATGATATGTGTATGTTTTAGGATGCTTAGAATGTTAGAACTAAGTTTAGAACCTGTTACAATAGAGTTTGGGACTGATTATGAATGTTGTTAGTGTAATAACACTACTCATGCGCCTAGAATTGGCCCATGTGCCCAACAGGTTAAGCTAACTAAGTGTTCCCACGCGCCTAAGACTTCATGCGCCTAAACAGTACCCCATGCGCCTGAAATTTCCTTAGAAAATGTTAGTGTAGTTCATGCACCTGAATAGTGGTTCATGCGCCCAGGATTTTGACCAGGAGCCTAAGTGTTGGGGCTCATGCGCCCCAATAGTGCCCATACGCCTGGACCTCCCATGCGCCCAAGTGATCTCATGTACCTGAAAAGCTCATGCGCCTAAGTGTTAAACTGTTAAGTGTTTTGATGAGGTGCCGGCATAGTTGAAATGCTCATGCGCCAAATAGTGTTGGTGCGCCCAACATTTAGAATTCATTCAGAATTTTCGTGGGAGTCTGTGCAGTTAGGGTTTTGACTATTATTGACTAGGGTTTAATAAATGCTCATTTGCATGATTACGCATGATTGTTATTATGACCCTTATCATTATTATTATTATTATCATTATTATTATTGTTATGGTTATTATTATTATTATATTTATTATTATTATTATTACCATATTTTATGTGACTTTGCGCGGTACGTTTATGACTGTAACGTAAAGTATTATCATTAACGAAGTGAAAGATTAATGATGAAGAGAAGTGGAACGTAAATGATTAATGAAAGTCTTGCAAGCAAATGTATGGAGGTGCACGGCCTTTTTGTCATTAGCTCAATTATGATGCGGGTTAGCTACCCCGAAGGATGCACACAGGGTCAATCTTTGAGATTGACAATGAGGTGAGCGACTCTGTGTCGCAAAAGACTCGGAAGACGTGCAATCCTTGAGATTGCTAATGAGGTGAGCGACTCTGTTGTCGCAAAAGACTCGGAAAGATAATGATAAAAGTACAAAATGAACGATGATGAAGATAATAATGATATTACCTTCGTGTACGTATGATGTGTGATCGCATATGAAAGTAACAAACAGTTTAAAATGAAAAGTGAAGTATTTTACTTATAAAACTAGAACTCACTCAGCAGCGCTGCCTTTTATGCATTTTCAGTTGGCAGGTAATTTGTTGCTGAGGATGGCACGCGGGGATGGCTACTCGGCGGGGCAAGACTGACACCCATTCTCAATAGATATCACCGTTGTTTTGTAATGCAGTTAAATCATTCTTTTGTAATCTGATTAAACCAGGGTGTATTGCTTAACAACAGTGTTTATAATGAAATGAATGGCTTTTGTTAAATTAATTTCGCTGCTTAAATTTGTAAACCTATAATGTTTTATGTAATTACTGCTGTGAATGACCAACTGTGAGGTCTCCGGGAAGGGGGCCTTACAAGTTGGTATCAGAGCCAAAGTTTAACTTAAACGGGTAAAAATTTTCAAAATAAACCTAAACTTAAACTGAAAATGGGACAAAAAGAGGGATGTCAGCCCGAGTAGCTACGTGCCATCAGGTATTTCTTTTCTTAAAAGTTAATCAGTATTATGTGCGTGTGCTATTTGACTTATGTGTTCTTAGTAGATTTAGATACTAATGTAGTCAGGATAGGAAAGGCTTAGGGTGTGAAGAGTAAAGTAAGTGGTTAATCATAACTGGCCACTGTCATTAGGGACTTACTATACTTGACATAAACTGAGCTATTACCTCGAATGACTGTGTTAGTGTTTGAATCATATAGCGTCTAGGAAATGGCTGGACAGAAGTCATCCAAGGCTTCTAGAGGCAGAGGTCGACAACGTGTGACTAGGAGTAGTGCTAAGGCTCTTGAGACGGCTCGTGAGAACCCTGAGGTTCATGACCGGAGTGAGGGAAATGAGAACGCTAGCCTGAATGCCTCAGCTAGGGAGGCGATTACTGACGAGGTGCACCAAGTCATGCAGACAGTCTTACCGTCTGTAGTGACTGAAGTCATCCGGGCTGTGAGGAACGAGGAAAGAAAGGAGAAGGAGGACAGAAAAGGGTCGACTGGGAAGGAAAGTAAGGGAGAGGAGGAACGGCCAGAGCCGGAGACAGTATTGTCCGATGACGAGAAGGATGATTTGGCAGGGGTGACGGCTAAGGGGTGCAACTATGGGGCATTTCAGAGGTGCAGGCCCCCGACCTTCGATGGCAATGGCAATGCTACAGCCGCTCTCCGCTGGGTAAGCGAGATGGAGGCGGTGTTAGAAATCAGTGAGTGCCGCGAAGACCAGAAGGTGAAGTTCGCGACTCACTCCTTTGTTGACTCAGCATTGTGTTGGTGGGACAACATTACCCAAGCTGAGGGTGCCAGAGCCATCGGGAAACTGGTAATCGAGGAGTTTTGTCCTCATCGGGAACTGGACAAGATCATGAGGAAGTTCCTGCAACTCGAGACGGGAACCATGACCCACCAACAGTACACCACCAAATTCAATGAGATGGTGAGGCTGGTGCCAGATCAGGTGACGTCGGTGTCCCGAAAGATCAATCGGTACATCCAGGGATTGCCAGCCGATATTCGCATGCACTTTAGGTCGGCAGTGGACTTGGCTGGGAGGCTTTATGATGAGAGAGAGGTGACGGTGGTGGAGGTGAAGAAAGCAGGTGGTGGTGACCGGAATTGGAATGGGAAGCGGTTTGGGCGAGGTGGTTTTACCCCGAACAACAAGAGGATGAGAACAGATGACCGTAGGGTGGGGTCATCAAGCTCAGGACCTAAGAGGCGTGGCAAGTGCGGGAAGGAGCATACGGGTGAGTGCAGGATGGGGCTCAACGTGTGTTTCAAGTGTGGGAAGCCAGGCCACATCTCAAGAGACTGTAGGCCGTTGAGGTGTTATACCTGCGACGAGGAGGGCCATATGAGCAGGGACTGCAGGAGGTCGAGGGCGGAAAGTTCCGGGGCAAAGAAGACGGCTGGAACTGAAGGGCAGAAGGTGAGCGCCAAAGCTTTCACCATGACCAAGGAGGAGGCTAGGACGGACCCTGATGTTGTGTCAGGTACGTTTCTAGTAGATCAAACTCTTGCTTCTGTGTTATTTGATTTTGGTGCTAGTAGGAGTTTTATTTCTGCTACTTTCTGTGCTAAACTGCCTGTTAGTAGAAAATGCATTGATGAGCCCTTTGACTTAGAAACTGCTATTGGTAAGTCCACTAGAGTTACTGATGTGATAGAGGACTGTGCCATAGAATTAGAAGGTAATAAGTTTGCTGCTAGGTTACATGTGATGCCCCTAGGTGGATTTGATGTGGTACTAGGGATGGATTGGTTAGCAACCTATGAAGCGAATATCGTGTGTCATAAGAAGATGATTAGACTGATGGCGCCTAACGGAAGTCCGGTGACAATATACGGCGATCGGGTTACGACGATTCTGAAAGTGATTTCGATGGCGGTGGCGGGAACGTGCACGAGGCGTGGATGTAGCGCTTATTTGGCCTACGTGAAAGATGTGGACACGTCAACACCCTAATTTTCCGATGTACCGGTGGTGTGTGACTTTCCCGATGTATTTCCAGAGGACCTATCAGGTGTGCCACCAGATCGCGAAATTGAATTTCAAATTGACTTGATACCCGGTGCCCAACCTGTCGCTAAGGCACCGTATCGGTTGGCTCCTGACTGAGATGAAGGAGTTAGTGGAGCAACTGCAAGAGTTTCTCGATAAGGGTTTTATCAGGCCGAGTATCTCTCCTTGGGGTGCTCCGGTCTTATTCGTGAAGAAGAAGGACGGTAGCATGAGAATGTGTATCGATTACCATGAGTTGAACAAGTTGAAGATAAAGAATCGATATCTGTTACCGAGGATTGACGACTTGTTCGACCAGCTCCAGGGTGCCAGTTGGTTCTCGAGGATAGATCTTCGATCTGGCTACCATCAATTGAAAGTGAAGTAGCAGGACATTCCTAAAACAGCTTTTTGTACGTGTTATGGACACTATGAGTTTCTCGTTATGTCCTTTGGTTTAACCAACGCGCCAGCTGCTTTTATGGATTTGATGAATCGAGTGTGCCGGCCGATGTTGGATAAATCAGTGATTGTGTTTATCGATGATATCTTGATTTATTCAAGGACCGAAGAAGAGCATGCCAGTCATATTCGGGAAGTGTTGGAGACTTTAAGAAAGGAGAAGTTGTATGCCAAGTTCTCCAAGTGTGCTTTTTGGTTACGCAAGGTGCAATTTCTGGGTCATGTGGTAAATGCAGAGGGAATTATGGTGGATCCGGCAAAGGTTGAGGCGGTGATGCAATGGAAGTCTCCTAAGACGCCATCCGAGATTCGTAGCTTCCTGGGATTGACAGGCTACTACATGAGGTTTATTCAAGACTTTTCCAAGATAGCATCACCTTTGACAAAATTGACTCGTAAGGACATGAAGTTCGTGTGGGGTCGAGAACAGGAGGATGCCTTTGAGGAGTTGAAGATGAGACTAACACAAGCTCCTGTCTTGACACTGCTCGAGGGAAATGAAGACTTAGTGGTCTATTCGGATGCATCTTATTCTGGACTAGGTTGCGTGTTGATGCAACGCGGAAGGGGTAATAGCCTATGCATATCGACAGCTGAAGACCCACGAAGTCAACTATCCCACGCACGATCTAGAACTGCTACGGTGGTTTTCGCGTTGAAGATTTGGCGGCACTACTTATACGGGACGAAGTGCACCATCTTCACAGACCACAAAAGCTTGAAGTACTTCTTCGAGCAAAAGGACATGAACATGAGGCAGAGGCGATGGTTGGAGCTCATCAAGGATTATGATTGCGAGATCCATTACCATCCGGGCAAGGCCAACGTTGTGGCAGATGCCCTTAGTCGGAAGGACAGGCCCGAGGCGATCCGGGTGAAGGCTTATCAGCTAGTTATGACCTCCAATATGATGGTGCAGGTCAAGGAGTTTCAAGATGAGGCATTGAAAGAAGATCATCTTAACTCTGAAAGAATAAGGGGCTTGGTCGCCAAATTAAGGGAAAATACTCTCAGTGTTAGAACCCGATATGGGCGGATGTGGATTCCCCGTTACGGAGGGTTGCGGGAAAAGATTCTGGATGAAGCTCACAAAACCCGATACTCCATTCATCCTGGTGCTACTAAAATGTATCAAGACTTGAAGAAGGACTATCGGTGGCCAGGCATGAAACACGACGTGGTGAAGTACGTGAGTAAGTGCGTTACTTGTTTACAAGTGAAGGCGGAACACCAGAAACCGTACGGGAAGATCCAACCGTTGGATATACCCGAATGGAAGTGGAAGCACATCACCATGGACTTCATTACTAAGCTACCTCGCACGTCGAGGGGATGCGATACTATTTGGGTGATTGTCGACCGACTAACAAAGAGTGCCCACTTCCTACCGTTCCGCAAGACGTATTCATCCGAAAGATTAGCGGATCTGTTCATCAAGGAAATCGTAGCTCGTCATGGCGTGCCAGTGTCTATTGTGTCGGATCGTGACACCCGGTTTACATCAAAGTTTTTGAGGAGATTCCATGTGCAATGGGGACGAGGCTACACATTAGTACAGTATATCATCCTTAGACGGACGATCAGTCTGAGAGGACGACACAAATGCTCAAGGATATGCTTTGAGCATGCGTGATCGATTTTGGAAGAAGTTGGGATGATCATTTACCGTTAGCAGAATTCACATACAACAACAACTATTGTGCCAGTATTAGCATGCCGCCGTATGAGATGCTATGCGGTCGGAGATGTAGGACGCCCGTATATTGGGGAAACATTGGGCAGAAGGAGTTAGGAGGTGTTGAGGTTATCGAGGCTACGACGGAGAAGCTAGAAAGAATCAAAGCCTTCATGAAGGCGGCAAAGGACAGACAAAAGTCGTATGCCGACAAAAGGCGGAGACCGATTGAATTCAACGTGGGTGATAGAGTAATTTTAAAGGTCTCGCCTTGGAAGGGAATCATACGCTTCAAAAAGCGGGGAAAGTTAAGCCAGGGGTATATAGGGCCTTTCCGAATCATTGCTCGAGTGGGAGAGGTGGCCTACCTGTTAGAACTACCCGACAAGTTGAGTGGAATTCACCCGACATTCCATGTATCTCATCTGCGGAAGTGTTTGGCAGACGAGGTTATGGTTGTACCACTGGAAGACATCGAGGTAGACGAGCGACTCAATTATGTGGAGCAACCAGTGGCGATCATTGATCGTAAGGAGAAGAGGTTAAGGAATAAAGTGGTTCCCCTTGTGCGTGTACAGTGGAAGCACAGGAAGGGATCCGAGTCTACGTGGGAGACTGAAGAAGAGATAAGGCAGCATTACCGTCATCTGTTTGAGGAATAACAGGTTTCGGGGACGAAACCTATAAAAGGGGGTGGACTTGTAACACCCGGATATTTAAAAAGATAATAAATGAATAATAAAAGTAGGAAATGCAAATTTAACCCAAGTTGAGGGGTTAAAAGTGTCAAAAGGACAAAAGGTACAAAAAGTTGGTGTAAAAGGTGGGCATGGCCGCCCACCCTCCCTTCACAACCTTTTTGCAACCGGTTTAGAGAGAGAAAGAGGAGAAACTTTCGGATTTTGAAAGAAGAACAAGAAAAAGCCGGATTTCAAGGTAAGAATTCGAGGGTTTATGTGTTCATGTTGAGTTCTTGTCTCGGTTATGTGCTTATGTGTGTTGTATGCTCGGTTGTGTGTGTTTTTAGTGGGTTTTAGGTCTTGAACTTGTAGCAAACGGGTTTTGAAGGAAGTCATACCCAAGAGACTGCTAAGGTGAGTTTTAGATCCCCCATGTTGCATGTTTTAACTGATTTTATGGCTGGAAATATATGTATGTATGTTTTTATAAAGTTGGGTTTTCACACTCGTATGTATATTTGAAAGTATATATGGGTGGGTGTGATTTTGGGTGCATTTGATGTTTTGGTTATTATATGTGTATGTTTTAGGATACTTAGAATGTTAGAACTAAGTTTAGAACCTGTTACAATAGAGTTTGGGACTGATTATGAATGTTGTTGGTGTAATAACACTGCTCATGCGCCTAGATTGGCCCATGTGCCCAACAGGTTAAGCTAACTAAGTGTTCCCATGTGCCTAAGACTTCATGCGCCTAAACAGTATCCCATGCGCCTGAAATTTCCTTAGAAAATGTCAGTGTAGTTCATGCGCCTAAATAGTGGTTCATGCGCCCAGGATTTTTGACCAGGAGCCTAAGTGTTGGGGCTCATGCGCCCTAATAGTGTCCATACGCCTGGACCTCCCATGTGCCCAAGTGATCTCATGCGCCTGAAAGGCTCATGCGCCTGAAAGCTCATGCGCCTGAAAGGCTCATGCGCCTGAAAGGCTCATGCGCCTAAGTGTTAAACTGTTAAGTGTTTTGATGAGGTGCCTGCATAGTTGAAATGCGCCCAGACAGGGCTCATGCGCCCAAATAGTGTTGGTGCGCCCAACACTTCGAATTTATTGCAGAATTTTCGTGGGAATCTGTGCAGTTAGGGTTTTGACTATTATTGACTAGGGTTTAATAAATGCTCATTTGCATGATTATGCATGATTGTTATTATAACCCTTATCATTATTATCATTATTATTATTATTATTATTATTATTATTATTATTATTATTATTATTATTGTTGCGGTTATTATTATTGTTATTATATTTATTATTATTATTATTACCACCTTATTTTATGTGACTTTACGTGATACGTTTATGACTGTAAGGTAAAGTATTATCATTAACGAAGTGAAAGATTAATGATGAAGAGAAGTGGAACGTAAATGATTAATGAAAGTCTTGCAAGCAAATGTATGGAGGTGCACGGCCTTGTTGTCATTAGCTCAACTGTGATGCGGGTTAGCTACCCCGAAGGATGCACACAGGGTCAATCTTTGAGATTGACAATGAGGTGAGCGACTCTGTGTCGCAAAAGACTCGGAAGACGTGCAATCCTTGAGATTGCTAATGAGGTGAGCGACTCTGTTGTCGTAAAAGACTCGGAAACATAATGATAAAAGTATGAAATGAACGATGATGAAGATAATAATGATATTACCTACGTGTACGTATGATGTGTGATCACATATGAAAGTAACGAACGGTTTGAAATGAAAAGTGAAGTATTTTACTTATAAAACTAAAACTCACTCAGCAACGCTGACTTTTATGCATTTTCAGTTGGCAGGTAATTTGTTGCTGAGAATGGCACGCGGGGATTGCTACTCGGCGGGGCAAGACTGACACCCATTCTCAATAGATATCACTGTTGTTTTGTAATGCAGTTAAACCATTCTTTTGTTATCTGATTAAACCAAGGTGTATTGCTTAACAAAAGTGTTTATAATGAAATGAATGGCTTTTGTTAAATTAATTCCGCTGCTTAAATTTGTAAACCTATAATGTTTTATGTAATTACTGCTGTGAATAACCAACTGTGAGGTCTCCGGGAACGGGGCCTTACACAGTGGTTATCGGTGATAGGTGATGGCGGTTGTTGGAGGCTGACGGGGGTCGATTGGTTAGGTGGGGATGGAGGTTGCGACATCTCAGAAGCGGAGAAGAGAGGAAGGTCGCGAGTGAGGTCAAAGATGAAATGAGGGTGAGAATGGCGTAGGGAGCGAAAATGACCTGCTTCTTTTAGTTAATAGCGTTGACTTGTCGCCGCTAAAAGAGTAGCCGCTAACACTTAAAAAGTATGATAAATTTTGAACCGTTAGATTTGGTCTTTAATAAATGGCTAGATTTCGTGCTGGTGTGCGAGGTTGAATCATCACTCAATAGCGGAAACTTGTCGCCGCTAAAAGTTGTGCCACTAAAAGCGTGGCCGCTAAAGTGGTTTTCGCCGCTACAGATGTCTCCCCTATTGTTAAGATTTCTTGTAGTGAATCTTTTAAAATTGTAACTATTTATAAGTATTTATGAATGTAGATTAAATGTATGATACAACGTATTCTGTATATGAAAATAAAAAATAAATTATATCAAATTTATTAAAAAGAAAATCAATACATTTTAAAAATATAACTAAAATATACATCATTTGATTTGGTTTCATGTTAAATAACGTTGATGTCTGATAAAATTAAGTATCTCAGACCTTTATAAAATTTGAATTCTGTCATTATGGAGCGCTAAACTTTATCTACGTTTCAACATCAATATTGTTTGGAATCTATGCGACTTCCCTATTTTTATCAACGTTCAATATGAATTTGATCGAATTTATGCAATTCAATGCTTTGACGTGCATTTGTTCGCGGGTTGCATGATAATGTACAGGTTGTCAAAATTGAACCTAACAAACTTTAACACTTCCGTGGCAACACTCGAGTGTTGTCTACTAGTTACACATTAATCTATTATTAATAATCTTATCAAGCAAAACAACATTAGGATTGCAGTTGGTCTTCCTAGGAAAAATAAAATTTACTTTAGAAGTTATAACCTGATGCAGGTTAATTATATTCCCGAGGACATTACTTTTCAATAAAAAACTTTCTATGCGTGTCAATCGCAAAACATTATATATATATATATATATATATATATATATATATATATATATATATATATATATATATATATATATATATATATATATATATATATATGATTAAGCTCATATGAGACCCTTCAAAATTGTGAGAACCCAATAACTCTACACTAGCCATTAATTTATTATTTAAATATTACATGTTTCAAATCAATGGTTTAGATGAATTGAGGGGTAAATAGGTAATTTTAATGTTGTCCTTTTACTTTAATTGTCAGATAACATGTCTAGAAATTACATTTTTTTCTCTTTCTTACAAATTTGATCTTTCTAGATCTACAATTTTCTCTCTCATTTTTCATTTTCTCTTTCTCTTCTTGTTCTACATTGTTTCTCAGATCTTCAAATTTTGCTCATCCAAACTATAGAAGGTATGTTCTTTCGATTTTTATTGATGATAAAGCAATCCGATCTGCATTTTTTACCAACTGCCACAAGCAAACCACCGCCACCGCCACCACCGCAACTCCTTTCCACCATCATCGGTTGACCTCCACACCATCACCACTAGTCGACCTCCACCACTAGTCGACCTCCACCAACAGATTTCCCACCGATAGCACGTGCTCACAACCATTACATCTAGTAGAACCTCTCTTCCACCACCACGAGCACACCACTACAGCCGTGGGTTTATCAACCAGAAATGGGGTTTCTCTCAAAAGAAGAAGCTGGTTTTTGTTAAAAATGAAGGAAACAAGAAAACCTAGAAGTGGGTTTCCATCAAAAGTAAGTCTCTCTCTCAAAACACAAACCCGAATATCTTTCATTTTTTATAAAATATCTTTAATTTTTGTTAAAAATATCTTTAATTTTACACTATTTTCATTTTTTCCCTAAAATATCTTTATTTTTTGTTAAAAAGTATAGCCTCTTATGGATTAACTTTGACATTTGAAAAATAAAATGATTTGACGATGGAACTTGTATCTCAAATTATGAGAAATAAAAAATCACTTTCTTTTTGTTAGAAAATATATAAACTTTTAGGGTGCACATTCTTATAAAAACGTGAAAAAACCATTTTTGCAGATTGTTAAATCAACTTAAATTGTTTTTAATTTTTTAGATAACTGTAGAGTGAATGTTGTCAAAAGAAAGACTACAGCAATGATAATGAATAAGGTTTATGTTTGTTTTTAAATGTGTTTATTCGTTGTAGTTCACTGTAAGTAAGTAAAATACAATGTAATTCAATGTAAGTATTATGATTTTCATTCAAACAAATATGATGTAATTAATTGTTACTAAGTGTTTCGTTACATGTACATTTAATTTTTACATTTATGATATACCTTCTTACTGTGTTGTTACACTTATTTATATTAATGTCACAGTAAGTTTGCATTAGTTTACATTTGTTTTATAGATTGATTTATATTGGTTAATATTGGTTTACATCAGTTTACATTGGTGTAATATTGGTTAATATTGGTTCATATTGGGTTTTTAATAGTGTAACTTGATGTTTTCGTTACAACTTTGCTAAATGTTGCATTAGTATAACATTAAAACCTGATGTATCTAAGTACATGTTATATTTCTTTAATTTTATGTGTAGCACATTAATGTTTTAAAGTGGATATTTGTTGTTTTTTATATATTTTTGTTGGTTTTTATATATGTTTTTTTGATGTAAAACATTATAAAGAGTTACAATATGATGTAATTCAATTTATGCATTTCTTTTAGGAGGTGTAGTTACGTGGTTTAATATCATTTGGTTGTTATGTTATTAGAATCACGTTGGTGTAGTTACATCGTTTAATAATGTATATTTTACATTTGGTTTACATTATTTTTTATTGGTATACATATTAGTATAATTATAGTGGTATTTTTTTGTAACAATGGTTTAGTTTTTTGTTCTTTAATTTTGTTATAATCATGTAATTATAGTGGTGTTTTGTTATTATTTAATTTTTTTACAGTGCTGTAATATTTTTTTAGTTTAATTATAGTGCTCAAATTTCGTTACACTTGTGTAGTTACATTGTGTAATGTCGTTTGTTTGTTAGATTGTTGTAGTCACAACGTTATTAATAGTTGCAGTGGTGTAATATCAGGAGTAAGTTTTTGTTACAGTGGTGCAACAATAGTGTAAGTGTTTTACACATTGGTTTACAATTATTTACATTGTAAAAGACTTAGTTTACAGTGGTGTAGTTTTGTTATAGTGGTGTAACATTTGACTATAAATATTGTTAGGTGTTGCACATTCTAGGTACAGTAATGTAACTACAGTCGTTTGAACTTAATCACAAAAATATGTCAAGACTATATGGAAATTAACGAGAAAAATGTTACGAATTTAACGATATAATTTTTATAAAAATACAATATAGTATAAAAAGTTTGAATGTATAAAAATACAATATAGTATAAAAAGTTACGATATAATTATAAAAGTGTTTTTGTGAAAAGTGCGTCTTGCTTCCCCAAATTGATTAGTTGTAAGTATTAGCATTTGCATTCAAATGAACTGTTACAATATGATGTAACTCACTGTTATTCGATGTAATTAATTGTATTAGGTATGGTTTTATGTTTGATTTAAGGTTTTTTGTTGTTAATACACCATGTTTGTTTGATGTAATTTACGGTAAGAAGTTACAATATGATGTAATTCATTGTAGGTATTAAAAATTACATTCATATGAACATGATGTAACCTCTTTTTGTTATATCGCTATTAAATGTTAACGAAATTATTAATGTGTAATTGTTTTTTATTTATTTTTTTATTTAATTCCATTGTTGAAGTTTTGTTATATTAGTGTAGTTACTCATATACGAACTTTATTATAACAAATTCTTTGTCTTTTCTTTAGATATAAGTATGTTTTTAAGTTTAATTCTGTTTTTTTATGTTTTATCTACACGTTACAGTAATGTAATAAGTACGTACATGTGAAACTTTTTTTGCAATATTATACTAGAATTAAAGAGAAAAATCTGATGAGTTTAATGGTGTAGTTTTTATAGAAAAATAATAATTTATAAAAAAGTTATGAGTGTTTAAATAAAAATGGGGTAAAGTTTTTAAATATATAAAAAAAAGAAGTAGGAGGATGTAGGGATGACACTTGTCATGATCCTGTTAAATCTGAATTTTGATAGATTTGTTAAATGACCTTTATGTCCTTTTTGATAAAAAAAAGTTTTGAAAGATCTTATCCATCCATTTTTGATCTATGGTTAGGATTGAGTTAAAGGGTTTTCACAAAATAGAGGGTTCTCAAAATAACCCAACCCTATATATATATATATATATATATATATATATATATATATATATATATATATATATATATATATATGTATATATATATAAATATATGTTGTATATATATATATATATGTATATATATATGTATATATATATGTATATATATATATATATATGTATATATATATATGTATATATATATATATGTATATATATATGTATATATATATATATGTATATATATATGTATATATATATATGTATATATATATATGTGTATATATATATATATATATGTATATATTATATATGTATATATATATATGTATATATATATATGTATATATATATATATATATGTATATATATGTATATATATGTATATATATATATGTATATATATATATGTATATATATGTATATATATATGTATATATATATATATGTATATATATGTATATATGTATTTATATATGGTCGCATTTGTAATTTACTAGAAGTTAGTCTTCCATATTGAAGAATTTAATCTTGATAATCATTAATATAAGTTTTATTAATTGTTTATGGAGTTTATATTAGACTAAAATTAAGTTTTTAAATGTATTTGACTATTTTATAGAGTTAGAGTTTGGTTAGAATTGCTATTTGTCTACTATAAAAGGGATTAATGCATTAATGTAACTAGTTGACATTCGGTTCACGCGCTGTGCGAAATTAATTTTTAGTTAAAGATGTACATCTACCAACGTTCAAGACTCGGAAAAAAACACTAACACAAAGTTAATACCTATGAGTTAAATAATAAAGGCAGCAAAATATACTAGCTTTTCAGATGACGGTACTATCATCATCATTGAACGTACGAATATCACAAAAAAGCCAACGGGTTCTTAGATGATAGCCTCATCGTCATCAAACAAAAATACTATATTTTAAACATTCAAAAGGAAACCCAAAATAATAGAAATGACAATAAACTGAGTAAATTGGGTTCTCATATGAGGCATTCTCGTCATCATAAAAGCAAATGGGATTTAGATCTGAAAATTTTACAACAAAGCCTTGAAAAACAGGTTAATCAGATCCAATCGGTTCTTAGGTGAGTCCTTCCTCATCATCACCGAACAAACCAACAAAAACCCAACAAAATAGATCTAACAGGTTCTAAGGTGAAGAAATCCTCATCACTACCAAATAAAATTTGTGTACCAGATCTGAAACATTGATAAACCAACTAAACCAACTGTTGATCACCTTCATTTATTCGTATATAAGAGAAGAAGGAGTAAGAGAAGTGGTCAGACCATCACAATCAAGACCACCATCATCAAAAGCCCCATCATCAAGACCACCACCGTGAAGACCCGCACCGTCAACACCATCATCAACACCACCATCAAGACCCCACCATCAACACCACCACCGTCAACACCACCACTGTCAAGACCCCCACCGCTAACACTACCACCGTCAAGACCCCCGCCATCAACACCACCACTGTGAAGACCACCACCGGGAAACGGTTTATGCATGTTGTAGATCGTGAAAGAAGGAGATGCCTGGAGTGCAAAACCACCGCCGGCATGGCTAAGGTTTTAGGGTATCACCGGTAGAGGTGGCGAGCACTAACGACGGATTGTAGCAGCGGTGATGGGTCACGACGTCAGAGCAACTATAACGGAGTCGTCGTGCGACGTAGGTACTGGAGCGACGACGAAGCTTATTCCCACAGTAAAACTTTCTTTATAAAAGATTAGGAATGATAAACATAGAGCCTTCAGCCCTGATATTCCCTTTTAAACTCACATGGGGTAAAATGACAACCTATCAAAGTAGTGTGGTCAAACCACAAACATAAATAAAGTAACTATTGCTCACCTTCCTTTATTCATATATAGGATAATGTATGGTTTTTTTTTCATATTAATAAAGTGTTGACTAATGATCAAAGGTTTGATACTTGTGTTGAAGTAACTTGTGTTACTAAACCTAAGTGATTCAGGGCGTACGAGGATGAAACATGAGTGACTCAAGTTGCGTGATTAGAAAAAAGAGAAACAAGTACGTGACCAAATAGTGGATCACAAGGAAAAGTATGAAGTAAAGTAAGATGCAGATCATGATAGTAATTTTATGATGATTATAATAAGTGAGATGTAGATGCCAAGGTCGAGTGAGTCGATTGAAGACAATGTTCTATATGACCAAGAGTAGATCAAAAGAAAAAGTATCAAGTAAATGGATAAAGAATTACCATGAAATAAAGACGAGTACTAATGGTAATTCAAGATCAAGGTGATACAAATAAAGAGTGGAGGAGACTAAATATTATAATCTTGATAATTATTTATAATAGTTTTATTAATTATTTATTAGAAACTATATTCAAGAATTTAATCTTGATAATTATAGTTTGGTTAGGATTACTTTTTGTTTAATATAAATAGAGATTAGTGGGTCAATGTAATGTATGTTCTTTCAATATTCACAAATGTGGGCTCGACCAGTAATTAGTCATAGAACCGTGTTATCGTTTGTTGCTTGATTTTATTTTCCAATACAGATTTTTTAATATTTATAAAAAATGATAGAGAATTTAAAATTTAGATAATAAGATAAAATAAAGTGATATAGTGATATAAGAGGATTGTGGTAATCCAACTATAGGTTTGAGGGTTGGGGGAAGACAGGTAAATATTATATGTATGATTGTGTTCACTTTTATAAGTAAATTAGGTTAGTATATCGTGTATTATACGAGTTTAATAGATAAGATATTGAACAATTAGCGGCGAAAATTTATAAAGTATAAAATAATACTTTAAGATAGAATATGATTAAAATTATATAAATATCTACTTTAAATAAATAACAATAACATCATTTTCTTAATTTTGTGTTTAAGAAAAAAGTTGTGGTTTTTAAATATCTCATTCTAAGAAACTTTTCTTAAAAAAAAATGAAATTGTATAGAGATTTTATTTTTCTAAAAGTGTGTTTTAAAAAAATCAAGTTTTTTATTTATTAAAATTATATGTTTTTTAATTTGAAAAGGGTACAAATAATACTATTAGTATTTAGTATTACCATTTATAAAAGATAGAATTAAAGAGGCTTAAAATTATGACACATGACATTTTACTTATTCAATTATTCTACATAGAGAGATAAATTGGTTATAAATCCATGCATTCAACAGAATAAATAAAAAAATAGTTAGTAATAAATATGTAGAGTTATAATACGATATTTTGATATAAAATATAATTGAAATTACATGTAGATAACCATTCAAGAAATAGAGCAATTATATTGTTTTCTTATCTGTTTCATCTAAATAATTTAATTTTAAAGCATTCTTATTAAAAAATTGTTATGAGAAAATTTTAATTTTATACAAAAATCTTGTTTCATAAAAGCTCTGGTGTTTAATTATCTTTGTTTTTCCGATAAAATTTTTTTTGAAAATTTCACTATTATAACTTAAAAAAATAAATTTAAAATATATTGTTTAAAAAAGTTTAGTGTTTTTGAAAATTTCATATTTTATAAAATTATGTTTTTTAAAATTCAATTTTTAAGTAAAATATTTGATTTTTTAATTTCATAAATAAAATTTGTTTTTAAAAAGATAGTTTGATTTAAAAAATTAAATGAGAAAGACACAATAATTAATTAAATTGATTTTTAACAAAAGAGAGAAATTAATGTAACTGTTCAATTGGGTACAATTATATTGACGTGAAAAGTAGTGTGAGAATGTCTAGAAATGAGCATTTGTTTAATACACCACTTTGACTAAGTAAATGAAAGTTTAATAATTTAAGTTACAGTTTACTTTTATTAAATTTAATTTAGTTAATTCACACCAATCGAAATGTTAGGAACTGCAAAAGTAAACGTCATTTTACTATAGTAGACGTCCGTTTACCCCTCTAAACCACAAAACTCATGACTTTATATACCTTTCACCTATCCAACCCCTATTTTTCATATTAATTGCCACCCCACTCTAATTTTCATCCATTCCAAAGGTTTAAGTCGTTTTGATCTTGTTTGAAACATTGTTCAACAACTACAAGGTTAATATTTATTTGTTTGGTCTCGTTGGTGGTGATGTGGGTTTATATCGTTGCGATGGTTGTGGATAATATTGGCGCTCTCCCTCATGTTCTAGTTGGGGACGGGCCGGCGATTGACTTGTAACCGTTATGGGCTCCGGCCGACTCTGTTGGCATTGTTGGTGGGCGAACGATGACAACTTTTCCTCTTGATTCTGACAAAGCTATTCAGGTATGCATGTTCTATTAACTCAATGATGATGTGTGAAAGCTCATCTGAGAGTTAGGGTTTCACTTAACCCTAATAGTATGTTGGCTCTATAGGTTTTTCATGCATGGTTATTGTTTCTTTACTACTTGGTGTTTTGTTTTGGGTATTTCTTATGTGAACCCTAAATCCTTGTGTTTCTGTTTGTTATAACCTCAGGGTTCTGGTTATTAATGGTGGTATAGATGGAGTTGGTTATTCTAACATTGCATCATCGATTAATCATGATTATACTTCTTTGCCATCATCAATTAACCTCTATGATGAAGAGACCTATGGATTATGTTTTCAACCAAATTCTGACTTAACACCTTCAGTCAATGTTTCACTGACTATTGACTATATCATAAAAAATAAAATTAAATTTCATCATGATAATTCTTTTGAAGAATGTGTGAAGATGGACGGGTTGGTTAAAGAATGGGAAACAGATGACTAATAAGTTTTTAAGGAAACTAAAACTTGTAATGAAAAATCTTCATGTAATTCACCATCTCTGATTAATGAAATTTCAGATGTTTCTAGTGCTACAAATGCTTGTACAAAACTGTCTAATAAATAAAATAAACTAAAATCCAAAATATATTTGAAGACCAACGAAAGAAAACAAGTCACATCATCTGTATCTGACTTGAAAATTGATTTGAAGAACATATTTTTTTCGAAAGGCAACATTGATAAAAAAGATTATATTTTTAAGGGAAAAATGCAAATTTCTTTAAAAATAAGTCTCTTATTATTGCTAACATGTGAAACAAGATATGTGTAGATCAGGTACCAAAGAAACTGGTCCTACTCCAATACCTTCCATTCACAAGGATAAAGCTAACTTAAAGCCTCATTAGCCTCAGAAGAAAATCATTCTGTTAGGACAATTCACAATGAAAAAGGAAAATGAGAAACTACTAAACAATCTCTTGGCCAAACAAATACTAAAGCCAGATTCTATGATAACATGTTATCATCAACAGTTTGAGAAACCGACTCGAAAGAAAAACATGTATCATACTAAATGTTGTTATGTGTATCGAAAGACAAATCAAATGGCTAGAAATTATCATCATCTGCATAAACTGACAAGTAAATGAAGATTTCATAATTCTGTTGCAAATAATAGAAAATAGTTCTTTCTTAATGCTAAATTTAATAGAAAATTGAATCAGCCAGACTGTTTTACTGATAAAAGAAATGTTCAAACAAACACAAATTTGCAAAAAGAAAATATGACCAAGAAATCTTCACATATCATTATAACAATTCACCTTCCACACAAACCACTTTCAAGAATTTAGTTAGAAAACTGATCAAACCAATTCAAAAATGGAATCAAAACAACTTCCACTGAACCTGATATTGTTGAATATTATATCATCAATGATAAAAAAAGATATGATATTGAAGTCTGTATTATATTAGATGAAAATGGTGTACTCAACTCAACTATGGCTTGGGTTCCTAATTTGAATAAATGATTCACTTGTGTAGAAACATCCAAGACCCAACATCAATAGTGTTTGGCATGTTGACAGTGGATGTTCAAGGCACATGACTGGTAATATATCTCTGTTGAATAACATAAAACCTTATAACAAAGGATATGTTATATTTGCTGGAGACGAAGGTGGTCAGATTACAAAGAAAGGTACAATGTCAAATAGTGTGTTAAGTTTTGAAGATGTCAATTTTGTAGAGGAACTAAAACATAAGTTGTTAAGTGTCTCTCAAATTTATGACAAACAGTATTTAACATATTTCACTGATCAAGAATGTCTAACTCTGAAACCTAGATTTGTAACACTTGATGAATGGGTCTTATTAAAAACACCGAGAGACAAAGACACATACTTACTTGATCTGAATGGATGTCATTCACTTGTAACTTCATCTTATTTATTGTCTAAAGCCTTAGAAAGCGATTCACTATTATGCCATCATCGTCTTGGTCATGTAAATATTAAAAATATGAACAAGTTGGTTAGAGGAAATCATATTATAGGCCTACCTTTGATAGAATTTTAACTAACTAAATATTGTTTGTCATGTTCAAAACGCAAACAACACAAACTTCCACATAAACCAGTTGCTCATACTAAAATTGACTCTATACTTCAACTGTTACATATGGATTTATTTGGTCCAGCTAGTGTTTTGAGTTTAGGACCTTGTGTATATTGTTTAGCCATTAGTGATGATTTCTCTAGATTTGCATGTGACATCCGTCACCAAAAGGTCCGTCATTTAACGGGACTTCTGTTAACCTTTCTGTGACTGAGTCGTACGACTGGGTGTGTCTTGCGATTGAGTCATACGACTGTGTGTATGCTTGCGATTGAGTCATGCGATTTAGTGTATGTATGCGATTGTGTGTGCCATGCGATTTGGTCATGCGATTGAGTGTATGCATGCGATTGAGTCCACGCGAATGAATGTGTGCTATTGTGCGAGTATCGCACGACTGAATGCTGAGTCGCACGAATGGAGGTTCATTCATACGAATGAAACTGATTCGTACGAATGAAGGTTGATTCGTGCGTATGAATGTTGAGTCGTGCGATTGAGTGTTGTGTGGTACGACCGAGTGCCGAATCGCACGAATGAAGGTCCATTCGTACGAATGTAGCTGATTCGTACGAATGAAGGTTGATTCGTGCGGATGGAGTGTTGAGTCGTGCGTTTGGTCCTGTCGTGCGACTGAAGTTATTTGTGTGTGTATTCCCATCTTGTGTGTATGGTGTGTGTATGTCATGTGAGGTTAAGGTGACATCGACACGGTTACCATTGCTAAGACATTATTAACGCTTATGCTATAAGAGTTACTAATATTACCACAAATCAAATCAACGTTAACATTTTTACAATTATCAAGAACTGATTTGTAGGCACTAAAATTTACTAGGTACTTCTCTAATAACAATGAAACCTTTACACTAATATCATCAGCAATGGTGACGATTCTAAGTACTTGGATCCATATATGATCTAATACTTATGTCTGCTTGTGTGTGTTCCGCGTGACCGAACCGATACACCCCGGACTGATCGAACGTTACTATTTTCAATAAACGTATCATTAATGCTTAACGATAACTGTTAATAGGTGTTTGACCTTTTATTGCATACAACATTTGGAACTTGATCATCCATACTTAACACCAAACATGTGAGTTTCGTGGCCCCTTTTTATGCTTATTCAATACTTCAATCATTTACAAACTTGAGGGAAAAGTATGCTCACCATTTTTATGTTGTACAACTTACATTCTTGGAATAAACATGTTACTGTTTTGTGAGTACTTATCTGATACATACATGAGTTCGCTGTGTGGTACTTTCTTTTCAACCATTTAATTCCGGTGTTGGAACCGAGGCATAGGTATTGATAGTACTACTGGGTTGACACCCCCACCCTTGAATATATTCTGACTAGATTCTGTGTGTACGTCATTAGGTTTGGTTGTGAAGCTCATTGTCATGTGATTTTGCTTACTTATAACTGTATTCACGGTATTCCGCAAAACTATTATACAACATCAATTTACTTATTATTCTAAACCTGCGAGCTCACCAATAATTTTGTTGACCAATTTGAGCATATCTTTTCAGGTGAGAATGCTAATTGAAGATCTAGGAGTGCTGCCATAGTGGAGACCCTAGGATGCATTTTTGAGACTATACAATACTTGACAAACATTCTTTTGAAACATTGTTGGTCTGATTACATACAATTATTCTTTTGAATACTTGTTCCCGGGTTGTGGGAATTACATTACAATATGTGATTCAATTACAATGTTTATGCTTATGACTATGTTGACATGAATATTGACTAAACACGACACAAGTCTCCTTTGTGTCAGGTGTAGTCATGACACGCTTACCATTATTTATTTATATTGCATCTCTATTATTTACAATATGTTATGACGATCCGGTCTCGTTACATCCCCTTGTTTCCTCTCTCAGCGGGGATGTGACAGACTGGTATCAGAGCCATTGGTTATAGAGAATTAGGCAAATCACTTGACCTAGACTATAACCTAGGAACCTTCATGTAGAATGCATGCTAGGATTGGCGTGCATCTGATATTTCATGTATGTTCCTCTATACTTGTTCTTTATCTCTATGTCTTGTTATCTGATCATTCTGAGGAAAGACTATTACTCTTACTTTTTCCTCACGGGATGCCTTCTACTAGACTCTTTCGTGTTCCATGCGCACCGCGTTATACTATTAGGTTTGGATACCCAACCTGATGGGATCTTCACAGATCACGCGAAGTGTTGATCTCGGATATTGAGTCTGACCCTAAGTTAGTTATGCCTGAGGTCCCTAAAGAAGAATGGATAGGCAACTTTTGTTAGACCAATTAAGATTATGTGCTTGGATTCTATTTGTTATGACGGACTACTATTGGAATACTATTGGTCCATGGACATGAGGACTCACACAATCTGTGTATGATGAATGGTCTCAACACTGTGATGTTAACTCGGGTAGTGAAACTGAGGGGGACCATGCAAGGCAAATTACCATTACGGGTGCACATGTAATTGCAATTTGTAGTGCATGAGAAGCCTGGCGAATCTTACCATGAGGTAATGATCATAGTTAGTACAAGTCTTCCATTCTATACCTTAGGACACTAGAATCATAATTCTAGTAAGACTTTGTTAATGATGATAAAACATTTATAAACTCTACTATTACTTAAGTCCTGTTCTACTTAGCGCCTTCATGGGATTTCAATTATGATATTAGTCTTATTCCCTATAAAACATTACTCTGTCTAGCATTTCAGTAACTATGGAATTGACTAAATGCTTAGAATGAATGTGGACTTCAAAGAGTTGTAGAAGAGTGATGATACTCCCTACACATGCATTACGTTGTTCATTGGGATGATGTTAAGGAAAAAAACCGGATGTCATGTAACCGGTTTAAGCATCGTTCTCGGTATATCGCGGATGTGGTGTGAACGTTGCGGGGAACCCTATATATAAGCATTATCGCTATACTAAGAATGTGCTTGAACTGGGCTACGTGATGATCTTGATTAACTAGAGCATGAAATGTTGGAACTTGATGAGTGGAATTAATAATGTATCTTAAAGTGACTAAAGTTTGCATGTTTACTCCTTTTATGGTTAGAAATTTCCGCCTCGAAGAGTCACCCGCAGTACAAGTCGCGAAGGTGAGACCCCAAGGGGCAGAGGTAGAGGTAGGACACCAGGGACAGGTGGTGGTCCCGCCAGCAACAATCAGGGGACTGGAAACCCTGATATAGCTACCATGATCGCTCAGTAGCTAGCCGCACTGATTCCTACGGTAGTGACCCAAGTGAGCGACACTCTTCTGAATCATAACCACCACGGGGATAACGATAATGACAACGAGCATAACCAACGAACAGGGGAAGAGACTGAGAACGGTGGAACTACTGGCAATGAAACTGGGAATTTTAATACAAGACGGGGATGTTCATACAAGGAGTTTGTGGCCTGCAAACCAATGGAATTTGATGTGAAAGGTGGGGCGATAGCCCTAACTAGGTGGCTTGAGAAGATGGAGGCAGTCATTGATATAAGTGAATGCCTAGACAGCCAAAAGATTAAGTATGCCACGTGTTCACTACAGGGCAAGGCACTAACTTGGTGGAACACACAGATTCAAGCGAAGGGAAGAGAATCAACAATGCAGATGACTTGGGATGAGTTTAAAGCATTAGTCACCAAAGAATACTGTCCACTCAATGAGATGCAGAAGTTGGAGCAGGAGTTCTGGAATCATGCTATGGTAGAATACTGTCCACTCAATGAGATGCAGAAGTTGGAGCAAGAGTTCTGGAATCATGCTATGGCAGGAGCTGGGCACGTAGCTTACACTGATCGTTTCCATGAGTTGGCAAGACTGGTTCCACATCTGGTGACTTCGGAATCCAAGAGGATCGAGAGGTATATTTGGGGACTTGCTCCTCAAATCCAGGCAATGGTAACAGCAGTAGCTCCTCCTACAATCTAGAGTGCAATTCTGAAGGCTGGTACGTTAATAGATGAGATGGTGAGAACTAGGGTTCTGGGGAAAGGAGCTGAGAAGAGGAAGGATGTTGGAGAAGCGAGCAGGTCGAGTACCGGGAAATTTGACAAACGGGTCAAAACAACCAGAAATTTTGTGGCAGTGGCTCAGGGTAGGAAGGAATATGTCGGGCCGTACCCTACATGTAATAGGTGCAACTTTCATCACCCCCAAGCAATGTCGTGTCGGGTTTGTGTAAACTACAGACGCCCGGGGCATTTGGCTCGAGACTGTAGAGTGGCGCCGAATCTGGTTGCGCCGGTTAATGCTGTTAACCCCGCAGGGAATGCTAGGGTTTGCTACGGGTGTGGAAGCCCTGGTCACTACCGGAACATGTGCCCAAGACTGAATCGGGCGCATGGTCAACAAGGAAACAACCAACCACAAGTGATGGCCATAGCTGGTAATCAGGGCCAGGGAAATCAAGGAAATGTTGCCAGAGGACGTGCGTTCATCATCGGAGCAAATGACGCCCGTCAGGACCAGAATGTCGTTACGGGTATGTACTTGCTCAATCACCACTTCGCATCTATATTGTTTGATACTAGAGCAGACAATAGTTTTATATCTTCTGAATTTGTGCATCTGCTCGATTTGAGTCCTAGTAGGCTAGAAACTAGCTACTCCATAGAAATGGCCAACGGTAGGGTTGTACAGGCTGACGAGTTTATTAGAAAGTGCTCGATGATATTGGAGAACCATGCATTCGATATAGACTTGATACCCTTTGAGTTAGGAAGTTTCAACGTGATTGTGGGAATGGATTGGTTGTCGAAACACGGAGCAGAGATTGTATGTCGGGAGAAAGTAGTACGAATCCCCATGCCAGACGGGGAAATACTCAGGATTCAAGGTGAACGATCGGGGAGAACCCTAAAGCTTATCTCATGCATGAAGACGCGTTGATGTTTACAGAAGCAGTGTGACGTGTTTCCGGCTCATGTAGTGGAAAAGAAATAGGAGGAAAGAAAGTTGGTAGATATTCCTGTAGTACGAGACTACCCGGATGTATTCCCTGACGACTTGTCGGGTTTGCCTCCTCCACGCCAAGTGGAATTTCGTATAGAGTTGGTTCCTGGAGCTACACCGGTAGCGAAGGCGCCGTATCGGTTAGCACCATCAGAAATGCAAGAGTTATCTAATCCATTACAGGAACTATTGGAGAAGGGTTTTATCTGGCCGAGTCACTCACCATGGGGAGCACCGGTATTATTTGTCAAAAAGAAAGATGGGTCGTTCCGTATGTGCATCGATTACCGTTAGTTGAACAAGTTAACCGTGAAGAATCGATATCCTCTCCCCAAGATCGACGATCTGTTTGATCAGCTACAAGGAGCCTTGTATTTCTCTAAGATCGACCTTCGTTCGGGATACCATCAACTAAGTGTTTTCAAGGATGACATACTGAAAACAGCGTTTAGAACTCGTTATGGGCACTATGAGTTCTTGGTCATGCCGTTCGGGTTGACTAACGCACAAGATGTGTTTATCGACCTGATGAATCGGGTATGTAAACCTTACTTGGATAAGTTCATGATTGTATTCATAGACGGTATAATTATCTACTCCCGATCGAAAGAGGACCATAAGGAACACCTTCGGGCAATATTGAGTTTATTACAAGAAGAGAAACTTTTCGCTAAGTTCTCGAAGTACGAGTTTTGGCTGCGAGAAGTGAAATTTTTGGGACACGTGGTGAACGAAAATGGGATTCACGTAGATCCTGAAAATATTGAAGCGGTGAAGAAATGGGATGCACCCCAACACCTTCAGAAATACGGCAATTCTTAGGATTGGCCAGATACTATCGTCGCTTCATCGCAGATTTTTCAAAGATCGCTCAACCATTCAAACTGCTGACTCAGAAAGACAAGAAGTTTGATTGGGGACATGCACAAGAACAAGAGTTCCAAACGTTGAAGGAAAAGTTGTGCAACGCTTCGATATTGTCCCTCCCAAACGAAACTGATGATTTGTGGTGTACTGTGATGCTTCACATCAAAGATTAAGATGTGTGCTAATGCAAAGGGATAAGGTAATTGCCTACGCCTCACGACAACTCAAGGCGCATGAAAAGAACTATACACCCCATGATTTGGAGTTGGGCGTCGTAGTATTTGCACTTAAGATATGGAGGCATTAGTTGTATGGAACCAAATACATCATCTACACGGATCATAAGAGCCTCCAACATATCCTGGATCAGAGGGAACTTAATATGCGCCAGCGACGATGGGTAGAACTCCTTAGTGACTACGATTGTGAAATCCGGTATCATCCAGGGAAGGAAAACGTGGTGGCTGATGCCTTAAGTCGTAAGGAACGCGTGAAACCGCTACGTGCTCGAGCATTAGGATTGACTATTCAAACGAGCCTGAAAGCTCAGATCCTAACAGCACAAGGTGAAGCGCTGAAAGAAGAGAATGTTACGAGGGAAGAATTTCGAGGTCTGGATAAGCAAATGTGTTGCAAGGAAGACGGGTTACAGTATTTTGTGGATCGCATATGGGTACCCAAATGGGGAGACGTACGTACTTTGGTTATGGATGAAGCACATAAGTCAAGGTATTCTGTTCACCCTGGTGCAGACAAGATGTACCACGATCTCAAAGATTTGTATTGATGGCCAGGCATGAAGAAAATACATTGCTATGTATGTAAGTTGATGCTTGACGTGCTTGAAAGTTAAAGCTGAACATCAGAAACCATCAGGATTACTGCAGCAATCGGAAATTCCTAAATGGAAATAGGAAAACATAGCCATAGATTTTATTACCAAACTTCCTAGAACGAGTAGTGGGCAAGACTCGATATGGGTCGTAGTGGATCGGATGACAAAATCAGCTCATTTCTTGCCGATCCGAGAAGACTACAAAATGGATAAGTTGGGGAGATTATACATAAGGAGGTCGTGACAAGGCATGGAGTGCCGGTGTCGATCATATCCGACCGTGATAACCAATTCACTTCGTGATTTTGGCAGACACTGCAGAAAGCGATGGGCACTTGATTAGATATGAGTACCGCCTATCACCCACAGACAGACGGTCAAAGTGAACGAACAATACAAACGTTGGAAGACATGCTCAGGGCTTGTGTAATCGATTTTGGTAGTAGCTGGGACACTCATCTACCATTAATTGAGTTCTCTTACAACAACAGCTACCATACGAGCATTGGGTGTGCTCTATTCGAAGCATTGTATGGGAGAAAATGTAGATCTCCAGTTTGTGGGGCCGAGATAGGTGAAAGCCAGCTAACAGGCCTGGAGATTATTCAGCAGACAACTGACAAGATTTTCCAAATCAAAGACAGATTAAAAGCAGCCAGAGATCGCCAAAAGAGCTACGCCGACAACCGTTGGAAACCTCTGGAATTCAACGTGGGAGATCTTGTTTTACTTAAAGTCTCTCCCTGGAAAGGGATTGTACAATTTGAAAAGAAAGGGAAGTTGGCCCCGAGATACATAAGACCATTCAAAATCACGAAAAGAATTGGTCCAGTGGCATACCGATTGAGGTTGCCACCAGAACTCAGTGTTGTACACGATACGTTTCACGTATCGAACCTCAAGAAGTGCTTGGTGGATGAAACTCTTCATGTACCAATCGAGGAAATCAATATTGACGAAAAGCTTCATTTTATCAAAGAACCTATAGAGATCATGGACTGAAAGGTCAAACGATTAAGGCGCATCAAGATACTGATTGTCCGCGTGAGATGGAACTCTAAACGAGGGCCAGAGTTTACATGGGAACGGGAAGACCAGATGAAACACAAATATCCTCATCTATTCGTGGATGACACTCTTGGACCTAACTCCAGCTGAATTTCAGGATGAAATTCTCTCAACTGGGGGATACTATGACATCCGTCACCGAAAGGTCCATCATTTAACGGACTTCCGTTAACCTTTCTGTGATCATTCATTCCTTATCTTTATAAACTATTTGTGTGGACGTTATTCTTACTTATCATCATTTTGCTTGTGTCCTCGTTGTTAGCGTTGCTATCATTTTAAAATTTTCTACAATCGTCGTATCGTTGGGATTAAATCTATCATTATTATTGTCGTTAATAAAAACCATTTTTAAGTTACTAATACTATCATTTACATTTTTATCATTAATATAACTAACCGATTAAGGTCGTTTTTAACTAAAACAAACTTGGGAATTCGGGGATTTAAGTGTAGGGACTAAATGTGTTAGTTTCCAAACCTAGGCTGGGTATAAATACCCCCCGCCCTTACCAGCCCTAACCCTAGAATTTCTTCTTCTTTTTCTCCAACCGCCCCCTTCTCCTTCCTTGCACAAACCGCCCATTTTCTTCGTGATTTCTCCGGCAAAACTCCGGCATCAGCCAATTCTACTTTATTCTCGCAGGTAGACGACATTAGTCATCCTTTTCCTTGTTTGTTTCTATCCTTTTCACCTCGATTCCGGTGCTCGGGGCCGACCCTATCGTATGTGATTGTGTGGCCGTATGTGATGTCTTTTTGTGCATCCTTATTTGTGTGTGTGCGAAATGTGTTTCTGGAAGTGTTTGTGGTGTGAATCGAGTGCACGCAGCAGCCGAAGGCTGCTCTGCACCTTCTACAGTCGTGATTTCTGCACAGACGACTGAGTCTGTCGTGCGGCTGAGTCGTGCGACTGGGTGTGTCGTGCGACTGAGTCGCGTGACTGTGTGTATGCGTGTGATTGAGGCATGCGATTGAGTGTATGTATGCGATTAAGTCATGCCATTGTATGTGTCGTGCGATGGGTCATGCGATTGAGTGTATGCATGCGATTGAGTCTATGCGGATGAATGTGTGCGATTGTGCGAGTATTGCACGACTGAATGCTGAGTCGCACGAATGGAGGTTCATTCGTACGAATGAAGCTGATTCATATGAATGAAGGTTGATTCGTGCGTATGAATGTTGACTTGTGCGATTGAGTGCTGTGTGGTACGACTAAATGCCGAATCGCACGAATGAAGGATTCGTACGAATGCAGCTGATTCGTACGAATGAAGGTTGATTCGTGCGGATGGAGTGTTGAGTCGTGCGTCTGGTCCTGTCGTGTGACTGAAGTTATTTGTGTGTGTATTCCCTTCTTGTGTGTATGGTGTGTGTATGTCGTGTGTGGTTAAGGTAACATCGACACGGTTACCAATGCTAATGACATTATTAACGCTTACGCTATAAGAATTACTAATATTACCATAAATCAAATCAATGTTAACATTTTACAATTATCAAGAACTGATTTGTAACCACTAAAATTTACTAAGTACTTATCTAACAATAATGAAACCTTTACACTAATATCATCGGCAATGGCGACGATTCCAAGTACTTGGATCCATATATGATCTAATACTTATGTCTGCTTGTGTGTGTTCCGCGTGACCGAACCGATACACCCCGGACCGACCGAACGTTACTATTTTCATTAAGCGTATCATTAATGCTTAACGATAACTGTTAATAGGTGTTGACCTTTTATTGCATACAACATTTAGAACTTGATCATCCATACTTACCACCGAACAAGTGAGTTTCGTGGCCCCTTTTTATACTTATTCAATACTTCAATCATTTACAAACTTGGGGGAAAAGTATGCTCACCCATTTTTATGTTGTACAACTTACATTCTTGGAATCAACGTTTTACTGTTTTGTGAGTACTTATCTGATACATACATGAGTTCGCTGTGTGGTACTTTCTTTACAACCATTTAATTCCGGTGTTGGAACCGACGGATAAGTATTGGTAGTACTACTGGGTTGACACCCCCACCCTTGATTGTTGGTATACTAGTTAGTACCAACAGTGGCCAGGAACGGGCCCTTGGGTGAATATATTCCGATAAGATTCTGTGTGTACGTCATTAGGTTTGGTTGTGAAGCTCATTATCATGTGATTTTGCTTACTTATAACTGTATTCACGGTATTCCGCAAAACCATTATACAGCATCAATTTACTTATTATTCTAAACCTGCGAGCTCACCAATAATTTGTGACAACCCGAAATTTTCCGTGAATTAATATAAGATTTTTATGTGAATTTATGATTTGTTTTTATATTTTTATTATTATTTAATAATAATATTAATAATAATAAAAATAATGATAATAATAATAATAATAATAATAATGATATTATTATTACGAATAATGATAATGATAATAATAATAATAATAATAATAATAATAATAATATGATTATTATTATTACAAATAATGATAATAATAATAATTATAATAATAATGATATTATTATCAAAAATAATGACAAAAATAATAATAATAATATTATTATTAAAAAAATAATGTTAATAATGAAAATAATAATAATAGTGAAAATATTATTATTTACAAAATTAGTTTAATTGATTTAATAAAGTATAGGGGCTGTTGTGTAAATTTTAAAACATGTTTTATAAACTTAAAACACAAAATGATAACATGTGAAACCTCAGGGACCATTCTGTAATTCCTGAAAACCCAACCCCGACCCCCCTCGGTTTTCCGGCGCCCTCTCCGGCAACCTCCGGCCAACATCTCGGCGTCCAAATACGACGAATTTACACGGTTTTACATCGATCAAAAGTTACCAACACATCCCCGTGAGTGTTTCGAACACAATGACCCACAATAATTTGAGAATCAAATTAATAGTGCGATCGATCTACACCCGTGTTCCCTGTCGGCTCCTTTACAACTCCGAATCGCACAAAACATCAACAATAATCGAATTAATCAAACCAAAACGATGCTATAAATACTAGTAATCGGTACACACTTCGAATTACACCTGAAACAAACACCTTCATCGAATTTGACCCTCTTCTTTCTCCGCGACCTGCAACTAGTCGAACATCATCATCAAAGCCTCAAACCTCGAAATTTCCAGAGGGCTATTGATCATTGGTGTCATTAAAACTTCCTGTGAAGTTAATTCGATTAAAATCATCTTTGAGTACCAAATCAGTGCCACATTGGTCGCGACCTGTTCTTGGATTGTTCTCGACATTCTGAATAACTAAACAGGTAATTGAACCTATCATCAAACTCGTTTTTATGCAAGGATCAAAAGCCCTATGAATCTGTGCATTAACATAACCGAATCGATCTTCAATTTGATCGAAATGGTTTCTAGGGTTCTTGATTTGGGATAAACTGGGTTTAAGTGTTAAAAGGAATTACGGCTGTGTTCAGTTCGATATGGAGCCTTTGGCTCACTGGTTTGTGCGCAGGGTTGTGGGGGGGAGGTCACGGGTTCGAACCGTGCACCTCCCAAATTTTTTTTAAAATCCTTTTTGGACTATTTAAAAATATATAAAAAAATTATTAAAAATTATAAAAATAATTTTTAAAAGCTTCTGTTATTTTTAACACCATTAAATATTTTTCTGTAAATTATTTAATTAAAAATACTTTAAATAAAATTTATAAAATATAATTTAAAAATATTATAAATAACCATTTTATAAAAATAGACTTTAAATTATGATTTAAAGTATTAATTCATTAATTGAACACCATATCATTTTTAATTAATGATAAATCATAAAAATTGTAGAAATTCAATTATTTAAAAACCCTAATTATTTATGTAAATAATTATTACATGTATTATAAATTATTACATGTATTATAAATTGTTATCCATACAAAAATGGGTTTTTAAATATAAATTAAAATAATCAAATTATTAATGGATATTATATTATTTAGGGATTTATTTTGATAATATAAATACGAATTAGATTTTATAAATGTTATAAAATCTTACAAAAATTAAATATAAACTTATATGTTTAATTAACATCTATAATTTAATTAGAATATAATGATATGTTAAAATCATTATTAAGCCAATTAAATGTATATAAATCATTAATTATTAACAAAAATAATTAAATGATTTAATTATATGTTTATAACAAATCCCAGAAAACCAAACCCTAGATCAAATGAACACCAGGTTCAAGATCTAACTTATTTAGGTTATGGATTTGTATATATACTTATGTGAATATTAATTCCTTAGCAGGAATTTACTAGGTTGTCAACACCACACAAGGACTGAGGTGAGTTCATAACTATTCCCCTTTTTAATCATTTAAATATTTTGGGGCTGGAATACATGTTGTAATTAAATTTACAAACTATTTTTGTGTATTATGTTAAATAATAATTTGATCACATTTATGATTACATATGGTTACTATGAAAATCCTTCTCTGTATACTGGACTATAAATAAGCAGGGATCTTTTGGATAGTACTATCGGGGAGTGACTTACCCCCACAAAGGTATGGGCATGTGATCCATATCAGATGCACAAAGATCTTGATGTCATTCGGGATGACTGTTTCTGTAGTGAGAAGGCAGATGTGCACTTTATATAGTTTGCATTATAGTTCCATTTACAACCCATATGAGGATAAATGTAAAGGAGGATTTGCTCCCTCTGATTTGAAATTATTATGAAAATATAATATACACATAAAAGGATAATAAACTAAGTGACATGGACAAATTCAATGTGAAGGATTTGTTGGGCTTGTACTTAGTAGGTATGTGGGATAGCGGGTTCACCTTATTAAAAAGGGTTCCGACAGGCTATTCATATACCGGTGAGTAAATTAAACTCACACTTTTCTATAAATCCTATTTGATGATAATTGATGATTTATCACTATGTTTTACTTACCTGTGAACTCACCAACCCTGTGTTGACACTTGATTTACATGTATTCTCAGGTATCTACTAGGAGCTTATGGATATGCACGTAGGATCATATAAGAGCTCAAGATACCTATTGATTATTATCTGAAATATGATTAAGACATGTTGTCATGAAACAATCTATATTTACTTCCGCTACGCATAATATTACTCTGAACATTATTGTAATATCTAAAAACTATCATATAGATATTTGCATCTCTGTGTAACTACTGTGTTCGATCCTGTTTGTTCACCCCTCCGTGATAGATTCCAGACCGGAATTTGAGGGTGTGACAGATTGGTATCAGAGCCACTGGTTATACTGAGTTAGGGATTGCATCTAGCCTATAGCCACACACAATAGTTGCACAAAGTGAATTGCCTTAGTTAGAGATAGGATAGGATTAAGAAGTTATATGCTTAAACTTAGATAGTTGTGTCCTAAACATAACTTGACTCTTTGACTCTTTTCGATAATTCCTAAACTTATTCTCAACGACATGTGGGATCTACACTTATCATCGTGCCTAAATCAATTTCTTTTATTCTCGTCAAAGTCTGTGTCTTACAACTTGAAACATGTAATGCTGGAAGAGCGTGATGCCTGTATCTCGGGGTGTTCTGTCTAGGCAAGGTATTCGCATATATCCAAATCAACCGATGGACCTGTTTACCTTACCTGGGAACCCTTGGGATGAGTATCTGCTTATAGGTACGCATGTCTTCAACAAAGTTGTGATTGACACAATACTTTGATTAGTCAACGTACTCGCTTTGATTTACAAATCAAACGAATACACCTGGAACATCTCATTGCTATTATGCCAAATTCTCGACTGTCGTTTCGCGTTGAATAGCTCATATTTCCATGAAAATTCTTAATGATCTTTCAGAATGGCTTCTTGTCAAATCCGTTCACAGTCTCGAAACTCTGGCAGTAAGATTTCTGCTATTGTAACACGTGAAGTTACTACAGTCATATACAATTCCTTAAGGCAAATAGGTCAAATTACCTTGATATGTTCCATTTGGTAATCTAAGCTACCTTGTCCTAACCTAAAGCGAGACTTGTTTCCTTAGTACTCGTGCCTTGCCGAATTTAATCGAAAAATCCAGTTTTCTTAAATTCCCATCTGTCCTACAGTAATTGTCCATACTTTGAATATTTGATATAAAATGCATCTATTGAATATGTCAAAGTGTGAATTCTCACCAAACAATTTCATGATAGATGGACGCACCAGCGGGCAGAGGCAGAGGTAGAGGACGCGCCAGAAGAACTGTCCCAATAGGGATGACTCCTGCAGAAATACAAGCCTTGGTCAATCAAGGTGTTGCTACAGCCCTAGCCACTCAGGCTGCTCAGAATGGTCATCACTATTCATATAAAAAGTTCCTAGACTGCAAACCAGATATCTTCACTGGTGCAGAAGGGGCCATTGGGCTCATAAGGTGTTTCGAGAAATGTGAATCCATCTTCGCTATATCTGAATGTCCCGACGAGAGTAGGACCGAGTATGCCTCCGGAGCCTTGAGTGGAGCTGCACTCTCGTTCTGGAAGACAGAAGTTTTAAGACTTACTCTCTCCCTAGCCAATGCTATGGATTGGGAGGAATTCAAACAACTGATGATGGAAGAATTCTGTCCGAGAGAAGAAGTACAAAGGTTTGAAACCGAGTGCTGGAACCACAAAATGGTGGGATCTGAAATTGAAAAGTATACCACCGAAAATCATGAGTACGCAACTTTGTGTCCTCATATGATGGAGCCTGCTCACAGAAGAATTGAAGGCTACATCCGTGGACTGTCTCCGGTCATTCAATCTATGGTCACTTCCTCCAACCCAAATTCAATCCAACAGGCCATTAGGTTAGCTCACAAGCTGACTAATGAGGCTGTGGCTCAGGGGAAGTTACCACCAAGAAACAAGGGTAAGGGTGTTGCTGCTGAAAGCTCGGGAAGAGAAAGTTTGAAGATGCTAAAGACAGTGAGAGTCAAGGTACAAGCAAGAAGCAAGATCAGAAAAAGCACCATGACAATCAGGGCTTTCGCCTAGATGTCAGAGGTGTAACAAGCGCCACCATGGCAAGTGTACTGCAATCATCTGCTACAAATGCAACAAGAGGGGGCACACTGCTCCTGAATGTAGAACCAAGACTCAAGACCAAGGAAAGAAGGATGGTAATCAGCAGAATGGTGGAAAGAAGGAAGTTATTTGTTTCAGATGTGGAGAAAAGGGCCATATTGCTAAAGATTGCATTGGAGAAAAGAAAGATACAGCCAAGGGCAGAGCCTTCGTGATTGGCAAAGGTGAGGCTCTAAAAGACCCTAACGTTATTATGGGAAAATTTTGGTGAATAATGTTTATGCCATAGTATTATTTGACACGGGAGCTGATAGAAGCTTCGTATCTGATACTTTCTATAAGCACTTGAATGCAAACCCTGTACCCCTAGATGAGCCATATGTTGTAGAAGTAGCAAATGGTAAATCCTTGACCGCATCACAAATCCTGAAAAACTGTACACTAGATTTATCAGGTCATATCCTACCAATAGACCTCATGCCCATTACTTTGGGAAGCTTCGATGTGGTAGTTGGTATGGATTGGCTATCCAAAAACTCTGCAGAAATTATCTGTAAAGACAAAATGATTCGTATTCCCCTACCAAATGATGAAGTCCTGTGTGTGGAGGGAGATAAAACTGGTGTTGTGATGGGAGTTATTTCTTATTTGAAGGCTCAAAAGTGTCTTCGAAAAGGACATACTGCTATCCTAGCCCTAGTCACTGACAAAGATAAGAAGGAAAGGAAGATTGAAGATGTACCCGTCGTCAGGGAATTTCCTGAAGTGTTTCCTGATGAACTGCCTGGATTGCCCCCTAAAAGAGAGGTCGAGTTTTCAATCGAGTTAGTACCTGGAGCTACACCTATAGCTCGGGCACCATACCGTCTCGCACCTTCTGAATTAAAAGAACTATCTGACCAGCTTAGGGAACTCCTTGATAAAGGATTCATCCGACCTAGCTCGTCACCATGGGGAGCACCAGTGTTATTCGTGAAGAAGAAAGACGGAACCTTCAGAATGTGCATTGACTATCGGGAACTGAACAAAGTGACTATCAAGAACCGTTATCCCTTGCCACGTATTGACGACTTATTCGACCAACTGCAAGGTTCGAGCATTTACTCCAAGATAGATCTTAGAAGCGGCTATCATCAGCTGAGAGTCAGAGATGAAGATATTATGAAGACGGCTTTCAGAACTCGATACGGTCACTTTGAGTTCACAGTCATGCCATTTGGGCTAACAAATGCACCTGCTGTATTCATGGATCTCATGAATCGTGTATGCAAGCCTTATCTAGACAAGTTTGTCATTGTCTTCATTGATGACATCTTGATCTATTCCAAAAATGAGCAGGAGCATGAAGAACATCTGAGATTGATCCTTGAACTACTAAAGAGAGAGGAGCTTTATGCTAAGTTCTCGAAATGTGATTTCTGGCTTAAAGAAGTTCAATTCCTTGGTCATGTGATTGATGCTAATGGAATTCATGTAGACCCAACAAAAATTGAATCCATCAAAAGTTGGCCTACACCTTCTAATCCAACAGAAATTAGACAATTTCTGGGACTAGCCGGCTATTATAGGAGATTTATCGAGGGATTCTCCAAGATAGCTCAACCATTGACTATGCTTACCCAAAAGGGGGTAGCATATCATTGGGGATTCAAGCAAGAGGCTGCTTTCCAAATACTGAAACAGAAGTTGTGCAGTGCACCTATTTTGTCCCTACCCGACGGTATTGAAGACTTTGTAGTCTACTGTGATGCTTCTGTTCAGGGACTGGGATGTGTTTTGATGCAGCGAGACAAAGTCATAGCCTATGCCTCAAGACAGTTAAAGGCTCATGAGAAGAACTATGCAACTCATGATCTAGAACTGGGAGCTGTTGTGTTTGCTCTTAAATTACGGAGACATTACTTGTACGGTACTAAGTGCACTATTTATACCGACCACAAGAGTCTTCAACACCTATACAATCAAAAGGAGCTGAATATGAGGCAAGGAGATGGCTTGAACTACTAAACGATTATGATTGTGCCATCAAGTACCATCCTGGTAAAGCAAATATTGTGGCTGATGCTTTGAGTAGGAAAGAACATGTGAAACCTCGTAGAGTGCGAGCTCTACAACTTACCATTCAAAGCAACCTGCCGGCACAAATCTTGAAGGCTCAGACTGAAGCCCTGAAAGAAGAGAACATTAAAGATGAAAACCTTCGAGGGCTAGACCAACAGTTTGAAGTTCATTCGGATGGGATACGCTTTATAGCAGGAAGGATTTGGGTACCCCTGTACGGGAATCTGCGAAGCTTGATCATGGATGAAGCCCACAAGTCTAGATACTCTATCCACCCAGGTGCAGATAAGATGTATTACGACTTGAAGCTTGTTTACTGGTGGCCAAGAATGAAGGCAGATATTGCAACTTATGTCTCAAAGTGCTTGACTTGTTCTAAAGTCAAGGTCGAATACCAAAAGCCTTCAGGAATGTTAACCCAACCAGAAATTCCCGTGTGGAAGTGGGAAATGATAACCATGGATTTCGTCACTGGTTTACCCAAGTCTCAAACGGGCAATGACACCATTTGGGTTATCGTTGACCGTCTCACCAAATCCGCTCATTTCATACCCATCCGTGAGAAAGACAAGATGGAGAAACTTGCAAGGGTGTACATCAAAGAAATTGTCTCAAGACACGGAGTGCCAGTGTCTATTATCTCGGATCGTGATGCACGGTTTACATCAATCTTCTGGGGAAAACTTCAGAAAGCTCTAGGCACTCGCCTAGATATGAGCACAGCCTATCACCCTCAAACTGATGGTCAAAGTGAAAGAACCATACAGACTCTTGAGGATATGCTTAGGGCTTGTGTTATTGACTTTGGAAAGAACTGGGAAGGTCATTTACCTTTGGTAGAGTTCTCATATAACAATAGCTATCATTCGAGCATCAAGGCGGCACCATTCGAGGCCTTATATGGACGTAAATGTAGATCACCGCTTTGCTGGGCAGAAGTTGGAGATAGTCAACTTACTGGTCCAGAGTTGATCTTTGAAACTCATGAGAAAATTGTCCAGATAAGAGAACGCATGGCTGCTGCCAGGGATCGCCAGAAAAGCTATGCTGATAAACGCCGCAAGCCACTGGAATTTCAGGAAGGAGATAAAGTTTTGCTAAAGGTATCTCCCTGGAAGGGAGTTATACGCTTTGGGAAACGGGGGAAATTGAACCCTCACTACGTGGGACCTTTTGAAATTGTCAGAAGGATCGGCCCAGTAGCCTATGAATTAAATCTGCCTGCTGAACTTAGTGGTGTGCACAATGTTTTCCACGTATCCAATCTAAGGAAATGTTTATCCGATGAATCACTTGTTGTGCCTTTAGAGGAACTACAAGTAGATGAAA
Organism: Flaveria linearis; assembly: GCA_024085815.1. Lineage (NCBI taxonomy): Eukaryota > Viridiplantae > Streptophyta > Magnoliopsida > Asterales > Asteraceae > Flaveria > Flaveria linearis. The sequence goes on from CM044003.1 coordinate 27,885,764, forward strand.
AACTCAGGTTTGTCGAAGAACCAGTTGAAATCATGGATAGGGAAGTTAAACAACTGAAGCATAGCAAGATTCCAATTGTCAGAGTTCAGTGGAACTCCCGGCGTGGTCCTGAGTTCACTTGGGAACGAGAGGACGAAATGATGCGCAAGTACCCTAACCTGTTCAAAAATGTTGCTAGTACATCTTAATTTTCGGGACGAAAATTCCTCTAACAGGAGGATGATGTGACAACCCGAAATTTTCCGTGAATTAATATAAGATTTTTATGTGAATTTATGATTTGTTTTTATATTTTTATTATTATTTAATAATAATATTAATAATAATAAAAATAATGATAATAATAATAATAATAATAATAATAATGATATATTATTACGAATAATGATAATGATAATAATAATAATAATAATAATAATAATAATAATAATGATATTATTATTATTACAAATAATGATAATAATAATAATTATAATAATAATGATATTATTATCAAAAATAATGACAAAATAATAATAATAATATTATTATTAAAAATAATAATGTTAATAATGAAAATAATAATAATAGTGAAAATATTATTATTTACAAAATTAGTTTAATTGATTTAATAAAGTATAGGGGCTGTTGTGTAAATTTTAAAACATGTTTTATAAACTTAAAACACAAAATGATAACATGTGAAACCTCAGGGACCATTCTGTAATTCCTGAAAACCCAACCCCGACCCCCCTCGGTTTTCCGGCGCCCTCTCCGGCAACCTCCGGCCAACATCTCCGGCGTCCAAATACGACGAATTTACACGGTTTACATCGATCAAAAGTTACCAACACATCCCCGTGAGTGTTTCGAACACAATGACCCACAATAATTTGAGAATCAAATTAATAGTGCGATCGATCTACACCCGTGTTCCCTGTCGGCTCCTTTACAACTCCGAATCGCACAAAAACATCAACAATAATCGAATTAATCAAACCAAAACGATGCTATAAATACTAGTAATCGGTACACACTTCGAATTACACCTGAAACAAACACCTTCATCGAATTTGACCCTCTTCTTTCTCCGCGACCTGCAACTAGTCGAACATCATCATCAAAGCCTCAAACCTCGAAATTTCCAGAGGGCTATTGATCATTGGTGTCATTTAAAACTTCCTGTGAAGTTAATTCGATTAAAATCATCGTTTGAGTACCAAATCAGTGCCACATTGGTCGCGACCTGTTCTTGGATTGTTCTCGACATTCTGAATAACTAAACAGGTAATTGAACCTATCATCAAACTCGTTTTTATGCAAGGATCAAAAGCCCTATGAATCTGTGCATTAACATAACGAATCGATCTTCAATTTGATCGAAATGGTTTCTAGGGTTCTTGATTTGGGGATAAACTGGGTTTAAGTGTTAAAAGGAATTACGGCTGTGTTCAGTTCGATATGGAGCCTTTGGCTCACTGGTTTGTGCGCAGGGTTGTGGGGGGGGAGGTCACGGGTTCGAACCGTGCACCTCCCAAATTTTTTTTAAAATCCTTTTTGGACTATTTAAAAATATATAAAAAAATTATTAAAAATTATAAAAATAATTTTTAAAAGCTTCTGTTATTTTTAACACCATTAAATATTTTTCTGTAAATTATTTAATTAAAAATACTTTAAATAAAATTTATAAAATATAATTTAAAAATATTATAAATAACCATTTTATAAAAATAGACTTTAAATTATGATTTAAAGTATTAATTCATTAATTGAACACCATATCATTTTTAATTAATGATAAATCATAAAAATTGTAGAAATTCAATTATTTAAAAACCCTAATTATTTATGTAAATAATTATTACATGTATTATAAATTATTACATGTATTATAAATTGTTATCCATACAAAAATGGGTTTTTAAATATAAATTAAAATAATCAAATTATTAATGGATATTATATTATTTAGGGATTTATTTTGATAATATAAATACGAATTAGATTTTATAAATGTTTATAAAATCTTACAAAAATTAAATATAAACTTATATGTTTAATTAACATCTATAATTTAATTAGAATATAATGATATGTTAAAATCATTATTAAGCCAATTAAATGTTATATAAATCATTAATTATTAACAAAAATAATTAAATGATTTAATTATATGTTTATAACAAATCCCAGAAAACCAAACCCTAGATCAAATGAACACCAGGTTCAAGATCTAACTTATTTAGGTTATGGATTTGTATATATACTTATGTGAATATTAATTCCTTAGCAGGAATTTACTAGGTTGTCAACACCACACAAGGACTGAGGTGAGTTCATAACTATTCCCTTTTTAATCATTTAAATATTTTGGGGCTGGAATACATGTTGTAATTAAATTTACAAACTATTTTTGTGTATTATGTTAAATAATAATTTGATCACATTTATGATTACATATGGTTACTATGAAAATCCTTCTCTGTATACTGGACTATAAATAAGCAGGGATCTTTTGGATAGTACTATCGGGGAGTGACTTACCCCCACAAAGGTATGGGCATGTGATCCATATCAGATGCACAAAGATCTTGATGTCATTCGGGATGACTGTTTCTGTAGTGAGAAGGCAGATGTGCACTTTATATAGTTTGCATTATAGTTCCATTTACAACCCATATGAGGATAAATGTAAAGGAGGATTTGCTCCCTCTGATTTGAAATTATTATGAAAATATAATATACACATAAAAGGATAATAAACTAAGTGACATGGACAAATTCAATGTGAAGGATTTGCTGGGCTTGTACTTAGTAGGTATGTGGGATAGCGGGTTCACCTTATTAAAAAGGGTTCCGACAGGCTATTCATATACCGGTGAGTAAATTAAACTCACACTTTTTCTATAAATCCTATTTGATGATAATTGATGATTTATCACTATGTTTTACTTACCTGTGAACTCACCAACCCTGTGTTGACACTTGATTTACATGTATTCTCAGGTATCTACTAGGAGCTTATGGATATGCACGTAGGATCATATAAGAGCTCAAGATACCTATTGATTATTATCTGAAATATGATTAAGACATGTTGTCATGAAACAATCTATATTTACTTCCGCTACGCATAATATTACTCTGAACATTATTGTAATATCTAAAACTATCATATAGATATTTGCATCTCTGTGTAACTACTGTGTTCGATCCTGTTTGTTCACCCCTCCGTGATAGATTCCAGACCCGGAATTTGAGGGTGTGACAAATTTTTTGACCATTTTGAGCATATCTTTTCAGGTGACAATGCTAATTGAAGATCTAGGTGTGATGCCTTAGTGGAGACCCTAGGATGTATTTTTGAGACTATACAATACTTGACAAACATTCTTTTGAAACATTGTTGGTCTGATTACATACAATTATTCTTTTGGATACTTGTTCCTGGGTTGTGGGAATTACATTACAATGATATTATTTTTGGTTATGTGATTCAATTACAATGTTTATGCTTATGGCTATGTTGTCGTGAATATTGACTAAACACGACACAAGTCTCCTTTGTGTCGGGTGTCTTCATGACACGCTTACCATCATTTATTTATATTGCATCTCTATTGTTTACAATGTTATGACGATCCCGTCTCATTACATCCCCGTGTTTCCGCTCTCAGCGGGGGTGTGACATTGCATGAGTTTTTTTCTTAGCAACCAAAGATGAGACACTTCATTTACTGATAAATTTCATGACACTCATGGAGAATCATACTGACGAAACAATCAAGTGCATTCAAAGTGATAATGGAACTGAATTCTGCAATCATACATTGAATGAATTTTATGATTCAAAGGGGATAGCTAGACAATTTATTTCTGCTGGAACTTCACAACAAACTGGAGTTGCTGAAAGATGAAATAGAACATTAATTGAAGCTGGCAGAACAATGTTATCAGTAGTCAAATACCATCATTCTTTTGGGCTAAAGTTGTTAACACTGCAAGTTATGTTCAGAATCATGTGTTAATCAATAAACAAAAAAACATGATTCCTTAGGAAATCTTTTTCAAACATAAACCCAAAGTTAAATATTTCAAAACTTTTGGATGTTGTTGTACTTTGTTAAACATATTTCAAAATTTCATAAAAAAGCTGATGAATTTTATTTTGTTGGATATTCAGTTAACAAAGTAGCATATCAGGTTTATAATAAAAGATCTAAACAAATAATTGAGTCGTTCGATATTGATTGGCATGAATCTAACAAAACAGATACAGGTTCTGCACCTTCGTGGCTATATGATTATGCTTCACTATTTGAAATATTTAATCAATCATCTGTTGTTTCCACAGCTACTTTACCTTTGACATCCTCAATTCAGGATTTTTTTGCTAGTGATTTGGATCTATTCCTTCTCAAGAAAAAGGAATATATTTAGATATACCTTTTTCTTCACCTAGTTCAGCTGCCCCACAGGTTTTTGAATTTAACATGTACATTTCTGAGCCAATTATTAAGCAAGCTCCACAAGATTCTGATCAGAGTTCTTCTTCTACGCAAGTTGATCCAATTGATATCATTCAAGTTCCATTTGATGATTTATTTATTGATAATGATAATCATCAAGAGGAAGATATTGTTTATCAACCGGAATGAGGGAATAATGTTGAAGAACCAGTGGGTTTTATGTCCAATCTAGATGAAGTTAACTATGAAGATGTTATTCCTCAGCTGAGAATTCATAAAGACCATCCAACGAAGCAATCATTGGTCTGTTATCATAGGGAGTCCAAACTCGAAGCCAATCGGGCATAATAAATACATGCTTGTATTCTTGTTTCATTTCTTAAATAGTGCCAAAGAACACTAAGATGGAAGTGAAGGAAAACATTTGGGTAAAGGCTTTGCAAGATAAGCTGATGCAATTTAAAAAGATAAATGTATGGCATCTGTGTGATCTACCAAAGGGTAAGTTACCGACTGGAACAAAATGGATATTTAAGAAACAAACGGATGAAAATAATATGATTGTTCGCAACAAGGCCAGACTTGTTGTTCAAGGATTCTATTAGATAGAAGGGCTTGATTATGAAGAAGTATATGCTCCTGTTGCAAGATTAGAAGCTATATGTATCTTCCTTGCTTATGCTTTATACAAGAACTTTACAGTATATCAGATGGATGTCAAAACTATATTCTTGTATGGAGAAATGAAAGAGGAAGCCTATATTTGTAAACTACCTGGTTTTGAAGATCCAGATCAACCTGAATATGTATGCAAGTTAAGCAAAGCACTTTATGGCTTACATCAAGCACCACGTGCTTGGTATGCTACTCTACCTAAACATTTGCTTGCATATGGTTATATGAGGGGTGCTATTGATCAAACTTTATTCTTAAGAAAGACTGGTGGTGATCTTCTTCTTGTTTAAGTTTATGTTGATGATATTATCTTTAGATATACCAACGATCATTTGCGCAAGGAATTTGAAGCTGTGATGAAGAAGAAATTTGAGATAAGTTCTCTTGGATAGATGTCATTTTTCTTGGGCATCCAAGTTAAACAAGATGATAGAGGAATATTGATACATCAAGAAAAATATGTTCACAGTATCCTAGAAAAATAAAACTTTCAAGACTCCAAGACAGCTCCCACTCCTATGTCTTCCCATCCTACTTTAACTCTAGATTTCAAGGGAGAAGACGTTGATCAACACATGTATCGATCAATAATCGGATCTCTGATGTATCTTACTGTAAGCAGGCCAGACATCATGTTTCCTATTTGTTAGTGTGCATGATATCAAATTAATTCGAAAGAGGCTCACATGTAAGCTGTCAAGCGGATTTTTAAATATCTCAAGGGTCAACCAACACTTGGCCTTTGGTATCCTTAAAGTTCCAATTTCAATTTATTTGCTTAGACAGTGATTATACAGGATGTAACTTGGATAGAAATCAACAAATGGTGGATGTCAATTTCTTCGCAATAGGTTGATTTCATGACAGTGCAAGAAGCAGCAGACGGTGTCCACTCCAACTGTAGAGGCTGAATATATGGTTGCATCAAGTTATTGTTCATAGATTGTTTGCATACAACAACAACTTCTTGATTATGGCCTTAACATCTATGACACCAAAATCTAGTGTGATAATACTACATTATTAAACATTATGAAGAATCCAATTCAACATTCAAATACAAAACACGTTGACATCTGAATGCATTTTATTTGTGATTGTATTGAATGAAAACGTATCCATTTGAAATTTGTTTTCTCAGATGACAACATAGCTAATTTGTTTACTAAGGTGTTTGATAATTCTTGATTTAACTTTTTAGTCCAGTCTTTGGGAATGATTAACATTGGTTAACACTTTTTCTTACACCCTTTACAAAAATATTTTTCTTTGTTTTTAGTTATAATTGTCATTTTCTTTCTAGATAATCACAATTTTAGGAGGGAAATTGAATATATTTTAAAACACAAAAAGGTTTATTCTTAGGGGGAGTAAATAGTCTAAAAAAAGTACAAAAAGACTTTCTTTCACACAACTTGAGAAAATTAAATTTTCAAGTTTAGATAGAAAATGATAGTAAATTTCTTGATTTTGATTTTTCATATTCTAAGGCATAGAAGAAACTAACTTGGATTATGTTTGATGTGTTAATAGGTTGCACAGTCAAAAATGAAAAGTACCATGTTCTGTGATGCACTGAAAGTAAATTTCTATGACTGAAATGTGTAACTTATCAAGGTTTTATGATAACATTGATTCCAGGATAAAAACAGACTGAAAGTTACAGTTTAGTCATACTCAAGGCAGTTACTTTCTGACTCGCTTAATATATATATATACATATATATATATATGTATATATAGACACACACACACACACATATATATATACATACATGTAAAATTAAAAAACAAAATACAAAAGAGAAAAACAAACAAACGGAGCAAAAAAAACCAAAAGCCCAAATTGGTATAAAAGATGCCAATGAGCATAATAATAAAAGATATATCATAGACACACATACTATATGATAATATTTTATTATTTGAGAATATGATATGACACAGGAAGCAAAATCAAAAGATGGGACATGTAAGTCCGACTTAACATGTAAGTCCTAAACGTCTTATGAGGGTAAAACAAAGTCCGACTAACAGTTAATAACTCCTACAAATTGATAATATTTTGTGTTCAGAAACATTTATCGTGCTAGTTATGCTCCAAATAGATATTATCTAAGACAATAATTGACTTTGATAAAACTGATCAGAAGTGACAGGTTTAAATCAAATTGAGATGACTTAAAATCTTAAAAGTGTCTTGAAGCTAGATAAGGGTTTACAAAAATTTTTAATTGTGCGATGCACTGAATTCATATAACTTAACCAAAATATGATAAATAACACAGCTTAAGTGTCTAAGTAAAACTTGAAGTCTAAGTTTAATGTGGATACAATATATTAACAATCAACATAACCAATTTTATTATAATAATGATGGATGATGTTAATGATCAATTTCTGAGAAATATGATCCTATACTTAAAAATTTTATAAAAAATAATAGTTAATAGAATAGTTATTATGTCAAAATGACTTTTGTTAAAAGTGTATTATTGTTTACCTTTTTAGTTTTACAAAGTGTTCAAAAATTAAGGATGTTTGGATAATTGTAAACACTTAGTTAAACATAATCATTTTTATAACAAGTCAAAAGGCTAAATAAGATGATTAAAATTAAAAAACTAAGAGGTTAAAATTTCAAATAAAAGTGACTTTTTCACGTGAAAGGTTCAAGTCATGCGAAAAGTTCAAATGCGAGAACTCTAACTTCTCGCACGAGAAGTCAGAGCACTATATAACGCACCATGGTGCAAAAAGTCACTTATCGCGCATAAAAACCTCTAAAAAATTTCACTCTCAAATTCTAAGTGTTGAATCTCTGTTTAACTAAATATCATTGTTCTTAGTGATCGTCTTTTGATTCCAAACCACTTGTTAAGGTATGTGGATGATAATAACTTAAATTTAAAGGTGTTTGAAACTTGACTGATTCTTTAAAGGACTAATACATGTTAAGTCAAACAAATAAAGCATAATAAACCTTAATATTGACTAAAACGACACCTATTGAACATGTTTTAATGGTTAAAAGACTCTGAAATTGATAGATTGAAATTCTGAAATAAAACAGACTTGTCGCGTGCGAAAAGTTCATTGTACATGAACAGACGAGAAAACTTTCAAAACTGACCAGAACTATTCGCATGGAAAGTTGACTTGTTGCATGAGAAGTTGACTATTGGTCAAACTCAAATTCATGCGATAACTTTACCTGTCGCGCGAAAAGGTTAAACTGAAAACTTGTTGTTTTCGCATGGGAACTTCGAATTTTCACGCGAGAAGTTTAAATTTTCAAAATTTTTCTAAGTGTTGAAATGTTTTCTAAGTCTTAAATTTTCTAAGTATCTTGTGCATTATCAAGCTTGTTTAATGTCTCAGAGGGCAACCCCTACGGTTTATAATAAAAACCATAATGCTATAGCATATCTGAGGATGTTCTGGAAGATAAAGATTTGTTCAGATCATTGATTAGGGCTCTTAACATCTCAGATAAATCATACTATTTCAGCTAATCCTACCATATATACTGATGTCATAGATCATTTTTGGATTACAGCTGCAAATGAGATAGATGAAGATGGAGAACCATATATAAATGCTAATGTCAAGGGCAAGAGGGTAGTCATTACTGTTGGTACACATGTCCCCAGTTCTAGTCTAGTGAGCTCAAATGTAATAGACTTCTATCTTGTAACGCATATGTAATGTTCAATCAATCGAATGAGAATCTCTTCTTTATATGGTTGTTGATTATATAATGTTATATCTAATTATTAGTTGTTACACGCATAATATGACCATGTTATATAGGTTTACAGTTGTGAGACACAGTTCTGAATCGTTAAAGGTTCAAGAATGTGTTTGACTAAGAATCTTTTTCAGTCGCACGATTGAACCATGCGAATGGTTCAATCGCACGGTTGAACTAGGAGATTGAGTCAATCACCCGGTTGAGTCATAAGACTGACTCAAGCGTTCGAATGAATCAATCGTATTACTCAATCGCACGACTGAGCCAGTCGCAAGGCTCAGTCGCACGAATGAGATCTGTAACCTATAAATACCACTTAATTCGTGGAAAAATGTAACACTTCGAATTCTCATAACCCTAGTCGACCCAGAGCACCCTGTTCGTTCATTCCAACTTCATAGAACGTTCCTGGTCATTGCTAATCAATTCTTAACGTTTTCTAATCGTTAGTATTGATCAGGATTACGTTTTCACTGATTGGATCGCCAATCAAATAGGATTCCGCACTATTTGATCTGGTTTAACTTAGAATCAGTTAGTACTCCGTACGTACACGGTCCTAACAAGTGGTATCAGAGCATAGGCTCTTGATTCTTCGTTGATTCAATCGTTTTTGTGAAAAAGTCTATGTTTTTACGCGAAAAGATCCAATCTTTTTGCTAAAAATCGAGTCTTTACGTGTGGGTGTTCTGAAAAATCTGTATTTTTCGTGTTTCAGCCGTCTAGGGTGCAAATACTTGCGTTCTAGGTCAAAGTGTTCAAAATCGTGTTTACAGCCGACCCAGTCGCACGATTATCTCAATCGTACGACTGAACCCATTCGCCCAGGTCTTTCGTACGTTTGAGTCAGTCGCCAGTCCATTCACCCGATTGAGTCAGTCGTTCAGACAATCGCCCGATTGAGTCAATCGCCAACTCCAGTCGCCCAGCTGAGTCGTTCGGTCTGTTCAATCGCCTAAGTATCTCAGTCGCCTACTCAATCGTACGTTTGAGTCCAATCGCATACAGCTAGTGTTCAATCGTATCCCAGTCGTACAGCCCATTCGCATTAACATTTTAATTCACAAGTTAAATTAATAAAAGAATGGACTCAGAAAATTATGCCATGTCAGCTGGAAAGGATTCGAGGATACAGAACTTGTTGTTACTGGAGAATGAGATAGGGAACCATAACAAGCCACCTAAACTATTGACTATAGAGGACTTTCCACAATGGAGACAACGCTTTGAAATTTATCTTAATGGGGTGGATACGAACTTATGGAACTCTATTGAGGTTGGATATAAAATACCCGTGGGGGCTGATGGTGTTCCTTTGACTTTGAGTGGACTCTCCGATACACAGAAAGTTGCCTACAATGCAGAGAAGAAGGCCTATGCCATTTTAACTCAGTCCATTCCCAAGCCCATTTTTCTCCAATACTCTGAGCACAAGCAAAGTAAAAAACTGATGGAAGTTCTTGAGAAGAGGTATGATGGGAATGCTAATTTAAAGGCACTGAAAGGTAAAGCGTTGAAGAAGGAGTTTGATAACTTCTCAGCAATTGGGAATGAAAGCTTGGATGAAATCATCGATCGTTTCTATCATCTAATGAGTGAACTTCACACTCATGGTATTAAGACGTCAATGGAAGACAAAGTTTCAAGCTTGGCAGATGGTCTACCTGAAAAGTGGGATTCATTCATTTCCACTCTGCGATTCAACTCAGTTTTAGAAACCTTGGATATAAATGATTTTATTTTAAAACTGAAAAGAGGAAGAAGTACGCCACAAGTACAAAGTAAAGAAGGGTTCTTATGCTCAAGATCCCTCACTCTACAATGTCACTCCTACCTCCACCCCTGCTGCAAAGTCATCTGGTGCACCTCTGCAAACAGCCTTCGTGTCCAATGCATCTCCAACTGCTGAACAAGGCTCATCATCTGCAAATGAGTCTCATGGTGCATCTGGAATTATTCAAAGTCCTACTGTTACTCAGTCTGCAAAGTTGATGACAGATAATCTGGGAAAAGTAACGGTGGAGGTTGCTAAAGAGCACATGGATTTACTTGCTGCTATTGTGCATTCTTATGATGGTTTGGTGGCGGGCAAGATTGGAAATTGCCACCTTGCTGATGAAGATTATGAGCAAGTAGATGAGAATGAGCTGGAAAGAATGGATATAATGTGGGCTCTTGCTAGTGCTGTCCGAAGAGCCAAGAAATTTGTGAAGAAAACAGGGCAAAATCTCGTGGCTACTAAAGATACAACCTTTGGTTTTGACAAGTCTAAAGTCACGTGCTTCAATTGTGGAGAAAAGGGCCACTTTAAAAGAGAGTGTTCGAAGCCTAAGAAGACTGGGAACGGGAATCCATTTTCCTCGTTCAATAGGCAAGATAAAGACAAGAAACCATCGTCCACGGGGAGTGATTCTAAAGCTATGGTATCACAAGGAGATGAAGGACAAGACTGGTCCTTTCGATTTGTGTCTGATGAAGCTAACATAGCGTCTGTGGAGGATTTGAACGAAGACTCAGCAAGTGAAGGGGAAAGCTCAGCTGAGGTTGATACTGCTGATTTGGAAGAGACGTTTGATGCTGTTGATGAAATTGTCAAGAATGAGTTGAATTCAAATCTGAAGCTCAACCTACGTCTCAGAATGCTTTCATGGCTGGCACGTCGACATCTACACAGGTACAATCTAAAGATGAATTATTTGATAAACATGCTTGTGTTGAATGTGATAAATTTAGGGAAAGCATTGATCTAAAATTTGCTAGGTTGTTAGAACACAACGATAACTTAGTAAATGACTTAAAACTGTGCTCAGAAGCTAATCGTGTCTTAAAACAAAATGAGAGCAGTTATAAGGAGAAGTTAGATGCATTGCAGAAGCAACTAAAGGAAACTGAAGTTGTTGTCTTTAACCAAGAAAATGACATCAAATACTATTTAAAGACCATTGAAGAGACTAAAAAGACAAAGCTGTTTTACAAGTAGAAAATGAGTCTTTGACACAAAAACTACATAGTTTAGTGAGTTCTTCGCACATTTTGAAAAACTTGGTTAAAGAACGCAACAATGGGGAGGGCTTGGGTTACAAGGTAGTTCCACCACCACATGAGATCCTTTTGAACACAAAACAACGTCCAATTAATAACAACCCAATTAAGGATCATGTGGTGACAACTCCTCTGGTTAGTGATCCGGACACAGCAGTTAAGCCTGCTTCTCCGGATGATGATCAGAAAACCTTAGCATCAAGTAAGGTAAATGCTGAGAAACAGGTGGAAGCAAATGTTCAAACATCTCTTGGTTTGGAGTCAAAATCAAATATAACACAACCCAAGATATCTAAAGCCACTCAAGTTAAATCAGTTAAAAGGGATAATATTCAACCTCCAAGACAAATTAATCAAAACATTAAACAAGTCAAGTTTGTTAAAGAGGGTAAATGTCCAAAGACTGAGACCAAAAGGTCCATTCCTGAGGTTTATTCACCGCCCCACAAGAGATCTCCTAGCCCTGACGAATGGAGATCCTATACTTGTGGTCAGCGCGGTCATATTTCGACTAACTGTCCTCGCTATCAGACACCAAGACCTAAGATTGAGCTACACGACAAAGTCAAAATAGATTCAAAACAGCGTTCTAAGACTCCAGTTAGATCGAAAACCCTATTAGGTCTAAAACACCTTCTAGGTCTTTTTCGTCTCCACCTCGCCAAAGGCAAAACAGACAAGTCTCTGACAAGTCCGTGATGCCAGAAGTAAAACCTGTTTCTGAATCTAAACCATATGCTCAAACTGTAAATCAGTCTAAGGTTTACCACAAACAATCGTTTCACAAGGATGGTTTATGGAAAGCCAAGACAGCTGGTGTGTCTGAAAGCAAGGATAATCTGAAAGTTGAGATTCCATCCATTGATAAAGGACAGTGGGTTGAATTCATGATGGTTGATTCCTCAGGGAAACCCAAGCCAGTCAAGGCTTGGGTCCCCCTCCTTAACTGATGATTTTCTCATATGTGCAGGGTGTCCGCTATAGTGCGTCTACTAATACATGGATCGTAGATAGCGGAGCTTCCAGGAACATGACGGGAAACAAGTCTCTTATTTTCAATGTCAAACAAATTAAAGGGGGACACGTTTCATTTGCTGGTAATAAAGGAGGATACATTACCGCTCAGGGCGAAGTAGGTAATGAGAAGGTAAAGTTTGATAAAGTAAATTTTGTTCAACAACTGGAAAACAATTTACTTTCAGTGTCTCAGATATGTGACAAGGGCTTCAAAGTTATGTTTGATAACCGAAAATGTTACATACTGAAAAAAGAGATGGAGATTCCAGAGAAGCAGGTTTGATGTCTGCATCCAGGTACAATGATTTATATGTATTGGATATGTCTAATGCTTCTACCTCTGAGTCTACAGCTTAATGTTTTCTATCAAAAGCGACAGAGAAGGAATCCATCTCATGGCACAGAAGGATGGGACACATCAATCACAGGAAGATGAACCATCTGGTTCACAACAACCTAGTTGAAGGAGTTACAGTCAAGAACTTCCAACTTCCTGACTTTTGTGTCTCATGCAAGAAGGGAAAGAGACCAGGAAATCTCACAAGACCAAGCACGTCAACTCAATTGAGATGCCCCTGGAGTTGCTACACATGGATCTTTTTGGTCCAGTCAACACAAAGAGTATAGCAGGGGACTGGTACTGCTTTGTAGTCACAGATGCCTACTCAAGATTCACCTGGGTGATGTTTCTGAAAGCTAAATCAGAAACATTTGAATCATTCAAGGTGCTCGTCACGACTTTGGAGTCACTCTACAAGCTGAAGGTGAGGAAGATCCGTTCTGACAATGGCACAGAGTTCAAAAATCAGTGGATGGATGCTTTCTGCAAGGAAAAGGGAATTGTTCATCAGTTCACTTCCGCATACACGCCACAGATGAATGGAGTTGCAGAACGAAAGAATCGGAGCTTAATTGAGACTGCACGAACCATGTTAGCTGATTCAAAGCTCCCAGTTCAGTTCTGGAATGAGGCGGTTGCAAATGCCTGCTACACGCTTAATCGTGTATTAGTAGTCAAAAGGCATGGCAAGACTTGCTATGAGCTACTTCAGAAGAGAAAGCCAAATTTGGAGTATCTGGAACCATTTGGAGCTCCATGTACATTACTGAAGAAGACTCAAGATGGCAAGTTCAGCGAGAAAGCTGATCAAGGAATATTTTTAGGATACAGCATCCCAGACAAACGAGTTTACAATAACTCGACAGGTCAAGTAGAGGTATGGTGCAACGTGGATGTTCAGAGATACATCACCCCTCCTGCTGGAAAAGGTCCATCATCATTCTTCGATTATGATGGCTTTTTCAAATCCTTTAATCTTCCACAATTTGATTCAGAGGATGCGGTTTCTACCCAGATGATGTATGATGTTCTTAACTCACCGACTCTGGATTCAAGCAATATCACTCCTACTGATGGTGCCTCAAGTTCCTCAACTCCTGCTCATGACGAGAGTGATGATTCATCAGGTGATGAAGAAGCAGTTGATACTAACCCTGACCCTACAGCAAATCATCAAAGTGAGTCATCAGTTGCTGAACCAGCCGTGGGAAATCCGGATACTGAACCAGTAGTCACCAATCTGGATTCTGAGGTTGTGGTTCCTACCACACCAATGACTAGAATCAGTGTGAATCATCCCCCCACGTCTATCATTGGGGACATTCAATCCGGTGTGCAGACAAGAAATCAGCTGTATTCTGCTGATTATGCTGCTGTCATGGAGAAGGGTTATGTCAATGACGGGGCTTTCTCATGTTTTGTTTCACAAATCGAGCCTAAATATGTCTGTGACGCCCTGAAAGATGAGGCCTGGGTCAATGCCATGCAAGAAGAGCTACTCCAGTTCAAGAAACTCGGAGTCTGGACTCTAGTTGACAGGCCAAAAGGAGTCAAGGTAATTGGTACCAAATGGGTACTAAAGTGCAAGAAGGATGACCAGGGTGTTGTTATCAGAAACAAGGCACGGTTGGTCGTTCAAGGCTTCAGGCAAGTCGAAGGAATCGACTACAATGAAGTCTTTGCTCCCGTAGCTAGAATGGAAGCTATACGTATCTTTCTAGCCTACACCTCTTACATGAAGATCAAAGTTTATCAACTAGATGTTAAGAGTGCATTCTTGCATGGGGAAATCCGTGAAGAAGTATATGTCAGTCAACCCTAAGGATTCAAAGATCCGTATCATCGGGACAGAGTCTACAAGTTAGACAAGGCTCTGTACGGGCTACATCAGGCTCCTCGAGCTTGGTATGAAAAGCTCTCCACCCATTTGTTGAAACATGGTTTTCGCAGGGGTGTAATTGACTGTACATTATTCATCAAAGAAAAGGATGGTGACTTGCTTATGGTGCAGATATATGTGGATGACATCATCTTTGGATCTAGAAATGAAGCTTTGTGCAAAGAGTTCGAATCTGTGATGAAGGCAGAGTTTGAAATGAGTGCAATGGGAGAAATGAAGTTCTTTCTAGGATTACAGGTGGATCAAACATCAACCGGCATTTTCTTACATCAGTCCAAGTATGTCGGCGATATTCTAAGTCGCTTTGACATGGAAAATACATCTGATGCCGGTACCCCTCTTGCCACAAATCATGATGTGGCCCCTGATGAGAATGGGGATTTGGTGGATGCCACTATGTATCGTGGGATGATCGGATCTCTCATGTATCTTACTGCCTCGCGTCCAGATATCATGTATGCCACATGTTTATGTTCTAGATATCAAGCGAAGCCAAAAGTGAATCACTTGATTGGGGTGAAAAGGATTTTTCGTTATCTGAAGGGTACTCCAACACTGGGATTGTGGTATCCTCATGATGATGACTTCGAGCTTACTGCGTACAGCGATTCAGATTATGGTGGCTGCAAGATGAATTTCAAGTCTACATCTGCAGGGTGTCAGTTCTTTGGAAGACGGTTAGTCACGTGGCAATGCAAAAAGCAGACCTCGGTTGCTCTATCAACCTGTGAAGCTGAATATGTTGCTGCTGCGAGTTGCTGCTCTCAGATCATCTGGATTCAACAGCAAATGCGTGACTACGGTTTGAAATTTTCTAACACTCCTATTTATGTTGATAATTCTGCTGCCATAGCCGTCACTAAAAATCCTGTTCAACACCCAAAAACAAAACACATCGGGATTAAATATCATTTCATACGCGATTGCTATGAAAAACAATTAATTGATGTGATTAAAATTAACACGGATTTTCAGCGCGCTGACCTTTACACCAAACCGTTTGATAAACCAAGATTTTTATATCTGCTAGAGGTCAACGGCGTTAAAAAGAAAAGTGATGTGATTGCTGAAGAAGCAGATACATAGTCCGACTCGTGTCTATTCGTTTATTTTCTTTTTCCTTCATTTTTTATTTTATTTTTTATTTTTAATTCCCTTGTCGTATAAAATCCAAAAACACAAAAAGATTTTTTGTTTTAGAATTTTAGGGGGAGATTTATTTCAGTATGCATTTACTTAAAAAAAAATGGGGAAGGTGAGTAAAGCTGAAAAGGCAAAGACAACAAAAAAAAGGGAAATGTGACTCGACATTTTGGAAGATGATAGTACACAGGCATCGAGTTATTTGGAACAGCAAAATGAGTTTGAGTTCAAAAATGCTAATTAGTTTACTGAAAATGTAAAACATCAGAGAAGTCTAAGTCTAACAAAATGGGAAAATGATAGTACGTTTGATTGTTACTGTAATTACACGGAGAAAGTTGATCTAGGGAGGTGCTAGTTCATTATATGATGTGTCAGTAGATTCAACATAGTAGACAAGTAGACTTCATTGGTAAACTTAATCTAAACTAAAAGGTTCAATCAACTGTGGGTTCCCATCTTATCACTGGTTAACACAATCAGTTCTTCCGATAAGGGAAACGAGCAAATAAATGCCACCAAAGGTGTGCAAATGACCACAAAAAGAGCAAAAGCACGAAAAAATGAATACTAGCGTAATCAAGCTGATAACTTATGTTGTTGGTGCGCTATGTGCAAAAGAAAATATGAAATGCTCTAACAAGGAGATAGGTTGTGTGCCTCTCTGCTGTGTGATGGCACTGACCTGAGGATAAGCATAACCTATATATTCTAGACTTCATTGTTGTTTGCCGCCTCTCTGCTGTGCGATGGTACTGACCTGAGGATTGGCTTCTCTTTGAAAGATCTAAGAATAGTCTCTTCTTGCAAAAATACCTAAAGACCGCTCGAAAGTTCTTTAAGGAATGCTGATTACCATATAGGTGCGGGACACGCAAATGTTGTTTGAAATAACATAACATAATTCATTACCAATGTATGTCAAAAGTTCGTGCTTGAATTTAAGTGGACAAGTATACTGACAGTCGTCTTGAGAGCACCAACTAAAGTTGACGATCAAAGTGTGTTACGTTTCATATCAAACATGATTCCCAGTTAGTACTTGGAAGTCTTAGATTAGAACAAACTGTGATATGTAATCATGAAAAATGAAATCAACTCATAATGTTCCAAGTAATGGTATATATGCTTGTCTGATTCCAAATGAGTCTATTCCTGATATAATGTCAATGCTTATAGGCTACACAAACCTGCCCTATCAAAAATCACAAAAAGATGTTCAGTTTTCATTCGTAGTTTAAATTTTATTTATTTCTTAGCATAATGAGTCATGTCGGACTGTGTACACTGTTATCTGCTAAATGTCACTGAATGAGCTTAATGTTTAACTAAACAGATTGTTTCTGAAAGGATAAAAGGATCACGTCTGAGGTGATCGGGTGAATAAATGGATCACGTCTTGTAACACCCCGAAAAGTCAAAACGAGTCGCCGGGGATAATGGACTTAATTATGGGTATTTAATAAAGAAAGAAAAATGGATTATGGGCTAATTAGGCTAATGGACAAGAGCCTAAGTGGATTGAGGCCCATAATCATCCCTTAACCTTCCCAAAGCAGCCACCATCTTCTTCATTCCCACCCTAAGTCCAAAAATCCGTAGAGAGAGAATGTAGAGAGAGAAAGTGCAAGAAACTCAAGTTTTGGAGCTTCTAAGGTCAAGGGATTGAAGATCTGGGTGTTGGGGCAACAAATCTCAAGAAAGGAGCAGCAAAACAAGGTAAGAATCAACCCCTAAACCCTTCTGTAGATCAAACCCGGATTCTAGGGTTTTGGGTTTTGAAAAGTTTAAAGAAACACATAAAGGTCGAATTTTTACGTATGAAAACGTGTAAAAAGCTTAGATTTGGCTTCATGGAAGGTAAACTAAGGATTTGGACGTAAAAAGTTAAGATTTTGGGTTAAAAACGGGCTGGATCTGAGTTTTTATTCATCCAGCGAAACTGGGCCCCGATCCAGCGAAACTGTGAGTTAATCCAGCGAAACTGTGCACTCATTCAGCGAGACTAGGAGAAATTCCAGCGAAACTACAGTTTCATTTGGGCGAAACTACAGTTTCGCCGGGATTCTCGCTAAGACCCAGACTGACCCATAGACTTCGCGAAAGTAGGAAATTCCAACGAAAGTTGGGCGCTCAAGGAAGCGAATCTGTCTAGCGAAACTAGCATAAGTGCTGCCCAGCGAAACTGCTGGCGAAACTGCAGTTTCGCTGCAGCGAAACTGTGGGCGAAACTATGAAGAAAATGACGTTTTTGTGTATTAACTTTCGTGCAGCTAGAGTGTTTGGACTATAGCTTAAGTAACTTAGGATTGAAGTTATTTGCTAAGTTCAGGTGAGTTCTAGATCCCCTTATTTAAACGTTTTTCCATGTTTTTAGGGCTATTATGCATAGTAAACATAAGGTTTTCAAGATAAGGATTTCAAGGTGTTTTAACAAGAAAATACATTTTTCCTAAAGTAAAATGTGACACTTAAATAGCTCAAAATAATTTTCGGGCGCGCTGACCTGGCAACCCGGCCCCAGCCAGGGGCGTTGCCCCTTGGACCCCACTAGGGGCTGCTGCCCCTAGGACCCCGCTGTCAGGGGCTGCCGCCCCCGAACCCCCGCTGTCCCGCGGTGGGTCGGTTACATGTTATGATGACTAGTACTTGGCATGTTGTGTACTTAATAAGCTAAGTATTATATATATATTAAGTGAAAAATAATACTAATGAGAAGTGGAACTTAACGAATGTTACCCCCGGGCCCGTTTGATGATGAAAAGTCTTGCAAGCACTATGATAGACTTCACTTATGTGTGAGTCTGATGTATGATGATGGATCCGTATTCATGAGCGGGCTATGTGCCTGCTAGTGTGGATCAACTGTCGGGGGAAACTACCATGAAGATGTGTACCGACGGGGATCGATCGACCGTCGGGGGTAGCGACCATGGATAACGTGTACCGACGGGGATTGACATTCGTTGTCAATCAACATGGAGAGCTTGCTTTGTGCAAATCTCGCCGATGATGAAGTAAAACGAAATGAAAGAATAAAAGATAATGAACGTGCCTAATGTGATGCAAGTAATGTTTGTAGTATGATGTATGCGTGTTCATTATATGAAAGGATAAAAGATTATACTTTCTTACTTATATAAAACTAGAACTCACTCAGCGTGGCTGACTTTTTATGCATAATAGTGGGCAGGTAGGCGCTGATGCTGAGGATGGCACCACGGAGCTACTTGGGGAAATATGGATGGCATTCCTATTAATGAAGTCTTTATTGTAATTAATGAACAAGGAATATGTTTTCTTTACCTTTAAAAGACAAATGTATGAGTACAATGGGGTTTCTAAGTCTTTAACGAATGTTTAATTATTTTCCGCTGCAATGTTTTGTTATTAAACTGATTTTGTGCTATGGTTAACCAACTGTGAGGTTTCCCGGGAACGGGGCCTTACACGTCTGAGGTGATCGGGTGGTTAAATGGATCATGTCTGAGATGATCAATTGCACATAATGTTTTATCAATTGGTAAATAAACTAACAGTTGGTTCATATCTTGACAAAAATGGCACAAGTATAGCCCAATCGCTCAACTGAACCTGATATGACCCAGTCGTACGAATGGGGTATATGATTGAATACAATCGTAAGATTGGACCATGCGAATGAACCCAATCGGCCGATTGAATGTGCCCGACTAGGTCAAACGTGCGAATGGAGGTGAGTTGATCGAATGAAACTGGTCGATTGAGCGAATCGTACGATCCAATTTCAATCGCACGAATGAATCATGCGATTAGACTCGATCGTATCTCTTGATTTTGATTCGGCCGAATGAGAAAGGCGAATGAGTCCAGTCGGCCGATTGAACTGAGTCTGGCTATAAATAGCCCCCTTAGTCGATCGCAGACATCATTCGCCCTAATATTCCCGATTCGCACCGATACTCTGCCCAATTTTCGTTTGATCTTTAATACGTGTGATATACTCATTCTGACCATTTGTATTTGTTGCACAGGTAATATGCGACACAAAGATGAATCAAAAACGTCAAATCTGATGTGAAATCTGTCCGCATTTGCCCTAAAAGTTGAACCGTAACAAATCAACCAATAGACTGCCTTAAACACTTAAAATGTTAAAATAAATGATTTAATCAGTCTAAGTACATGATTGTGAGTCTAACAAGCCTGATCTTAATGTCTAATTCATAAAAATGATAAATATCAGTTTGAAATGGAACAGTTTTCTGCGATGCGACTGGTCTCCTTGATGAACTTCAATCGTACGATTGAACGAGGCCACTCACTCAATCATACGAATGAAGAATTCGAATGGGTTGATTGTGTCATACGACTGGACTCCAGAATGAATCTGATTCGCATGATTGAAGGGAAGATTCATCCAGTCGACCGAATGAAACATGCGAATGGGTTCATTCGGTCGATTGAATCAATCGCAGGTTCAGACTCACTAGTCAACTTAATCGCATGACTCATCATCTGAATGAAAGTCGGTCGCATACATGATCAACCAGATTGAAGTTCAGTCGCATATATGTCCAACCGACTGAACCCAGTCGGTTAGTTCAATCGCATGATTGAACTACACTGATTTCTGATTTAGTCAAACTCTATTTTACACGTTTATAACATGTGTTTGCTATGTGTTACAGGAATATGGCTAACCGTTGGCTAATTAATCCAAAGCACAACATCTGTGCTCACTTGGATTCCACCTCAAGGAATGGTGGTGAGTTTGTGGGCATTATAGACTTCTTGAGAAGATCTCGAATCTTCAAAGCCATATCTACTCCGTGCACTCCCTATCAGTCACTACATCAGTCGTTCTGGGAGGGAGCTTCAGTTGACAGATCAGTGGAGCCCTACTGCATTAGAAGTTCTATCTTTGGTAGGGAGATTGTGATAACAGCTGAAGATATAAGGAGGGTTCTAGACCTTGGAGATGATGATTCGCACCCACTCAAGATCCACCCTCTTACAGTTCGTGGATGCTTTCTGAGGATTGGGTACTGTGGAGACATTAGCTCAGGTGTGCTAAACAAGAGCAACCTGAGCCCACAGTACAAGTACTTAGCTCATGTCATTCTTAAGTGCATCGCGTCGAGAAGGGGTGGTTTCGATGACTTGTCGGACCAAATTCAGAATGCATATGTCGCATTGGTCCTCAATCACCCTTTCAGCTTCTCCAATATGATATTCATGTATCTGATTGAGAATCTCGAAGCAAAGGGGAAGGAGGGGTTTTGTATGTACCCCAAATTCTTACAGCTTATCTTCAACGAGAAGCTGCCCGACCTTCCTAAAGAAAAGAGTGATGCTGTGCCTCTAGAGATTATGGATGACACCACCCTCGGTCGTATGAGGGTGTACAGAGGCAAGCAAGTCAAGCCAGCAATGAAGAGATTGATTGGGCATCTGGCCCGGGCTGATTATGTAGCCCCTGGAAGACGCAGGTGGCGTCATGAGGATAGTGATTCTGATTCTGAGATAATTGCTATTCCATCAGATGATTCTGATGATGATGACAGCCATGATGGTGATGCTAGGCGGTTACATCTGAGGGCCTATCTACACATACCACCCAGCCATCTCCTGATACTGTCACTACAGCTGCTGGGTTTGTACCTCACTTCAGTCCACCGGATGAGGATGAGGAAGAGAGTGAGGAAGAGGGCTTGACCCGAAGGCAGGGCAGCAAGGTGGTTGCCACTGAAAAGGGGATGAGGGCTGTTGGAGGTCAGACTGGGACATCGGGGGATACACAAACAGAGTTAGATCCCGCATACTCCCCTGATGCTCCCAGTACACAGACTGTTGCCCCGGTATCGACGGGGAAGAGGAAGAAAACCATGGCAAGACCACATGGTAAGAAGGGAAAGAGGATTAGATTCACCACCTCCGTCTCTACACCAATCACCACTACCACCACTGCCACCACATCCACCACATCCCAAACACCCCAAACCACCACCACCACTATACCTCCACTTCATACTTCTATATCTTCTCCCACCACCACCACTGTACCCCCACTACAGCCATCCCATCTCCTCCCATCTACACCACAGCCACCACTACAACCACCACTCACCAAACCCAACCCTCATTTGCCTCTTCTAGCTCAGTTCTACCACCTGTCTCGGTGGTTGAGCAACTTGCTGCTCTAAACAGCATGGTGCTCCAACTTCTAGCCTCTGATAAGGCTAAGACAGCTCAGATCCTCCAGCTGCAAGAGCAAAGTTCATCACAGGCAGCTGAGATTGAAAGATTGAGGGAGTTAACATCCTCACAAGCCCAAGTGATCACTTCGCAGACCGATCAGATCACAGGCTTGTTACAACATGAGGCTGAGACTGATGAGAGGATGGGAAAGCTAGAGGCGGCTCATAAGACTCTTGTGCTAAAACTGAAAGGTACTCAGAGTGAGCCCCTCAAGATTGGAGAAGGTGATGGTGATGATGATGATGATGATGATGATGGTGAGGATGAGGACGACGATGATGAAGATGATGAGGATGATGACGATGATGATGATGGTAGTGATGAGAGTAATGATGGTGATGAGAAGAAGGAAGATGATGAAGGTAAAGGAGGAGAAACTGCCGGAGATCAAAGTGCTAATGTAGCAGGCGAAAGGCGTTCTAAACGCCGACATGATCAAGGACCCTCTTCGTCTGCTCCAACTGAAGAAACTCCGGAAATTCAAGACAAAAGTACTGTTTAGTTAGTCATGTTTATGTAGTTAACAGACTTTTGTATTTGAAATTATGTTACATTTATTTAATGAATGTTTATATCTTAAGTTAATGACTGTGTTTGATTCTTTACTAACAAGTATTGTGTTGCGTGTTTAAATCGAACAGATCTAACTTTCAGAGAGACGAACATGATGTTGCTCCCCTCCAACAGGTCAAGTCTCAACTAACAATGATTCTTGATCTGCAGGGGATTGTCAGAAGGTCGGTGAGTTATACTCCTGAAGAAGGAGAAATTATTCACGACCTCACTGATGAGCAACTGGCTGAAATGTTTCGTCTGAATCCAGACGAAATCGTTAAAGATGCTCCAGTTTTTGATGATGCTGATGATGACGAACTTAGAGATGTTGAAGAAATTGAAATTGAAGACATCACAGATCAGCATTATCCAGAATACACTGATCAAGAGGGAAACGTTTCCTGATCTGGTGAACAACCTTGATAGTGATATTCTGGATAAACTCCATGATAAAGAAAAGGGAGCTGAAGCCTCAACAAGCCAAGCTCAAGCCACGGACGCCGAAGTTGATATTCGAAAGGCTGAATGGGCGGCTTGCTTCGCCGAGGTCCGAGCACAACGTCCTACAACAACTCAGAGTACCTACACCAAGTTATACAAAGTAAAGAAGAATATGAAGGTGTCAGGGAAGATTATAGCTTGGGCTCATTTTGATGACCTCGGAGTATACGTAGTGAAGAGGGAGAGGGGAATCGAGTACTTTAGATTCCCTCATGATCTGAAGACTCTCCCAGGTTTTGAACTCAACCAGTTGGCACGCCTAAAGCTTCTTTATGCTGATCCGAAGAAGATGTCTGGCTGGTTTGAGGCTGCATTGAAGAAGGAATATAGGACCAGATGGGTAAACTTCAAACCTCAGCAGGCTACGAGGTACCTCAGAAGGTCTGAGGTAAGTCCCATCACTGGTCAGCCTAAGATAGTTCTGAAGTGGCGACCTCCGCGCACAATGTCCAGAATTCCACTGAGGGAGATGCCACAGGACTTTACCCCACACTTTAAGTGGTGGTACTATGACTGGCGCTCGGGTGAGGCAGTCATTGTTTTGGAAAAGGACGGGTCAATGGAAGCTTTAAGGGTGTTCGACCCCATGTGGCTTATCAACTTGTCAGCGTCTGATGTGTATACGCTGTACAAGTGGCCACTGTTTTTCGATACGCAGGATATTGTGCAAGCTCTACAGTTTCAGCACATAATACGTCTATGCTTGCGCTAAATATCCATGCGGGGGTTTCCAAAGAAGAGAGATTAAAAAGGTTTGAAGAGTTCAAGAAAGAAGTAAAGGTCTAGATAGAACTAGGTCCAAGGGGGAGTTTGTTGGTACACATGTCCCCAGTTCTAGTCTAGTGAGCTCAAATGTAATAGACTTCTATCTTGTAACGCATATGTAATGTTCAATCAATCGAATGAGAATCTCTTCTTTATATGGTTGTTGATTATATAATGTTATATCTAATTATTAGTTGTTACACGCATAATATGACCATGTTATATAGGTTTACAGTTGTGAGACACAGTTCTGAATCGTTAAAGGTTCAAGAATGTGTTTGACTAAGAATCTTTTTCAGTCGCACGATTGAACCATGCGAATGGTTAAATCGCACGGTTGAACTAGGAGATTGAGTCAATCACCCGGTTGAGTCATAAGACTGACTCAAGCGTTCGAATGAATCAATCGTATTACTCAATCGCACGACTGAGCCAGTCGCAAGGCTCAGTCGCACGAATGAGATCTGTAACCTATAAATACCACTTAATTCGTGGAAAAATGTAACACTTCGAATTCTCATAACCCTAGTCGACCCAGAGCACCCTGTTCGTTCATTCCAACTTCATAGAACGTTCCTGGTCATTGCTAATCAATTCTTAACGTTTTCTAATCGTTAGTATTGATCAGGATTACGTTTTCACTGATTGGATCGCCAATCAAATAGGATTCCGCACTATTTGATCTGGTTTAACTTAGAATCAGTTAGTACTCCGTACGTACACGGTCCTAACAATTACAGTTGAGGTGATCAACAACGTGTTATTATTAAAGGATCAACATCATATTCAAATGAAGATTAATGTTGATGTTGTTAACGACTGCTTAGTCTGAATGGGATACAGCCACCAATATCCTTCTTTAGAGAAGAAGTACTTACCTCCATTTTGGAAATACTTATTTCATGTGGTGCTCCATTGTCGTAGCAATCGAAAGGCTGACTTGGATAGTCTAAGTGTTTTTTCGGATCCCTGCGGGTATCAGTCGTTGATGATCTTCCATACAACATATCCAAGGCGATTTTTTCTGAGATGAAGAAAAATGTCATAGCCATAGGAAAGAAGTTTATTATGTACCCCGGATTTCTACAGATGATAGTGAACGATGCTCACCTTAAGTTAGCTGTGTTTGATTCATCCACCTATGTTGTCATGGTGATGAAGAAAGACAAGCAGAGACAAGACCATAAGAGACGGAGACTCCTCATGTTCATAGAGATGATACTGCTGGTCCATCTACAAGTGCTACACAAGGAAGCACCTGAAAGCTCTCAAGGTAGGGAATGTGCCCGATGTACTCCTCATGTTCATGGATGAGGTCAACACCTGATTCACTAAAAGTGGGAGTGAAACAGACAGTGATCAGATAGGGAATGTGCCCGATGTACTGCAAAAACATCCCAGAGTGCGAGAAACTCCTTCCAAACGCACTGCTGAGGAACGTGATTCAGATTTTGTTCCCAAATAAAGTACATGTTACAAGGGGAAGGAGGAAAAGAATAGCCAGGAGGGCTGGTGATAGTCCACGTAAGAGGGGTAGAAGACTGGAGTGTTGAGAAAAGGTTAGACCCCGATGAACACTATGTCGACTAAAGAGGTTCATATGTCTGATATTCCAATCATTGTCACTGAGATTTCTACACCCGTGATTGTTACAGATTTAACAACTATAACATCATCATCTATGTCCACTATTGATGATGTATTGAGGACACCTCCAAGGGACCAAACTCATGATGACATGTTTGGAGAAGCGGATTTTTTACATACTACTCTAGAGCCTCACTGCAACTTGAGTCTGCATCAATTTCACCCACTAGGGTTACTTTAGAGCATAGGGTTAGCATGTTAGAAAGAGAGCTGCTCGAGATGACACAATTAATTGATGATATGTGTCGGAGTTTACAAGATAAGGATGATAGGAGAAAGAGTTTCGAGAGTCAGCAGCAATTTTTGTTTACCTGTTCAGATCATGGAACAAAACCTGAGAGATCTCACTTCTCGAGTTGATTCATCATTTCATACAATAAAAGTTGGAGAATCGAGCACACAACAAACTGTTGGATCTAAACCTGCTGATGATATTATCACTGATAAAGAGCATGTTGTTGATCCTTTTTATACAGAAAGGACAACAGAAACTTCTAATGTTGATCAAGAGCTATGATCTGATATTCCTATTCAGGCTACTGAGGATCAACTTATATAGTTTACTGGAAAGGCGTTTGTGGAGCCTGAGCATGTTATGCCTATTCCTAATCCAGTAAATAATGATGATGATTTAGATCTGGTTGATTATTGATTTAGTGATGAAAAGGATGATGATGATGACGATGATGAGAATGATGTTAGAAATGATGGTGATGGTGATGAGGGAGATGGTAATGAGGGAGATGATGATAAAAAGGATGATGATGACTATCAAGGAGGAGATATGGGTGCTGCTACTGGTACTTCTGGATCATCGGGCACTGATAATGTCTCCGGACCGAAAACTAATGATACAGTCGATTATACACCTTTAGATCTTTCCACTGAAGCGGCTTATGAGAAGGAGTTTTACTCTTTCCATCAAAAACTGATTGCTGAGAAAGAAGATGAAGATTTGACTTCGTTTGATGAT
This sequence comes from Flaveria linearis, assembly GCA_024085815.1. Classification (NCBI taxonomy): domain Eukaryota; kingdom Viridiplantae; phylum Streptophyta; class Magnoliopsida; order Asterales; family Asteraceae; genus Flaveria; species Flaveria linearis. The sequence goes on from CM044003.1 coordinate 27,912,767, forward strand.
TTGGAAGAGGCGATAGATTACACAGACATATTCAAAATTAGTCTTAAGGACTTATTTTCTGATATCTTGGTTGAAAAAAGTGAGACTGTTGAGGGGACGGGTGTTGTAGAAACAACTAACAAGACAGCAGATCAAACTAGTCAAAGTGTTGTACGTCAGGTCGGTAATATTACAGTTGAGGCTCCTCCACCGCCAACTTACATACATACACTGAGACATTCTAAACCTTTAACAATGTATGGAAACGTACAACCAATACTCAGTTGGGCTTATGATGTTGAAAAGAAGATGTATGTGATTAAGAGACAAGTGGGGGCGATAGAGTATTATCAGGATGAACATGAATTTCATACACTCAGAGCATCAGATTTATATGCCGTGGGTCGTGTTCCATTCATCAACCTAAGTAATTATGGAAAAGGGAATTGGATTAGAAACATGATATAGAGGTAAAGTAAAACCAACTTTAAGGACTTTAAAACAATCAAATCCAAAGTCATTGAAGATGAGACCCGAATTGATCCTAACATGAATAAGCCAATAAAGATAAGGGTTTACAGGCATCCGAGGTATGTGAGAAAGATCCATATACACACTCCGTGCCAGTTAATAGCTTGTCTAAGCTTATGTGGTGGAGTTGTGAGAAGGAGACGGGCCATACGTTAATACATTGTGTATATAAAGATTACCGTATTATCGACCCTGTGGATCTACTTAAGTTTGGAAAGGACGATTTCATAAGGTTGCAGGCTTGTCCAATTGCAGCTGATGAATCCGTTCATTTTTTGGCAGCACAGTTCGGTTGGTTGATTACGAAGGTCCTGGACAACAAGATGTATGCTTATGGGGGCAGTTACAAGGTTGCAGACGTGGACTTCTAAACACACAGATTTACCGAGCCTAGGTAGAGATTGTAAGGGTTGAACCTAGAGGTTAAGAAAATCAAATCAAGATGAAGATCAAGATCAAGTCACGCGAGAACCTAAAGTTGCCGCACGAAAACATGATTCTCGCACGACAATATTTAGTCACGCGAGAACATGTATTCGCGCGAGAACTTCTAGTTAGTATATATATAGAGGTATGTTTTGTAATTACTAGAGTGTTAGATCTAGAGTGTATAGGACTAGATCATTTTGTATAGGCTTAGTACTTGAATCAAGTCTTGTAATTAATACTTGTAACATTCAATATATATATATATATATATATATATATATATATATATATATATATATATATGTGCATTGAATCTATAGGTTAACCCATATATATGTGTGTTGATTTGTGACTGTTGACAGGAAGAAACAATATACTTGGAAGGATTCCTGAAATTGACCAAGTGTAAGAAACATCTACGGATGAACATTATTGTTAATCCGTAGATATGTTTCTTACAAGACCAAATCACCAAGTGAATATTCCTGCGGATGATCAAAAGACCATGAAGTGAAGACTCCTACAGAAGAAGGATTTCCTACGGAAGAACAACACTCCTACGGAAGAGCAAATCATCTACGGAAGAATAAAAGTTCTGGGGACGACAAGGCTTCAGCGGAAGAACATTATACTTGTGCGATTGCAAATACCAAGAAGTCAAGTCAACAACAATCAATAACAAATCCCAAGAGATTCGGTGTTTCCTTAGCCGACTCAAACCATCTATAAATACGAGTCCTAGGTTTCACATCTGGGAGAACACAATCAATCAATATTACGGCTGTCAAGAGTTACATCATCGTGCAACCCTAGCCGCCGTCACATCATCATCAAACATTATTCGATTTCACAGAAATCATTGTTCATAGTCATTATTAATTATTCTTTTGTAATCATTACATGATAATTAATGAAATACGTTTGAATAATTATTGAGTTTGCATTTACTGTGTTTCTGTGGTTGTGTTCATCGATAATCATAAATAATTTTAAACGTCAATTAATGATAATTCCGCGATCATTAAATTGATTTATTTTAATACTGATAATTCTGAATTGAGATCCTTGGATTCACAGGTGGTATCAGAGCTTGGTGCTCATTGATTTAGATCAATTGATCTATCAGTATTAAAATTGTTTAATTGCTTTTCAAACAATTAAATCAGAGACTTATCGTTCAGCAAGCATTCTCTCATTGCTTGTTTGATTTAGATCTATATTCAAAACAATTGAATACTAGATCTGAGTCTTTGATAGATTTGTCTATTTTAACATTCAAGTTTTGATTCATAACTTTGAATTAATCATGAGTACTTTTGGTGGAGGTTCTTATCAACCGCCAAAGTTGGAAACCAAAGCTGATTTCAAATCCTGGAAGATCAAGTTCAGGAATCATGTGAACTACACAGATTCTGACTTGTGGGAGTCCATCACTGAGGGTCCTTATATTCCACCCACTCTTGGGCCGGATTATAATGACAAGAATCAGCCTACAGCACTAAAGACTTGTCACCTGATGATGTCAAGAAGGTCAAAGTCGATATTAAATCATATAGTTTGCTTAGTATGGCTTTGCCAGAAGAGATCTTAGTCAGGTGCGAGAACTATAAAACAGCAAATTCCTTGTGGAAGATTCTCCACACTCTCTGTGAAGGGAGTGATGAGATCCGAAGCATAAGGAAAGACACCCTCAGATCACAATATGAAACCTTTCATCATATTGAGGGTAAATCAATTCCTCAACAACTCCATAGATTTATGCAACTTGTTACTGAGATGAACATCTTGGAGTTGAAATATACCGCTGAGGAACTCAACAAGAAAATGCTCCACACTTTGCCTAAAAGTTGGAAGCAGACTGTGTCCATGTTCAAGAACATAATAGATCTTAAGACAACCGGTCTAGATACATTGGTTGCAAAGGTAGAAGCTCTTGAACTGGATGAACAATCAAGAAACAAGAGTGTGAGAACTCATGTTTCACCTTATCATTTCAAAGAACCCAAAAATGCAGGAAGTGCATTTATCTCAAATAATGAAGGTGATAACTCTTGTACTTTGAGTGATGATGAAGAGGAAGTTAGTTTCTATGCCTCTAAACCAACTAAGAAATCATCTCAAAGTAAGAATCAAAAGGAAAAGGGTAGATCTGCTGAGAAAAGAGATACTACAGCAACTGCAAACCCTTTTCAACAAAACGAACAGTCAGAACCAATAACTGTGATATTGGATTCTGAAGAACAAAAAGCAGCCTTTGCTGCTTTTAGTTCTAGCTTTCAAGCATATCTTGGAAGTTCACTTACATCAGCAAACATCTGCCAGCAAGATTTGGAGGAACTGCCTCCTGATGTAGTAGAAGAGATGGATCTACAATGATAGATGGCTATGATTGCTTACAGAGCTAAGCAATACCTGAGGAGAAACAAGAATCTGGCTGCAGCTAGTAAAACATCAAAGATTGGTGTTGACAAGTCAAAAGTCAGATGTTTCAAGTGCAATCTCTATGGACACTTCTCTAGAGAATGCAACCAACAATCATCTCAGTAGCATCATCAGCAGCAGCATCAACATCAGCAGCAACAACAATATCATAGTCAGCAATCAACCTCTCAAAGATCTCTGCACAGACAACCTCAGCTAACATCCCCACCAGCCACAAATGCATCAGCAGGACCGAGCAATTCCAAGGAGTCAGGGCTGATCATACTTCAAGATGGAACATGTGACTGGAGTATGTATGAAAGGAAGTTTTGGAAGAGAATCAAGCACTGATGGCACATATGGAAAACAAAGTTCCTCCTATGGCCAGAGAGGTAAAAGACAGGTTTGTTTATCATCATGTGTTGAGGAAGTTGAACGATATAGAGTCCATGCTCAACAATTGGCTGATAAAGTAAAGGAAACAATGATTTTGAATGAATCACACTTAAGAGAACATAAATTATATCAAATCAAAATCAGTTCTTTACAAAAAGATTTAGAAAAATATGTTTCTGAAAACTACAGCCTTAAAGCCCAAGTTGAGCATCTGACCACTTCCTTAACAAAATCCATGGCTGATCATGCATCCACTGAAGTGAAACTTTAGAAGTTTCAATTATCATCTCAGCAATATGAGAAGTTGCTAAACTCTCATATTGAATCAAAGAACAGGTCCGGGTTGGGTTATAATGCTGTTGCACCACCTATTAATGATAACTACACACCTTTACCTGAAACAATGACTAACAATTTGTCAAATCATTTTGTGCCAAGCACCAAAATTGACATAAAAACCAGTCATATAAACAATAATGCATCTGAGATGAGTGAAACTGAATCTACTGAATCAGAATCACTTAAACATAATGAATCAGATTTTGATAAATATGATGACTTGGATGATTCTGATGAACATGATACTGCTCAACTAAACATTGGTAAGAATGTTCAAGTTGAAACTGGTATTCCGCGAGTTCTTGAAGAATCAAAGCTGCAGTATCCTCCAAAGCAACGAAACATGCTGAAGACTATCTGCAAGAGAATTGCTGAATTGAATGAAGGACTTCAAGAACTGAACCTTCACAAAGTTGATAGCTGCGGATCAAGTGCTGAGGTACCTTTTTCTTCAGATAAAGGTAAGAAACAATAAACTTCAACAAAGAAAAAGAAACATTCAAGTGTTGAAGATCTGCAGAAAGAGAAATCTGAAGAATCCATAGAACATCTGCGGAAAGCAAAAATTACCAAGTCCGTAGATCATCTGCGGAAGGCAAAAACTGAGTCCGCAAAAAAGCAACGGAAAAGAGAGACCGAATCTACGGATGAGGTTAAAAGGGATGCCAACAAACATGCACATAAAAAGCTGAATATCAAGCAACAAAAGGCAGACAAAGGCAAACAAGAAACAGCTGATGATGATCCTAACAATAACAAGAAGAAACAAACTGATGTTTCAGCAAGTGAGTAAAAGAACAATAAAAAGAAGGCTGAATCTGAAGAAAATTCAGAAAAATATTGCAAATGGTGTGATATGAAGAATCACAATACTGATGAATGCTATTTCAGCAGCTATTGTTCCATTTGCAATATGAACAATCACATGACTGCTGATTGTTACTTCAACAAACACTGTGCCATATGTGACAAAAATAACCATTCAACTCAGGAATGTTATTTTAATAAGAAGAACAAGAAAAAGAGCAAAAAGAAGTCACAGGATGCATCATCTGAATCAGATTCTCAATCCTCAGAAAGTGACAAAGAGACAAAGATTCAGAAAGAACAACAAAAGTCAAAGAAAAGATCCTCTGCTGCGGACAAGACTTTGAAGAAGAAAGCACCAACACAGTCTAAGACACCTCACAAAAAGGTGGATTTGTCAGATAAACAAACTAAAGCAGATGATGGATTCTTTGATAACTTTGCAAAAGGAACTCCTGTGCCTCAATCAAAGCTGAAAGATGAAGAAACTTTCAAAACTACAGGATCATCCTCAAAGTTGAAATATCAACCAAAACAAGATAAGTTGAAGAAAGACTCAGACAAGCATGAAGACATCCAAAAACCTGAATCATCTTCAACAGAATCATCCTCACCACCATCAAATCAAAAAGAAACAACTAATAATGAAACTTCAAGATTAATTCATGAAGGAGTAACTATTGTTGACACTTCTGGCAAACCCAAGACAATTAAGGCTTGGGTTGTCAATTCTAACTAATTTCTTTTTGTGTGCAAGAACAATCATGGAGAGCTGACAACAAGTGGTATGTTGACAGTGGTTGTTCCAGACATATGACAGGCAACTATGCACTTCTCCATGACTTCAAACATAAACATGCCTCTTATGTGGCATTTGGTGGGGATAAGAAGGGAGGTAAAATTGTTGGTGAGGGAATGGTAACAAATGGTGTTTTAACATTTGAAAAAGTAAATTACTGTGAAAATTTGTAGTATAATTTACTTAGTGTTTCCCAAATTTATGATCAAAATTACTTAACACTATTTGATAACACTAACTGTTACATTCTTAAGCCAGGTTTTGCAGTTCCAGCAGACTGGATCCTTCTTAAAGCATCAAGAAAAAGCAACACATATGTCTTGGATATGAACAACACATCACTCACAAATCATGAGACATGCCTGCTGTCTAAATCTTTAGAAGATGAATCTCAACTGTGGCATAGAAGGCTTGTTCATTCCAACATGAAGAACATGAATAAATTGGTGAAAAATGACTTGGTCATTGGTTTACCAATGAAAGAATTTCATTGTTCTAATCATTGTTCTTCATGTTACAAAGGAAAACAACACAGAGTGACACATAAATCCAAGATAATCAACACTAACACTATATCACTCAAATTGCTTCACATGGATCTATTTGGTCCAACCAATGTGATGAGCATTGGAAAAAGGCAATATTGTTTGGTGATAGTAGATGATTTCACTAGATTCACATGGGTCTTTTTCTTAAAACATAAGAGGAAACATCTGAAACATTAATGGACTTTGTGATCAAGATTGAGAATCAACTTGATTTAAAAGTTAAAATTTTTAGGAGTGATAATGGAACTGAATTTGTTAATGCTGATTTGGATTCTTTTTGCAGGAATAAAGGGATAGCAAGACAATTCAGTGCACCAAGAACTCCACAACAAAATGGAGTGGCTGAAAGAAGAAATAGAACACTCATAGAAGCAGCCAGAACAATGCTAGCTGATTCTCAGTTGCCCATAACCTTCTGGACAGAAGCTATGAATACAGCTTGCCATGTTCAAAATAGAACATTAATTGTCAAAGAACATAATAAAACCCCTTATGAGCTCTTATTTAAACGAAAACCTTTTATAGGATATCTTAGAGCCTTTGGGTGTCATGTGTCTATTTTGAATACTAAAGAACAATTGGGAAAATTTTCTAAAAAAGCCTATGATGGTTTCTTTGTTGGATATTCATCCACTTCTAAATCATATAGAGTCTATATTCCAGAACATAACATAGTTGAAGAGACTCCCAATGTTTCTTTTGATGAATCCATGTTTACTACAAATGTAAAAGGATCATCTTGGTTATTTGATATAGATGCATTAACTGAATCATTTAACACTGGCTATCTGATCAACGCAGGTGCTGCGGATACATGCTATCCATTTGTGCCTCCAAGTTTGAATGAAGTGCCCCTGACAGCTGACCCACCACGGGCACAACTTTCAACTGCACCTCAGCAAGAATCATGTCAGCAGCATGAAGTTACATCAGTAAACACATCCGCAGATGCATCAGTATCCGCAGATGTAAGTCCTGCTTCAGCCGCTGAACAAAGGAATAGTGAGGAGGTGTTGAATCAACTAACCATGCCTGCAACTCAACAATGTTCATCCGTGGATGGTGCTGTAACTCCTACGGAAGTACAAAATGCCTCCGTAGATGTTGCAGTTACTCCTGCAGAAGAACAAAATGCTTCCGTAGAACTTCCTGCGGAAGAAGACAACCCAGCAGCAACTGACACACAAGCTGATCCTAATGACCATGAGCCTTTTGATTACTTCATAGACTCAACTTCTCAACTGACTCCATCTGCTTCAATGGGTTTCTCAAACTTAGAATCCACAGTTCCAGTTGATGCTGTCTCAACAAGCAGAATCCACAAGTCTCATCCAACAGACAATATCATTGGAGACCTGAATGCAAGAACTACAAGGAGCAAAGGAGGCATGGCAAACATTTGTTTGTTCACCTGCTTTTTGTCACAAACGGTTCCTGCAAACATTACAGCTGCTCTAAAGGACAACAGTTGGGTTGAGGCTATGCAAGAAGAACTTCAACAATTCAGAAAACAGAAGGTGTGGAATGTTGTAGACCTGCCTCAAGGTCAATATCCAATTGGAACAAGGTGGCTATTCAAAAACAAGCTAGATGACAGGGGTATAATTGTGAGAAACAAAGCTAGGCTTATTGCTCAAGGATATACTTAAGAAGAAGGGATAGACTATGATGAAGTTTTTGCACCAGTTGCAAGAATTGAAGCTATAAGGGTCTTCCTAGCTTATGCCTCCTTCAAGAAGTTCACAGTCTATCAAATGGATGTGAAGTGTGCTTTCCTTTATGGGAAAATTGATGAAGAAGTCTATGTGGCTCAACCCCCTGGATTTGAAGACCCTGATTATCCACATAGAGTATACAAGCTTGACAAAGCTTTGTATGGTCTTCATCAAGCACCCAGAAAGTGGTATGACACATTGTCATCCTTCCTACTAAAGAATGGCTACAAGAGAGGAACAATTGATCAGACACTCTTTCTCAAACATGAACATCAAGATCTTTTGGTGGTTCAAATATATATTGATGACATAATATTTGGATCAACCAACAAGAAATTGTGTCAAAGCTTTGAAGACTTAATGAAATCTAAATTTCAGATGAGCTCCATGGGAGAATTGACTTTCTTCCTTGGCTTACAAGTTCATCAGAAAACAGGTGGCATTTTCATCAATCAAGAAAAGTACATTCATCAAATTCTAAAGAAGTACAATCTTGCTGATTCAACTTCATGCAAGACACCAGCCTCAACAATAGACAAGATTGTGCCTGACACTGCTGGAAAATCAGTAGATCAAAGATTGTATAGATCAATGATCAGCTCTTTAATGTACTTAACTGCCAGTAGACCTGACATAATGTTTGCTGTCTGTGTTTGTGCCAGGTATCAATCAGACCCAAAGGAGTCCCATCTGAATGCTGTGAAGAGGATTTTCAGATATCTGAAAGGTAAACCTGCATTAGGACTGTGGTATCACAAAGATGGAGATTTCAGCCTCTACTCCTATTCAGATAGTGAATATGGAGGGTGAAACAACAACAGAAAATCCACCACTGGTGGATGTCAGTTTCTAGGACCAAGACTTGTTTCTTGGCAGTGCAAGAAGCAAACCACTGTATCCGTGTCCACAGCTGAAGCTGAGTACATAGCTGCTTCAGCTGGTTGCTCTCAAGTACTTTGGTTGCAGAACCAATTACTTGATTATGGTTACAATTTCCTTTAAACGCCAATTCATATTGATAATTCAGCTGCTATGTTTATAACTGCTAACCCAGTTCAACATAGTAAAACAAAACACATTGAAATCAGATACCATTTTCTGGGAGACTGCTCAGAAAAGGGTCTAATCAAGTTAGTCAAAGTAGACACAACCAATCAGCTTGTTGATTTGTTCACTAAAGCATTTGATTCTGTTAGATTTAATTTTCTGATAGAATCTTTGGGGATGATTAACTTAGAGTAACTCAACAAAAGCATATGACTGACTTTGTGTAGAGTAATAGTTAGGGATGATTTAAGTGTCTGATAGAACATCTGTGCATGCATTACATTTGGGAAATGATAGTAGACTATGCTTGGTATTTAAACAAACACTCAAACTGACTTGTATCATTCTGATATGTGAGTAGGTTCATCTTGAGTGGAAACAAAGCTAAGAGCATGCAAAACTAAGAGCAACAGGTATCTGTCCGTGGGAACTCCATTTTGAGAGTCAGAAGAATAAGTTATCTCTTGATGTGATCAACTAAACTACAAAAGCACACTATGTAAAATACTTTATAATCTTCTATCTTTGCAAAGTCATTTTCCCTCTGTTTTGTGTGAACAAAGACCTGGGAATTTGATAAAAGAGTGTGATCCTCATTCTCTCTCTGTTTTGTGTCAACAAAGACCTGGGTTAAGTTCACCTCTGTTTTACGAAAGTAAAGACCTGGTGACTATGAAGATCATATCTCAGCTCTAACAAGAATCCTTGTGATCAATTATACATCAATTCAAAGAGCTTCAACATCAAAGCATTCATGAGACTGTAATATGTCTCAAGATAGAACTTATAACTTAATGTACATAGTCATTAAGTGTGAATTGTAGTGATTTGCCTCACCTACGGAGGACATACTCTAATGACATTTAAATGAGGAAATCATGATAGTTACTGATTAACAAACTTCAAAACATGATAAATAGCATGCCTAGTTGATACATTACTCATGTATGAATTTCAGTGGATCTATATACTTACAATCAAGTGTGTATTGAATCAACTAATCAACATCAGCAGAAGCCAAATCATAGTATGATCCCTCTATATATATGCATGCATGAAATTGTTTAAGCCAGATGTTTAATTGTCCTCTTAACTGATTTTCTCTCACTTAGACTGTCATATGCCTGTCATGCCTGTTTACAACTTAAATTTATGATGAATGCAACAGTTTACCATTAATCACAAATTTAGGGGGAGTAGTTCATGCATGAAAAACAATAAAAAGCTGTTAATTGATTTAATTTACTTTGAAGGAATTGTAACTTGAGCACTAACGTGAATGCAGGATACAGGACACTTGCTTACTTGTACTTAATTGCCATACAAATAAAGTCAACAATGTCCAACATCAACAATTGATTCTACTCAGTAGACATCATACATTTAAATTAAAGTTGTTTTAACAGAACTTTAGGTTCCGCAGAAGTTTCAGCAATACTTCTCATCCGTAGAAGTAACAGTGAAATTTCTGCATCCGCAGAAGTCTCAGTAATACCTCTCATCCGTAGAAGTATTATGTGTGATTTCTGATTCAGCAACACATGCATTGTATTTGAGCTAAGGCATCCGCAGATGTCAAAACATCCGCAGATGTTAAGGTTCCGCAGATGTTCTGCGGAAGAAGAAATGCATTCGAAATAAACTTAGTATATGGACGGATAAATGGAAAGTGGGCCCAACGTAATTAATAAAAGAAATTAATATGTTCGGTTATAAATAAGGTGTCTGACTCAGAATTCATTAATCAATTTTTCAGAATACTTTTTCAGTTTTAACCTAGAAAATCGCCCACTTTCCCACTCATTCTAACTTTCAAAAATCCGTTCCAAGAAAACATAATCAATATTATCCATTAATCGATTACTGTTATTGTGAAGGTAAATCATGTTCTAAACATCAGTACGGAACTGGTTAATCGGTTATTGCCATTAAAACGATTCAACTTCATGTATGCTAACTCGATTTTCGTTGTTGTTTACAGATGGCAAACAGATTCGCAAAGGAACACAATGTGTGCGCGTTCTTAAATGCTGATGATCCTACGGCTGAAGGATGTCAAGATATCATAAGATATCTTCGGCGTTCCAGGCTCTTCTACGCCTTAACGGCAGAGCCTGTGGTCCATCAGGCACACATAATCGACTTCTGGAACTCAGCACGGGTTGAACAATAAGGTGATGAGGAAGTGATTGCTGCTGAGATACTGAATGAGCGTATTAGAATCAATGAAAGCACAATCCGAAGATGTCTGGAATTGGGTGACAGAGAGATAGGGCACCCCGATGTATTCGAGAATGAATACATTGAGAAGGTGTTCAACCTGATGGGGTACGATGGAGATTATGAGAAAGGGGAAATAAAGAAGGGTAGGCTGTGCAAACCTTATCGATTCTTATGCCATACCTACCTGAAGTGCATATCCAACAGGAAGTCGGGGCTCGACAGATTTTCTCGACACATATCATCTGGAATCATTGGTATATTCGAGGGAAGAACGTATAACTACTCCAAGTACATCTTTAACTGTCTAAGTAAACAAGTCAAACTTCAGCAGAATGATAAGATGTACATGTTCCCTAGATTTCTACAACTGGTGATCAACTCTGAACTTCCGAGGCTGGACAGAGTTGGAGAAGTGTTTGTGCAAGCACACTTGGGCAAATCTGTGCTGAACAAACTCAGTGGGAAGTACCAGGGCGAGGACATGCCAATGTTCGCCCATGTTGTGGATGCCCAAGCAGACTTACCACAAGAATTGGTTTGGGTAGATGAAGCAGAGTCATCTGCTGAATCTGCTCAAGCTTCTCACTCACCAAGTCAAACACCACCACTCCAACATCACACACCAATCCAAACTCCACCACTCCAACTTCAATCACCTAGCCAAACACCCCCTCATCAATCACAATCACCAGCCAGCATCAACACCCAACCAATATCACCAATTCATCACCATGAATCTCCACTGCTGATATCCTCATCTTCTACCAAAAACACTCAGCCAATTTCTCCAGTTCCATAATAATCACCATCACCTTCTCATTCATCCTCACATCACACTCAACCTTTCTCTCCACTACAAATCCAATCCCCTGTACAACCACCACCAGAATCACCAAAACATCCATCACCGGAAAGTGCTAGCACTGAACTTTTTGAGATAACTGAGTCTGTACACTCTGTACACTCATAAGAGACTGAGATATTATCTCAAGCTAGCACTGTTCCCATCTCTCCCACACACACTGAAGAACAAGTGCCATCAGACAATACTGATCCCATATCTCCAATGAAAGAAAATCAAACTACTGATGAGCAAAGGGAACTACAACAAGGATCTGCTGAGGATGTCATTACATATCATGAAGATGACTTAAGTGATAGTGACATTCCTGTCAGCAAAAGCTTTTTGGTTGCTGAGTACAACAAGTTAGTACTCAAATCAAATAAGCGAAAGCAAAGAATACAAGAGCTGAAAGGTATCATTCAAGAGAAAGATGAAGAGCTAATGAAGAAAGATGCAAGTCTGAAAAGGCTGAGAGAGGATGCAATAAGCCACAATGAAGTGATTGATGCACTGTTGCAAAAAGAACAAGAGTTGGAGGCATCTTTGAAAATTGAGCAAAATGATAAAGTTCAGATGATCAAACAGAAGGATGAAGAGATAGAGAAGCTGAAAAAGAAGATCTCTGTCCTGGAAAAAGGAGAGGCACCAAGTGTTGAACAATCAAAACCTTCAGTGGAAGCTCCAAAGAAATTGATTCTATATTCCAGAAAAAGACAATATTTTGGTGCAATCAAGAAGAAATCAGAAGATGAAGCCTCCCTAAAATGACAAAAGCTTCCATCCCCTAAACCTACACCTTCAGTAGATGTGTCTACTGTGAAGGTATCATCCGGAGATGATGATGATAGTGAGAAAGAATAGGAGGAGCTGACCAGGATGGAGTCCCCTACTGATAAAAAGGGAGGAAAGGCCGATGACCTTCTATCCACAGCAGACATTCTGGAAGAGAGGCCTGATTCAAGCATGTTCATGACCCTCATCAACGATGGTTTTCCATATGACATGGTTGAGAGGATGAATTCTACTGAAATGAAGAATGTACTGAAAGAGTTTGAATTTGCAAGATTCATAATTCCAAACTGTGATTATGAAGCCTTCACTGTCTTTCAGTCATTAGAAAAGATCAAGAAAGACTTAGGTCACTGTGACACAGCCAAGCTTACCAAGTATAACATGACATACTGGTTACAGGGCCACAATTACAAACCGCATGAACTCAAAGGTAGATCTACTGGAGAACTACGGAGGATGATGGAGCATGTGATGAAAGTGGAATCAGAAACTGGTGTTAAGTTTAGAACCACTGCTCCACATCCAACTCATGAACAACAAAGTAAACTTGCTGCTGATCCAATAATAGTTGAACCAAAAGATCAGCACAAGGAAAAAGAAAAACTAATCAGAGCGCCAAGGGCAGTAATCCCCAGAAAGGTCTGGCCTCTGGGAACAACAGTTCGAGAAATTACTGAAAAGAAATCAACCCTGATTGAACTGTATGATCATATCACAACTCCCAAATCTGTGGAAGAACACAGGATTATGGCCTGGAAATATGATCCAGACTGGGATTATGCAGTAATAAAGAGGACATCTGGAAGAATTCAATACTTCCATGATGTGGAAGCTCTGTTGAGTCTTCCAGAGCAAGACATCAGGGATTTACAAAGCATCCCAATAACCAACTATCCAATCCATCTTAAGGGGAGAGACTTCTCTGCAGCTGTAAATGGTATGAAGACCAGATTTACTGATGATGTGCTCATACAAGCAAAGAAAGATGATAAGGAGCACAAAAGATTCAAACAAAGCAAGAAAAGAAGAACAGCTGAAGTCTCATCTCTTGTAGATGATGATATGCTAAAGAGAGTTGGATGTGACAAAAGCTCAGATACCATCAAAAGCATCAAAGGAAATCAATTCACTTATCCCATCACAGAATGGGATATGTTGAAAGAAATAAAGAGATGGTATTGCTGAGGAATGCTGATGGGAAGAAAGCTGAAAAGATAAGAATTTTCGATCCAGTAGAGATAAAGATGCTGCATCCAAGCTACACATCATATCTACACGACAAATTCTTCCCAAAGCTATTAGATGAAAAAGCTCAGAATGATCTCTGCTTGTATGTACACATGATACAAGTTGTAGATAAATTGCATGCAAAGGCACACAAGAGAAGAAAGCATGAAGCTGGGTTGTTGAAGGGAACAACAATAAAAGAAGTGTCTGAGCTCAGAATCTCAGAAGAAGATGAGCTGGAAATTGTGCATAACGATAGTGTAGTGGAAACACTCACTACTGAAGAAGATGTTTTGGGGCTGAGTTATGATACACTGAAGAAGATCAGCAGAATGAAGATCAAGTACAACTATGATGATCAGAAGACTGCTGTATCTTACTTCTACAATAAGATGATAGCAAGAGTAAAAGAGCTTGCAGTTTTGAAGGACTGATTACAAGGAGCTAAGCCTAAGGGGGAGTATTATTGGATCTAGAGTGTATAGGACTAGATCATTTTGTATAGGCGTAGTACTTGAATCAAGTCTTGTAACTAATACTTATAACAGTCAATATATATATATATATATATATATATATATATATATATATATATATATATATGTGTGCATTGAATCTATAGGTTAACCCATATATATGTGTGTTGATTTGTGACTGTTGACAGGAAGAAACAATATACTTGGAAGGATTCCTGAAATTGACCAAGTGTAAGAAACATCAACGGATGAACATTATTGTTAATCCGTAGATATGTTTCTTACAAGACCAAATCACCAAGTGAATATTCCTGCGGATGATCAAAGGACCATGAAGTGAAGACTCCTACGGAAGAAGGATTTCCTACGGAAGAACAACACTCCTACGGAAGAGCAAATCATCTACGGAAGAACAAAAGTTCTGCGGACGACAAGGCTTCAGCGGAAGAACATTATACTTGTGCGATTGCAAATACCAAGAAGTCAAACAAGTCAACAACAATCAATAACAAATCCCAAGAGATTCGGTGTTTCCTTAGCCGACTCAAACCATCTATAAATACGAGTCCTATGTTTCACATCTGGGAGAACACAATCAATCAATATTACGTCTGTCAAGAGTTACATCATCGTGCAACCCTAGCCGCCGTCATATCATCATCAAACATTATTCGATTTCACAGAAATCATTGTTCATAGTCATTATTAATTATTCTTTTGTAGTCATTACATGATAATTAATGAAATACGTTTGAATAATTATTGAGTTTGCATTTACTGTGTTTCTGTGGTTGTGTTCATCGATAATCATAAATACAATTAAACGTCAATTAATGATAATTCCGCGATCATTAAATTGATTTATTTTAATATTGATAATTCCTGAATTGAGATCCTTGGATTAACATAGAGCTTTTGTCATTTTTTGATTTTCATAAGTGTTGTAATCTTTCAAAATCAGAGAGCAATACACTTCGAAGTTGTTCACATTCATGTTCATGTGCTTTTGATTTTTCTTCTTCTTCTTCTTACTGTGAGCGATTATATTCCGCGTTCTACTTATGAGATCGATTGTATTATTTTGTTGATCCTTACAGACACGACGTGTGATATGTCATTGAAATAAACAATACTCGTTAAATAAAAATCATATGAAAAGTATTTTGCTCGATCTGTAAAAAAATCAATTATGGATCAGAACAAATGATAGGAGAAGACGATGATTGGACACCTACCTGGGAGAAAATTGATTGGAAAGACACACTTGATTGAATACACCAAAGGATAATCTACGATACATAATTGAATACCTTCACAAAGTAATTCAAAAGATAATTGAATACCTGAACAACCCTGAAACATCCAAAAGCTGGAAATATTATCCTGAACTATTCTCGAACTTTTATTTTAATATTGAAATAATTCAAAAGATAATTAAATTTTATTAAAAAATAAAAATTATAATAATTCAAAAGATAATTAAGTTTCATTAAAAAACCAAAAATCACAAGGGCAATTATATTTCTCGGCTATTTTTCATTTTCAGTCCAATATTATTTGCAACATTGGATCGGTGATGTGACCGTGCGGTTCCATAAATATTTTTAGATCCCGCTCCATCCGTTGCTCTCTTATCGCCTGTGTTTGTTCTTCTAACAATACGATACTTTTATAAACTTGTCCTTTTTAACGGCGACAACTGTTCTTTCATTAAAGCGTGTAAGACGCGAGCTGGTCGCTTAAACCATCATTAACGCTCGATGAGCCGGTGGACGTTTTTAATTAACGGGTCGGTCTCGTAGGACCCACGTTTTCGTTAGGTGTAACAACCCTAAAAATTTTCTTATAATATTACGATTTTGTTTTTGTTATAATTACGTTAAATATTATGTGTAGTATATATATGGATTGTACGTATGCATGTTTGCATGCATGCATATTTATTAGCAAATTTAAGTGTGCATGCATGTATATATATATATATATATATATATATATATATATATATATATAGAGTTTCGTATACATGTTTACATGCATGTATAGAAATTAAGCATGCATGCTTTTGCATATCCTATTGTGCATGTACATAGATATATTCTGCATGTATATATATATATATACACATACTTTAGACTTATGATATCTATGCTAAATATATATGGGTATTATGTAAAGTAACTATCAATACAATATGATAACCCAACCAAACATCACAAAACAAGATACCTTGATACCAAAATGAGACTAAATTAAACCGATTCGTTACGAACTCGAGTTAAACCTTAAACTTGATTATTAACTAGTTAATCAATCAAAGCACTTAGCCATATAAACTCTCGGTTAAATTATCACCAAAACCACCATAAAAGAAGCCACATACGATCATCATCATTAACCAAATATATGTGGCAAATTCTTGAAGCATCCTCGGCCACCTTGCATCTAAAGTTCCCTAGTCACCAAAATGTTATCATTACTTGACACTAAGTAATCACCTTGACTAAGTAATCTTGCATTCACACCATACTTGAAACCTAGTGTTCATACCACCTAAGTCAATAAACTATCATCATTTCTAGATGATTAGGTGGACAAACCTAAAGAACACATACATGCACCATCGGCCGAGTAACTTGCATGTATCCTAAGCTACTAGGACACTAAGCTCACTCCTCCCATTGCCACCTAAAAGGACTATAGGTGACTCACCTAAGATATGTGTGAACACTATTAATGTCCATCTAATCCCTTGTATACCATAAGAAGTCTCGGACTTCTTGCAACTTCCAAACACATCACAACCAACCTCACTTTCAAACTCCCTTTCCATCTCTCGGTCCCGATCTCCAAACCAGCAACCAACACCACATTTGCCCACTTCTCTCGGCTCACACCCAAACAACCAACAACTCCATCACCATCACCTTCAACACACACCCATCGGCCACCTTGCTCCTCCCTCTCCCTTGGTTACTGTCACACCCCAACCTTGACGGCGGAAACGTCGAAGTGAGAGAGTTACGATTGTTCACAGCCACATAACGCTATTATTAGTTCCAAATATATTAATCAAGATTCAATTGTAACAATACAAGTAAATGTTCAAACAAAGATGCATCCAGAATACAAGTATAAAAATATCCAGATCATTCGTTTATTTCTCTAAGTCCAATTCTAAGTGTGATAAGCTTCAAAGAGTAACCTGAAACATGTTAAAAATAAAAGGTCAACATAAAAATATTGGTGAGCATTCCATAGTTTCCAATACATAAGTATATATAAAAGATGGCAATTCAAGTTATAAGTTAATGAATAAAGTGATTAGGGATGTTATGAACAATGCAACAATCAAACCTCGACAATGTTTTACAAGTATCAAACGACGTTAATATTCTATAACGTTTTAAGTATATACGATCAGCTAAGTGTACTTGGATCAACCAAGCAGGCTTGTCTTACCCATAGATCTATGACTTCGCTGGGCTAGCAATAGTAAATGATTGTACATATAACGCCATAACATGGTAACCACAAAAGTTCAACTAACCACAACTTTAAGTAAATTGCCATAAAGTTTACAAGTCTCGAATAAATTTACAAGTGCAATGATATAAGTTAACATGTTTCACCCCAAAGTGTGAAAATAAGAAAAAGGGATATGGAAATACACAAGTCAAATAAGTATATGATGAAGATTTAATAAGATCATTAATAAGCGTCGTTCCAATGTAAACCTTCACAAGGTACCTATATATATATACATATATATATATATAAAATTTAAGTTAATAAAATTAATGATTTCACGCGAACAAGGGTATTAGAATTTATATTTGAGGTTTTGTCAATTAATTATATTTAACAAGTGGGAACAAATTATATTTTTATGAAATAAAATGAAAAGAAGTTTATTATATTTTATATACATAAAGATATGAAAAGAAAACGTTTATAAAAATTATAAGATATAAATATAAAATTTGAATAAAGTTTTATAACTAAACAAACACGTTTTAAACAATAATTTAAAGGTAACGTTTGACCCAATAATAATTTTTGTGGAATTAAACTTTTATTTAAAGTCCATTCTTTATAAAATAAATTGATTATAACATTAGTTTAAAATATTTAAAATCTATTTTATAAGAAAATGAACTAATTAAACAAAATAAATAACTAGATAAATAAAAGAAATTTTTAAAATAAATTCCAGAAATTAATTAGATGATTTCAAAAATTATTGGAAGTTTATAAAAGGAGTTTTATAATTAATGTGATTTTCTTATTATTTATTTAAAGGCTTAAAACTAATAAAAAAATAAATGGGGGTGCCCGGGTTCGAACCCGGGACCTCCAACTTAGCAATGAGACGGGGAACCAGCAGACCATGGCATACAGCC
Source organism: Flaveria linearis (assembly GCA_024085815.1). Taxonomy (NCBI): domain Eukaryota; kingdom Viridiplantae; phylum Streptophyta; class Magnoliopsida; order Asterales; family Asteraceae; genus Flaveria; species Flaveria linearis. The sequence continues at coordinate 27,931,743 of CM044003.1, forward strand.
ACGTAAATAAGCTGCTTCCAATTCCTTTTAAACTGATATCAAGCCCTTTCCCCAAATCCCCAAGAACCCTAGGTTCGAATCCCACCAAATTGAACACGAATTCGATTTTAATTGCTTCTGAAATCATGGGGCTTTTGTTCCCCTAATGAAATCGAGTATAATGATGTGTTTAATTACCTGATTTTAGTTCAATTCGATGTAAAAGACACCAAGAACAGGTCGCGATGAAGATGGTGTTCGATGATGCTCAAACCATGATAATAATCAAATTAATTTCAAGGGAAGCTTCGTATGATGGTCGAGACCAATAGCCCCTTATCAATTTCTGTTAAAATAGATCGGAGGTTGGTTTTTAGATAAGTTGCAGGTCGTGATTTGGAGGATGATTAATGGTGGTGTTTTTGTTGATTTTGAATGAAATTTAGTTCAAGGATAGGTTATAAACGACTAATAATTCGTTAGTGCGGGATTTCTTTTGATTTTAAAACCGTAGTGCGCGACAATGGCCCAAAAACCGGCCGACAATGGGAAGGTGGTTGCGAGGAAGAAAAGCCGGGGAAGAGGGGGTGGGGTTGGGTAGCTTTTTCAACTTTTACACAATCAGTCCCTGTGGTTTCAATAGTTTCTATTTGAATTCCAAAGTTTGGTTTTTAGTTTTAAATAACTTACAAATTTGACCCCTGAAATTTTAGGTAGTTATTATTTCATTTACAAAGGTTTATAATTAAACTTACATTTCCATTATTATTCTTATTTTTATTAATTAGTTATCGTAAAATACGAGATGTTACAGTCTCCCCTACTTTAAGAAATTTCGTCCCGAAATTTAATCATAAGAAACAAATTTTAAGGTTATGAGGAGACTTAGATGTCATTTCGTGTTCACGAGTGCACTCTTGGGAATGTTTAAATTCAATAAGTTTGACCATGATTCTTAAGTTTGTTAAGTTTCACCGTTCATAATCTTATATGTTCCTTGACAAAGTGTGCAAGTCATTCCTTTAAAATTTTTAATTGATAAATGCTTGTATTCCAAACGGTTCAATACGGTTAAAAAGTTTTGTCATGTGTGAAACACCTTACATTAGATCGATACGGGACTCGCTTAACGAACATGAGAAATAAGTTCCGGATGTTTTTGGATGGAATTCATAAGAGCTTCTCAAGCAAGTAACTTTAACGGGTTTCTAGGTGATCGATTCTTGTTTACGCATGTCAATGAGGGTTCAAAGTGTTATTAGTGTAACGTTGATACAAGTATCGTGTTTGTTAAGATTAAAGATTAACTTTAGTATGAGGAAAATCGTTGTAATGGGTTTTCAGAATAAGTGTGGTTTTGAGGGAAAGACATTATTACTAGAGGTTGTTATAAGGAGTTCAAAGATGGTCCAAGAAATGCCACAATAATAGGAATTGCATTGATCAATTACGATAGCGTTCACGATTGGATTAAAATTTAAATAATTCAGAATATTGTTGATAAAGAGAAACACAAGTAGCTTTCCAAGTACGACTTGCACACGCGGTTCATCAAACTCGTAATCACAGCTGAGAAACATTCGTGTGGCTAGGAAGCCATGAACACAAATTAGTAATGTCTTTATTTGGCAGGAAGGTTGTTTAGGAAGCTATCATTACGCAGTCAGGTTTTAATGATAACTCAAAATGAAAGTTGATAAGTAGGGAATAAATGGTTCCATATAGCTAGATCAAATCAAAACATGAGAATAACGGGAAAGAAATCGATTTAAGAATTTACATGCGTCAAGCTTGGAATCAAAATCAACATAAAACGACCGGGTCTCCTTTCAAGTTCAGAGATCATGCGTTGGCTTGTTAGGTCAAAACACCAACATTGTTTCATCATTCAAGTTACTACATGCTTCTCGTCACTTGATTACAACCTTGGTAAATTGAAGATCAAGAAATGAGAGTAGTCATCAAGGTGTGGTTTTCACTCCTAACTTGATGGTGTATTCCCAAGATATGACCACTAACTTACCAATCAAAAAGTTCGATCCCAACTCATTGCTAAGGATCCACATAAATAAGACGAGGTAACACACCATTAAGGTAAGGGAAATCACTCATATCTTAATGATGAAGTTTTACAAAAACAAAATATAACAAGATGAACTTCTTCATCAAAATCCAGAATTCACTCCTACTTTGACGAGGTCATTTCATTTGAGAAAATACAATTCATAAAAATGAAATTATCATCAAGGTATGGAATTCACGCCTATATTAATGATTGAGCTTCATAATAACAAGAAAACAATCAAAGATTAACATTTGTCACCAAAGTACGGGTTTCAATCCTATTTTGGCGAGATCATGTCATTTGTGAAGTGCAAGTTCCAATGAGAATAATTAAAGTCAATCCTCAGGATGAGGAAATCATCCTAATCCAGAGAATGAAATTTCATAAAACACACAATTAGAAACCATTTATCAAAACGAATAGAGAATCATCAAAGTAAGGGAATCACCCCTGCTTCGATGAGTTAGAATTGTTTAGGAGGTACGAGTGTTCTTAGTTCATAGATTGACCTACAAACTCTTGCATCTCCCACAGTGTAGGCGGTTCAAGGTTCGACTTAACAACCAAAGGAAAAGAATATCACTTAGAAATTCAGAAAATTTCAAGTTACATCAATGTAACCAAGGGAAATCATGTTTACAAAACTTACGGTCAGAGTTTGAGGTAACAGAATTTGTTATGATGTTCAAATCTTGAATAATTTAAATCAGGGAGACAAAATCAAGAACAAGAATGATTCGACACCATGATGAGATGTGAACATTCGATTCACAATCAAAAGGAAAATACAAGGTCTTCTCAAGATATGAGGTCAACCATAGCCTTATTGAAGACACGCGTACTTATAAGTGATCAATCATTACAAGGATTTCGAGTCAAGTAAACGGATTCAATGATCGAATCAGATCACCATTTACACTTTGCCTAGACAAAGTATCCCGAGATGTAGGAATTTCATCTACAGCATTGCATGTTCTTAGTTATGGGACACATCCATAAGAAGATTTAAGAACCATAAGTAGCGGTTTAAAGTTTTGAAGACCATACGGGTTAGATTCCCAATATCTTTGGGTATATTAAAATCCATGTTCACGTTGGTCGAGGATTGGAAATAGTTACATGAAACGTTGGGTTCAATACCGTTGCATGTTACACGTTGAGCGTTTAAACGTAAGAGTTGAAATGTAGGATGAGTTCAATATTAATAGGAATAATATTTAGGTTAAGAATGAGAAGGTATTTAAACTTTGGTGATAAACTAGTTCAAGGATTTGAAAATTTTCAAGATGCAAGAGGATGGTTCCATTTGGTAACACATTACCATTTGGAATCGTTGACACGTCAAGGTAAATTGACCCATTTGCCTTAGAGACTTGTGTATTGACCATAGTTTATACGATATGCTTGCCTTAGCCCGAAGGCCTTTTGCCAGGAAATCCAGAATACAGGTGTCTATGTGTCACATAAATTTCTTTGGTTCATAGAATCAAACCTTGATGAGATTTTCATAGATTAGACATAGAGTCTAAGGAATTGAACCCACGATGATAAGTGTAGATTCCACATGTCGTTGAGAATAGGTTTAGGAAGTTCATTTTTCGGGGAGAGTCAGAAAGTTAAAGTTGAGTTTAGGAAGACAGGTAACAAAGTTTAAATATACATAAGGCAATCCTATTCTAAGGCATCAAGTTGCACATAAAAGGCATAGCATTATGTAGCATTTAAACAATATGTAAGCACAAAAGTATAAGGATCTTTCTATGAGGTTCATGCAATTATAGTCTAGGTCACCATTTCTAATAACCTAAATCCCTATAGTTATGGGCTCTGATACCAATCTGTCACACCCCAACCTTGACGGCGAAAACGTCGAGGTGTGAGAGTTACGATTGTTCACAGCCACATAACGCTATTATTAGTTCCAAATATATTAATCAAGATTCAATTATAACAATACAAGTAAATGTTCAAACAAAGATACATCCAGAATACAAGTATAAAAGTATCCAGATCATTCGTTTATTTCTCTAAGTCCAATCCTAAGTGTGATAAGCTTCAAAGAGTAACCTGAAACATGTTAAAAATAAAAGGTCAACATAAAAATGTTGGTGAGCATTCCATAGTTTCCAATACATAAGTATATATAAAAGATGGCAATTCAAGTTATAAGTTAGTGAATAAAGTGATTAGGGATGTTATGAACAATGCAACAATCAAACCTCGACAATGTTTTACAAGTATCAAACGACGTTAATATTCTATTAACGTTAAAAGTATATACGATTAGCTAAGTGTTCTTGGATCAACCAAGCAGGCTTGTCTTACCCATAGATCTATGACTTCGCTGGGCTAGCAATAGTTAATGATTGTACATATAACGCCATAACATGGTAACCACAAAAGTTCAACTAACCACAACTTTAAGTAAATTGCCATAAAGTTTACAAGTCTCAATAAGTTTACAAGTGCAATGATATAAGTTAACATGTTTCACCCAAAGTGTGAAAATAAGAAAAAGGGTTTTGGAAATACTCACAAGTCAAATAAGTATATGATGAATATTTAATAAGATCATTAATAAGCGTCGTTCCAATGTAAACCTTCACAAGGTACCTATATATATATACATATATATATAAAATTTAAGTTAATAAAATTAATGATTTCACGCGAACAAGGGTATTAGAATTTATATTTGAGGTTTTGTCCATTAATTATATTTACAAGTGGGAACAAATTATATTTTCATGAAATAAAATAAAAAGAAGTTTATTATATTTTATATACATAAAGATATGAAAAGAAAACGTTTATAAAAATTTGTAAGATATAAATATAAAATTTGAATAAAGTTTTATAACTAAATAAACACGTTTTAAATAATAATTTAAAGGTAACGTTTGACCCAATAATAATTTTTGTGGAATTAAACTTTTATTTAAAGTCCATTCTTTATAAAATAAATTGATTATAACATTAGTTTAAAATATTTAAAATCTATTTTATAAGAAAATGAACTAATTAAACAAAATAAATAACTAGATAAATAAAAGAAATTTGTAAAATAAATTCCAGAAATTAATTAGATGATTTCAAAAATTATTGGAAGTTTATAAAAGGAGTTTTATAATTAATGTGATTTTTTTATTATTTATTTAAAGGCTTAAAACTAATAAAAAATAAATGGGGGTGCCCGGGTTCGAACCCGGGACCTCCAACTTAGCAATGAGACGGGGAACCAGCAGACCATGGCATACAACCGCGTAAATAAGCTGCTTCCAATTCCTTTTAAACTGATATCAAGCCTTTTCCCCAATTCCCCAAGAACCCTAGGTTTGAATCCCACCAAATTGAACATGAATTCGATTTTGATTGCTTCTGAAATCATGGGGCTTTTGTTCCCCTAATGAAATCGAGTACAATGATGTGTTCAATTACCTGATTTGAGTTCAATTCGATGCAAAAGACACCAAGAACAGGTCGCGATGAAGATGGTGTTCGATGATGCTCAAACCATGATAATAATCAAATTAATTTCAAGGGAAGCTTCGTATGATGGTCGAGACCAATAGCTCCTTATCAATTTCTGTTAAAATCGATCGGAGGTTGGTTTTTAGATAAGTTGCAGGTCGCGATTTGGAGGATGATTAATGGTGATGTTTTTGTTGATTTTGAATGAAATTGAGTTCAAGGACATGTTATAAACGACTAATAATTCGTTAGTGCGGGATTTCTTTTGATTTTAAAACCGTAGTGCGCGACAATGGCTCAAAAACCGGCCGACAATGGGAAGGTGGTCGCGGGGAAGAAAAGCCGGGGAAGAGGGGGTGGGGTTGGGTAGCTTTTTCAACTTTTACACAATCAGTCCCTGTGGTTTCAATAGTTTCTATTTGAATTCCAAAGTTTGGTTTTTAGTTTTAAATAACTTACAAATTTGACCCCTGAAATTTTAGGTAGTTATTATTTCATGTACAAAGGTTTATAATTAAACTTACATTTCCATTAGTGTTCTTATTATTATTAATTAGTTATCGTAAAATACGAGATGTTACAGTTACAATCTCTAACATCACCACCTTCTCTTCCTCCCTCACTCTCGGCTTTCACATAACAACCATACCACCATCATCAAACCAACAACAACCAACAACAACCAACAACAACCAACAACAACCAACAAACAACAACAACCAACAACAACCACACCACAACCGATTGTACACCATCACTACCATCACCACTCTCTCGGCCTTTCTTCTCGGTTCTAAAGTAGCAAATCCCACTCAAAAGGTTTAGTTCATTAGTCTTTTTATTTTTGTTACATATGTGTTATAAAACACAAATATAGTTAGTTTTGGTGTTAAAACACCAAAACCAACCTTGGAAGTATTTTTAAGTTCCTTAATCACAGTTATAAGTTACCAAAATTCAGGAAACTTATGATAAAAAGGAATACTTTGATTTATAAAGATTAAATCTTGAAATTATTAAAGAAAATCTAGTAAAATATTAATGAATGAAATTGTGAGAATAAACATTGAAAAATATTTATTTATATACTAAAATATTATTCTGGAAATTTTGATAAAATTATGATAACTGAAACAATTTATACAAATTATTTTAATAATAGAGAAAATATCAAAATAAATAAATAAATTCAGGAAAATTCTGATAAATTTACAGAATGATACTTTGAAGTATAAAAATCTCTGGAATTATTTCAGAATTTATTTCCTTATTATAAGTAAGATATGAATTTTTATGTGTTCTGCAGTAGAAAAATCGGAATAAATATTTAAGTAAATAATAAAATCTGAGAAAATCAAGGATATAATATTAAATCTGGATCTACATAATATATAAATTTCGTAATTTTTGGAGTTATATAACTAGTTTTATTAAATATTAAAGAATATTGTAAAATTTACAGAATTTAATCCGCTACGAGATAGACTTTGATATATTTACCTGATGTTCTATTCTACACACGAAATAGTTTATAAAATTTTGAGAATTTATTAATTACAGAAGCTATTTTTAATCAATTATGGGAATATTATAAAAATTTTAGAAAACAATCTGTTTGGAGTTAGATGTTATAAAATTTATAAGATGTTACTAACTGTTGAAATAACATTCTATGAATTTTTGGTGATTTTTGAATAAACGAAGTTAATTTTGATGATTTATGGAGACATTGGACAAATTTATAAGTACTTATATATAATAAATTAATTGTTGAAATCTGTGATAACATTTCTGGTATAACTAAACTTCCAAAAGTTAATTATATCTGAGGTTCTGAAAATTTTAAAGAAAATTTTATCTGATACTGTAAACTATTTTATAGGTTCAAGTTTGGAGACACGGTGAGTTCATATCCCCCTTTTGACCGTTTGGTATTCATAACGTTTTGGGGGAAAGAGCATACTACTTGGGTTGATGTATTATTTTTAAAAATATTTTGATACTCACTGTCAGTTGTGATACAACCATTAATTCGAATAAGGAACCGTCCGATAATATTAGTAACGCTACTTAGGAGAATATTTGCACCAACAGGATGAGTGTTGCTGCTATTTTCCTGCACCTAACCGAATGAGGGTTGAGATGTAATATTATCTGATTTTGTGAATTATTTCGTGACAGTATGGTTATGTTGTGAGCAGGATTGGTTGTAATTGGTGCATCAACAAAATATTTTGTTTGGATATAAACCTATGTTCTCACCAACATTTTTGTTGACTGGTTTAAGTATGCTTTTTCAGGAGATAATGAGTAACTCTTTTGACCTTAGCTTTGAAGTGCATAATGGTTGGGGAGAAGTGGTAGGAAGGGTTTGTGTCACGTTAACTGTCAACATCGTTGATGGCAGTGTGTACGTTAACGCACACTTCCACCGTATCTGAAGAATTGCAGTAGTCCAAATGTAGAAAAATTACATCTAATTTTGAAAACTATGTACAAGATGTAATTCCAAATATTATAAATAAAAGCATGTCTTATGTTATGATTTTATGTATGAACATTTATTGTATTCATTTCGCTATAATTAATGTACTCTGATAAAGCAAGTCACACTCGAACCGCATTCACGCTTCCGCCGGGATGTGACAGGTTGGTATCAGAGCCATTAGTTATAGGGAATTAGATATTTTCAAAATATCTAGACTATAACTATAAGCTCAAAATATACTTAGAATTATTATATATAATTTCATGATTTTATGTGAAATTATGTGGATTACGTGAAATTCTATGATATTATGACTAAGATTCTAACGAAATTTTTATGATTATTTGACTAACCATTTTGTGAAATATTATCAAGAAAGTTGTGCAGATATGAATTCAGATAGTTACCATTATAAGACCAATCCTTCTGAATATCCAGACCATAGCAATTCTAAGGAAATAATACCTGAACCAGAACCTCAACAAGCTATGGATATTCCTCCAACAGAAGAGGAGAATAAATCAAAATTTTATGTTCGACGTGCACCAGTACACGTAGGAGGATATACAATTAAGACTCCTAGGAAAAAGATACAACATGGAAACAAGTTTAGAACCAACCAAGCTGAGGATCTAGAAATACAACCTTCTGATTCCTTCGAAGGTAAAGATAAGGTCACAAAAGGACAAGAGTTGGATCAGGTGAAGACAGCTCGACAAACTCTTAGAAAACTTAAGAAAATACAGCTAGGAATCTGGAAAATCCAGAAGGACATCAAAAAGCTCAAGACGCCCAAGAAAAGTATCTTTACAAGAATATGGAAATGGATTCATAGGAACTAGAAGACTATAGTCTAACTTTTCAAAATAAAAGAAATAAGAGCTTAAATGATATATGTACTTTTGTGTTAAGATATTTATTTGATATGTGTTAAATGATTTTGTGTTAGAATATTTAGTTATGATACTAACAATATAATTCACTATAGTGAATCATGCCGCCAAAAAGAAACACTCAGCCTGTCCGAAGAATAGCTCGAGTGGGACGACCCAGAACCCGACTGGGGGAAGAAAACCCGTGAACACTGACACCAATGAGAATGACAGGATCTCTCAGATAGTAGCCCAACAAATAGAAGCTACCTTACCTACCTTGATAACCCAACTCCAACAAAATTTAAATTTTAGAACCACCTCACACCCACCAATAGAACCTGAAAATATTAACACAAATGGGCGACAGGAAGAAGAAATTCTGAATGGAATCTCAAAGGGATGTTCTTATAAGACCTTCATGTCTTGTAGACCCCGGGAATTTGATGGAAAAGGTGGAGCTGTACAAGCATTAAGATGGCTAGATGAAATGGAAGGAGTTTTGGAAATCAGTAACTGTGCTGAAAATTTCAAGACACTATTTGCCTCACATTCACTAAAAGGAGAAGCACAATCCTGGTGAAAATGGATGTACATACTAGGGGTAGGAATGTTATGAATGGAATGAGTTGGGAAGAATTTAGAAATCTAGTAATTGAGAAATACTGCCCTTATAATGAGATAGAGAAACTAGAGGCTGAATTCTTAGCACTAGAAATGAAAGGAGCTGCACACCAAGAATATACTGATAGGTATAATGAATTATCTAGGTTAGTACCATATCTGATAACCCCGGAATCAAAATAGGAAGGTATATTTGGGGATTAGTGCCACAGATAAGAGGACTAGTAAAATATGCAAGGATCAAAGCCTTCCAAGAAGCAGTAATCTTGTCAGGAAGTCTGACAGATGAAATGATCAGAAATGGATCACTAAGTCACCCACAGGTAGGAGAGAAAAGGAAATGGACTGAAAACCACTCTGTAAGAAGATTTGGAGAAAGTCCTCAGAAAAGAGTAACCCGACCTCCACCAAGAAACTTCTTGGGAACAGCTCAGGGGAAGAAAGTGGATAAACCACCATAGTGTAATATCTGCCAAAGATATCATACAGAAAACTGTATGATAGTGGTTTGCTACAACTGCAAAAAGAAGGGGCACATTTCTCGAGATTGCAAAAATCCTACCAACCCTAAAACAGTCTGCTTTCAGTGTGGAAGAGAAAACCATTTTCGCAACGAGTGTCCACAACGAAAGGGCAAGACTGCAACTGACCAGAACAACCCCCGTGGAAGGGCTTTCGTGATACAAGCTGATGAAGCTCGTCATGAACCAAAAGTAGTAACGGGTACGTTCCTTATCAATAACCAGTACGTAAAAGTATTATTTGATACAGGAGCAACTCGTAGTTTGCTTCAAACACTTTTAGACAATCACTTAGTTTAATATCTGAGAAATTAAGTAACAGCTATGTGATAGAATTAGCTGACGGTAAAATAATAGAAGCTGATGAAATCATTCCTAATTGCATTCTGAATTTAGATGAATATTGTTTTGATATAAATCTGATACCTATTAAGTTAGGAGGATTTGATATCGTAGTAGGAATGGATTGGTTGAGTAAAAATCATGCTGAAATCATTTGTGATAAGAAAATGATAAAGATTCCTTTTGATCAAGGAAGACAAGATTCTCTGCATATATGGTGATAGACCAAATAATATTGTGAAACTGATTTCTTGTGAAAAAGCACAAAAATGCTTAAATAAGAAATGTTTAGCTTTCTTGGCTCACATAGTTTATGCAAAGCTTGATAAGGGAAATTTGGAAAGTGTTCCTATTATAAGTGAATATTCTGATGTTTTTCTCGATGAATTACCTGGATTATCACCCCCTCGTCAAGTCGAATTTAAAATAGAATTAATACCAGGAACAGCCCCTATTGCCAAAGCACCCTATCGTTTAGCACCAACTAAATGAAAGAACTAATGACCCAATTACAAGAATTATTAGATAAAGGATTTATACGTCCTAGTGTATCACCTTGGGGAGCACCAGTTCTATTTGTCAAAAAGAAAGACGGAACTTTTAGGATGTGTATCGATTATAGAGAACTCAATAAGGTTACTATAAAGAATAGGTATCCTCTTCCTAGAATTGATGATTTGTTCGACCAATTACAAGGAGCTAGTTATTTCTTGAAAATAGATTTAAGATCTGGATATCATCAATTAAGAGTACATGAAGACAATATTTCTAAAACTGCATTCAGAACTAGGTACGGACATTACGAATTCCTAGTAATGCCATTTGGATTAACCAATGCTCCAGCAGTATTTATGGATTTAATGAATAGAGTATGTAAACCATATTTGGATAAGTTTGTTATGGTCTTCATAGATGACATACTGATCTATTCTAAGAATAAGGAAGACCACAAACAACACCTGAGGTTAACCTTGGAGTTACTTCAAAAAGAAAAGTTATATGCTAAATTCTCAAAATGCGAATTTTGGAAAAGAGAAGTACAATTTCTAGGACATATAGTTAACCAGTATGGGATTCAGGTTGATCCAGCAAAGATCGAGGCAGTTAAGAAATAGGAAATTCCAAAAACCCCAACTGAAATAAGACAATTCTTAGGTTTAGCAGGATATTACAGACGATTTATAGAAAACTTCTCAAGATTAGCTCAACCGTTGACAGAATTGACCCAAAAAGATAAAAAGTATGTATGGGAAGAAAGACAAAATGAAGCATTTGAACTCCTCAAAAGTAAGTTATGTAGTGCACCTATATTAGCTGTACTAGAAGGAACAGATAATTTCATAGTATATTGTGATGCATCTCGTCAAGGTTTTGGATGTGTTTTAATGCAAAAAGACAAAGTAATTGCATATGCATCCAGAAAACTTAGAGACAGTGAAAAGAATTATACCACCCATGACTTAGAGTTAGGAGCTGTAGTATTTGCACTGAAAATTTGGAGACATTATTTATATGGGACTAAGTGTATAATATATACGGATCACAAAAGTCTACAACATATCTTTGATCAAAAGATGTTAAATATGAGGCAAAGAAGATAGGTAGAATTATTAAGTGATTACGATTGTGAAATTAAGTATCATCCCGGTAAGGCAAACGTAGTTGTTGATGCTTTAAGTAGGAAGGAAAGAACCAAACCTTTACGAGTACGTGCTATGAAAATGGAACTACGTTCAGATTTGTTAAGTCAAATCCGGGAGGCTCAACAAAAAGATATGTTAAAACTGAAAGGACAATTAAAAGACGTGAAAGAGGAAGCAGATGGAATTCTAAGATTTAAAGGAAGAATCTGGATACCCGACAACAACATTATTAGAATAACTATACTGCAAGAAGCTCATAAGTCAAGATACTCTATGCATCCAGGAAATAATAAATGTACAAAAACTTGAAAAGCCAATACTGGTGGCCAGGCATGAAAAGATCAGTCGGAGAATTTGTAGAACAATGTGATGTCTGCTCAAGAATAAAAGTTGAATATCAAAAACCTTCAGGATACCTACAGCAACCAGAAATTCCAGAATGGAAATGGGATCAAATTACAATGGACTTCATAACTAAGTTACCTAGGACCAGAAATGGATACGACACAATTTGGGTTATAGTGGATAGACTAACTAAGTCAGCTCATTTCTTACCTATACGGGAAGATTATAAGATTGAGAGATTAGCAAGAATCTACATAAAAGAAATTGTGTCCAGACATGGAATACCTGTATCCATTATATCAGATAGAGATAGTAGATTTACTTCTAGGTTCTGGCAAACTTTAAAAAAGCTTTAGGAACCCAAGTAAATTTAAGTACAGCTTATCACCCACAGACTGATGGGCAGAGTGAAAGAACAATACAAACTCTAGAAGATATGTTGAGAGCTTGTTTTATAGATTTTGGTGGAAATTGGGATAGTCATCTACCATTAATAGAATTTTCATATAATAATAGTTATCACTCTAGCATTGGGTTAGCACCATTTGAAGCCCTGTATGGAAGAAAGTGTAGATCACCCTTATGTTGGAATGAAATAGGTGATAGACAACTCACAGGTCCTGAACTAATCCAAGAAACCACAGATAAGATCACTGAGATTAAAAACATGTTGAAAGCAGCTCGTGATGGACAAAAGAGTTATGTAGACAAACGAAGAAAGCCACTGGAATTTCAAATTGGAGACAGAGTCTATCTGAAAATATCACCCTCTAAAGGAATCTTTCGGTTTGGAAAATCCAGTAAGCTAAACCCTAGATACATTGGTCCATTCAAGATCATTGATAGAATTCGTCCTGTAGCATAAGTTGGAATTACCTCAAGAATTAAGTGAAGTACACAATACCTTTCATGTGTCAAACCTCAAGAAATGCCTAACCAATGAAACCTTAGAAGTACTAATTCAAGAAATCAAAGTAGATAAGAAACTTTAATTTATGGAAGAACCAATAGCCATCGTAGGAAAAGAAATAAAGAAGTTAAGAAGGAATAGAATTCCCATAGTGAAAATTAAGTGGAATGCAAAGAGAGGACAAGAATACACCTGGGAAAGAGAAGATGAAATCAAAAAGAAATACCCCCACCTATTCAGAGGTAATAATTATTTAAGTTTCCAAATCACACTTCAAAGAATTTCGTGACGAAATTCTTTTAACGGGGGGAGAATGTAACAATCCTAAAAATTTTCTTATAATATTACGATTTCATTTCTGTTATAATTACATTAAATATTATGTGTAGTATATATATGGATTGTACGTATGCATGTTTGCATGCATGCATATTTATTAGCAAATTTAAGTGTGCATGCATGTATATATATAAGAGTTTCGTATACATGTTTACATGCATGTATAGAAATTAAGCATGCATGCTTTTGCATATCCTATTGTGCATGTACATAGATATATTCTGCATGTATATATATATACACATACTTTAGACTTATGATATCTATGCTAAATATATATGGGTATTATGTAAAGTAACTATCAATACAATATGATAACCCAACCAAACATCATAAAACAAGATACCTTGATACCAAAACGAGACTAAATTAAACCGATTCGTTACGAACTCGAGTTAAACCTTAAACTTGATTATTAACTAGTTATTCAATCAAAGCACTTAGCCACATAAACTCTCGGTTAAATTATCACCAAAACTGCCATAAAAGAAGCCACATAAGATCATCATCATTAACCAAATATATGTGGCAAATTCTTGAAGCATCCTCGGCCACCTTGCATCCAAAGTTCCCTAGTCACCAAAATGTTATCATTACTTGACACTAAGTCATCACCTTGACTAAGTAATCTTGCATTCACATCATATTTGAAACCTTGTGTTCATACCACCTAAGTCAATAAACTACCATCATTTCTAGATGATTAGGTGGACAAACCTAAAGAACACATACATGCACTATCGGCCGAGTAACATGCATGTATCATAAGCTACTAGGACACTAAGCTCACTCCTCCCATTGCCACCTAAAAGGACTATAGGTGACTCACCTAAGCTAGGTGTGAACACCATTAATGTCCATCTAATCCCTTGTATACCATAAGAAGTCTCGGACTTCTTTCAACTTCCAAACACATCACAACCAACCTCACTTTCAAACTCCCTCTCCATCTCTCAGTCCCGATCTCCAAACCAGCAACTAACACCACATTTGCCCATTTCTCTCGGCTCACACCCAAACAACCAACAACCTCCATCACCATCACCTTCAACACACACCATCGGCCACCTTGCTCCTCCCTCTCCCTCGGTTACAATCTCCAACATCACCACCTTCTCTTCCTCCCTCACTCTCGGCTTTCACATAACAACCATACCACCATCATCAAACCAACAACAACCAACAACAACCAACAAACAACAACAACCAACAACAACCACACCACAACCGATTGCACACCATCACTACCATCACCACTCTCTCGGCCTTTCTTCTCGGTTCTAAATTAGCAAATCCCACTCAAAAGGTTTAGTTCATTAGTCTTTTTATTTTTGTTACATATGTGTTATAAAACACATATATAGTTAGTTTTGGTATTAAAACACCAAAATCAACCTTGGAAGTATTTTTAAGTTCCTTAATCATAGTTATAAGTTACCAAAATTCAGGAAACTTATGATAAAAAGGAATACTTTGATTTATAAAGATTAAATCTTGAAATTATTAAAGAAAATCTAGTAAAATATTAATGAATAAATTGTGGGAATAAACATTAAAAATATTTATTTATATACTAAAATATTATTCTGTAAATTTTGATAAAATTATGATAACTGAAACAATTTATACAAATTATTTTAATAATAGAGAAAATATCAAAAAAATAAATATATTCTGGAAAATTCTGATAAATTCACAGAATGATACTTTTGAAGTAGAATAGTCTCTGAAATTATTTCAGAATTTATTTCCTTATTATACTAAGATATGAATTTTTATGTGTTTTGCAGTAGAAAAATCAGAATAAATATTTAAGTAAATAATTAAATCTGAGAAAATCAGGAATATAATATTAAATCTGGATCTACAAATATATAAATTTCGTAATTTTTGGAGTTATATAACTAGTTTTACTAAATATTAAAGAATATTGTAAAATTTACAAAATCTAATCTGCTACAAGATAGACTTTGATATATTTACCTGATGTTCTATTCTATATAGGAAACTGGTTATAAAATTTTGAGAATTTATCAATTACAGAAGATATTTTTAATCAATTATGGGAATATTATAAAAATTTCAAAAAATAATCTGTTTGGAGTTAGATATTATAAAATTTATGGGATGTTACTAACTGTTGAAATAATATTATATGAATTTTTGATGATTTTTGGATAACCGAAGGTAATTTTGATGATTTATGGAGACTTTGGATAAATTTATAAGTACTTATATATAATAAATTAATTGTTGAAATTTGTGATAACATTTCTGGTATAACTAAACTTTCAAAAGTTAATTGTATCTGAGTTTCTGAAAATTTTAAAGAAAATTTTGTCTGATACTGTGAACTATTTTATAGGTTCAAGTTTGGAGACATTGTGAGTTCATAGCCCCATTTTTGACCATTTGGTATTCATAAAGTTTTAGGGAAAGAGCATACTACTTGGGTTAAGAGCATACTACTTGGGTTGATGTGTTATTTTTAAAAATATTTTGATACTTACTGTCATTTGTGATACAACCATTAATTCGAATGAGAAACCGTCCGATAATATTAGTAGCGCTACTTAGGAGAATATTTGCACCAACAGGATGAGTGTTACTGCTATTTTCCTGTGCCTAACCAAATGAGGGTTGAGATGTAATATTATCTGATTTTGTGAATTATTTCGTGACAGTATGGTTATGTTGTGAGCAGGATTGGTTGTAAGTGGTGCATCAACAAAATATTTTGTTTGGATATAAACCTATATTCTCACCAACATTTTTGTTGACTGGTTTATGTATGCTTTTCAGGAGATAATGAGTAACTCTTTTGATCTTATCTTTGAAGTGCATAATGGTTGGGGAGAAGTGGTAGGAAGGGTTTGTGTCACGTTAACTGTCAACATCGTTGATGGCAGTGTGTACGTTGACGCACACTTACACCGTATCTGAAGACATGCAGTAGTCCAACTGTAGATAAATTACATCTAATTTTGAAAACTATGTACAAGATGTATTTCCAAATATTATAAATAAAAGCATGTCTTATGTTATGATTTTATGTATGAACATTTATTGTATTCATTTCGCTATAATTAATGTACTCTGATAAAGCAAGTCACACCCGAACCGCATTCACGCTTCCACCGGGATTTGACATTAGGTCGGGCATGTGAGGCGGTTGATGGTCATCGGGCGTGTTCGGGTAGTTTTCGGAGTCCGATGACTTTCTTTTTTGGCCGGAATGACTACCCGGTGATTCATCCATGACCGGCACTTGGGACCATTTTACATGATCCTTTGCAATTTTCCAAGCTCTAAGGTGATTGAAACCGGAGGGGTGTTTCTTTTGATAATTTGTTAACGGCCTCCTCATCACATAAAGATCGGAACATCTGCTACGCCGTAAATATTCCTAAAATTAAAAAATAATAATTATTTTTTGTAATTAAATACATTCTTAAATTTTGAAAAATAAGTAAAAAATTAAATACACACCGCTTTAATATAAAAACCGTTAAAAGTATTTATTTTTGTAAGCAACGTGATCCATTTTGTATTGAGTTGCTGGACAATTCGGTTGCTTTCTCCCACGAGTTGATTGTAATGATCAAGAACCGCGTTTCAAAAACTAGATTGCTTTTGTTGATTTCCGACGGTTTTGTTTTCGGAACAATGAACCCAAGCTTTACACAAAGCTTCTTTTTGTAGTTCGGTCCATTGTTAGCATTCGGCTTGTCCTTGAACCCTTCGTTGCGGTTGTTGCTCGATCGGGCCTTCGTCTTCGTCATCATCTTCATACTCTTGTTGAGTGTCCGGAACAAATTCTTCTTCTTCATCGTCCGGTACATATTGGGTTCGGTAGGCAAATGGATCGAACATCGGTGGTTCATCGATGGGGAAGTCGGGTTGACCAAAATTTAGATTTTGGTATGAAAATGGATCAAACATCAGTGGAGGTTGCGATGAATACCCTTGTGCAGGGTATCCGTATTGTGGTGGTGATGGTTGTGGTATATAAGGTTGCGGTGAATACCCTCGGGACACGCCGTCACCACCTCGGGAACTCGAACCACCACCTCGGGAACTCGAACCACCACCTCGGGAACTCGAACCACCACCTCGGGAACTCGAACCACCACCACGGGAACTCGAACCTCCACCTCGGGATTTTTTGTTACTAGTTCTTTTTTGACCTTCGGGGATCCATGACAATATATTGTGATTGTGTTTTGTTTGGGTTTGTGTTTGTATATGTGTATTTGTGTAGATTGATATTGTGTATGTGTGTGAGTACTTATAGTGTAAATTTTTTTTTCTTGGCATCAACGGCTCGCCAACGGTAACATATAACGCCTATAAAGCCGTTGAAGTCGGGTTGTGTATCGGCTAGTGGAACCCGAGCCACTCTACCAGGTGGCCTACCCGAGAGGGTGGCGGCGGGTGTTACCGCCCGGGTAACTGCTACCCGAAGCCCCCTTCGGGCACCGCCACCTCCTCACTAAGTAGACAAACGTTTATTCAGTAAACAAGAATTTAATAAATATAAATGATAGTTTACAAATGTCAGAGATATTCAATGATGTACATAATCTAGGCTCCCTCTAAAATATTACTATGTGGGTGGTAGTCCTAAATTTTTGTTATTTAATATAATATTGGTTATTAGGTCTTATGATTTCAATGATTGGTGTTTGAAAAGACGTAATTCGATATGTCTTTTTTCTTCCGGAAAGTAGCTATAGGTTTTCATGACTAAAATCACTTAAAACCAAACTATCTTATTTTATTACCGAACTTTTAATTACCGCCAACAAAGGGTGCTTATTCGAATCGAGTTAGTGGAATTTAGAATTTTCAAAAAGTAATTCAAATCAACTTTGACTTTGATGAAAATTTGCACAAAGTGATCTAGGTATGCTAGTATTCGGTTCGAAAAATCAGGTCTACTCGAATAAACTGATAAAATAAAAATAAATAAAAGAAATTCAAAAATTAAAAACTATAATAAAAATAATAATATATAATTCATACATATTACTTCAAATGGTAATTTTATTTATAAGACAAAAAGTTATGTTAAAAAAAAACTATATTGAAAGATAGTAAGAGAAATTATATACAAAACAAAGTCAGGTTATTTCAACATGTTCTAATAACAATAGGATTTGAATAATCTAAAATTCGAATTTGTAATTCAATTTTGATTTGATTTGAAGTTTTTAGTTAATCATTGATGCCATTCCAATACAATTATGACTTGTTTATAATAACTATGACTTGTTTACTATAAGATTAGATATGTAGCTTTAAGTCATTTGGTTCATGATAAAATATAGATATAATCACACAAACTAAACAGAAAACAGTCTAAATAGGCTTTTATTTCAATTAGAGAGCAACACTTCCTAATTGTTTACCAATCATTTCAAATGTACTTCGACTTTTTTCATAACTAAAAATACCATCATCCTGGTGCAACCTCAGCCTGTGATCATCTTAGCGGTACATATGTTGTTCTGGTTGTGTATTGTATAAATATACACGTTCGCCTAAGAAGAAGCATGAAATCTGTTTTAAATGACCCTTGTTAAACACAAAACCTGAATCACGGCTAACACGTTATTTTGTTTCATGTGTCTATGTAATGTTTACTTTCATGTTTTGTTATTCATTTTGTATATTCTATTACATTATTTTCAATGAATAACGAAAAGATGAGTATTATTATCTTATCTTTTAATTAATAAAAAGTGATCCACTTTCTTACAACTAATTCCGGATAACTCGCGGCTATATTAATTGGAAAGTCAAACTTCAAAAGCGCATAACGAACGAGGGATATCCACCTGATGGTAGATGCTGATTAATTACAAAAGAATGGCACTAAAGAAAGTCAAAAAGAACAAAGAGATCGTGCATTACTATGGGATAATAATCAAAATACACAACTGAAGTGATTGCTAATTTCCATCATATTAATGTCTGAAACTATCTATACTTAGAACCTTAAAAAGAAAACAAAATATATTATATTTTTGTGGTTGCTCATCCCGAATGATCCACTTATGCTTTACCTTTTTTACTTTGACATTGTTTTTGGTAAATTTTATTAGTATGTATATGTTGTCTATAAAGATTTATTGTTGTACCTTTCACTGAAAGAAAAAAAGAACAGGGGTCGACCTAGTTAATACTTAGCATGCAAAAAGAGTCACCCAATTAACACAAATAGGACAAATATAGCAAATCATTTGTCTATTTGTAAAATAATTATTTGTCTATCATGACAAATATCTGTCACATAAAATTAGGTGCATCTAACGCATACCCTACCATCAATTCATATATATCCCTAGTGATGGCCAATGCATTATGCACTTGATCTCTGGAATCCACAAGTGGTGTCATATTGCCATGTTAATTTATGCGTTAAATAACCTTTTGTTTTACCCTTTTGAAGGACAAACAGTCACAAAGCACGTTTAATGAATATACTTCTCCCGATCAATAATACGTTGGACTGACTCTTTCTCACAAAGCATGAAAGTTCCGGCCAATAAATGAAATATACCTTAGTTTATTGGTCCAAGGCAAGGCATGAATTGAATTGGGATGTTAAAGTGTAAACTGCGTTTAAAAGGTGCTCATCATTGATGAATGTTGGTGCAGCGTTGGTCACCCCGGCCAGATGCAGTCAAACCTAATCGTTACAACCTTTAACAAGTAATTTGAGCTGCGGTGTTGGTCAATCTCAAACTGGAGTTAGGGAAACGTCCAATCAACAATGTGGGTTAACGTCCAACTAGGGTTGGATGACATCAGGATGGTTAACAATTAAATTTTGAATGTTATTTATGAACCATTACATATATTCATAAATGATTATAGATGTTGAGACTCTAGGACTATAGAGGATTTTGATCTTCATTTTAAGGCTAAGCAACCTATTTCTAATCTCCTACACATGATCACCAGACACCAATCATAATGCAAGATCTTTTTATTAGAGAATTTTGCATAGTGATTTCATTACGTCCTCATATTATTATGTTTCATAGTTTAGTTTCCATCTACATATACATTATTTATAATAAACTTAAGAATAATAATCTATCATAGATGATTCAAGTACCATTTTGAAAATTGTTTGTTAAAATTCTATCAAAAACTTGATAGAATGAAAGGAATGAACTTCAACTTCTGAAAGAAAAGATGAAGTTAATTTGCAAAAGTCTACTATGTCTTAGAAATTCCATAGGTTGTTGTCTACAATGAAGAAGAACAAAAGCAACGAGACTATGATCCACATGCTATCTACAGGACTCATCCTAAGCATTCTAACTTGTCTCTATGATCTTTATTCTCTAGTCTCATCCACAAGAGTGATTTGGAATATTATTAAGAATAATACAATGCTACAATGGAAGGCTCGTATAAGTTTATATCTCTCAAGTTCTTCAAATTCACTATAAAGGATAACATTTTTATCATGAATCAAATGGATTAATTGTTTTTTTCCTTGCCTCCAAGTTTAAAAGCCCAACAACAAGTTCCTTAAAAGTAATTATTAGGATTATCATTTTTAAACTACCATAATTTTAACAGAATTACAAATAATTAAGCTGATGCATACTTCTGAAGATTTTTCTTTGGACATAATTCAAAAGCATATACGAATTAAAACAGGAGACTCATATTGTTCGTGAAAGAAATTTAGATGGTGCATCTACTTCTAAAGTGAACTATGTTGAATCCGGTAAACATTGACGTAAGAAGATAAATGTATAATCATCCTTATCTACAAATAATGGAAAGAAAGAAAAACAATCCATATTAAAAATCAGTTGCTATAAGTATGGTAAAATGGACATGACAATAAATTCCATAAGAATTTAACTGGAAAGAAGACTTCAAGAACAAAACAACAAAAGTGGAATAGGACATCTAGGATGCTATTTGATTTGGTGTTTTATTGAACCACAAATTTAGGTTGTATTGTTAAGTCAACCATTGAATTTAATGACCCTACAAACCTTGATAGACATATAAATTTGGATAAATATATGTATATTTAGTTTAACGTTTAATTTGTAATGAATCTACATATTTAGATAAACCCACAAGTCAAGTTAACAAACATTCAAATTTTGTTGATCTAGGTGAATGGAATAATACTAGTAGTAATTTAAGATCACTTATAGAGACAAAGTTCATATAAAGGGATCAAAATTCAACTTTCATTCACTTAACTCATCAAATCAATGAGTGGCTATAGAATTAGAGGTGCACAAACCGGTTTTTTTTTTGAACCCGGGTCGGGTCGGACCCGGTTCGGGTTCGGTCAACGTTTTGGAGCCCGGTTTTTGACCAAGAACCGGTTCGGGTCGGAACCGGTTTTCAACCCCATCAAACCCAACCCGGTTGGAACCGGTTCGGGTTGGAACCGAACCGGGTCGGGTATAAGACCCGGTTTGGAAAACCCGGTTTTTTTTTTTTTTACCTTCTAATTAAATTATATACAAATTAATTACAAATTTTGATTAATTAAAAATTATTAGAGTAGATTAATTAATTATATACGATTGGACGCGTTTTTATTTTCATTTTAATAAGTAAACAATTAATACGAGTTTTATACAAACAATTATATACGATTGATTGTACGCGTTTTATTTTCGTTTTTATTTTATTAGAGTAGATTAATTATATACGATTGTCTCAACGTTTTTATTTTCATTTTAATAAGTAAACAATTAAAAATCATACTCGAGTTTTTCTAAAGAAAACAATAAAAATTACATTAATTTATAAAAGTAAATAATTAATTCATTACGAAAAATAAACAATAAAAATTACATTAAAATTAAACCAAAGAAAACAAAATATACATATTACGAATACAAGTTTGTCTAATCTAATCGTCTTCGTCGGTTTGTGTGCCAATGCGTTGAGACAAATCATAAGCGAGTTCTTCGTCGGATAGCGGTGAGGATCGTCCGGTTTGTACCTCGTGCTCGTGTATTTCTTCTTCAATCGGTGTTTCTTCTTCAAGGTTTGATATGTGTTGTCTTCGTTCGGCCGCATCTAAGTGGTCCTTTAAACAAATACACATCTCTAACGATGTTGGAGTTAACCTTGTTCTTCTAATCGATAAAACCCTGCCACTAACAGAAAATACAGACTCCGAAGCTACCGTGAAAGCTTGGACGGTTAGTAAATCACGTGCCATGGCGGATAGGACCGGAAATTGTGATTCCTTTCCTTTCCACCATGTCAGAATATCAAATTTCAAAAATTCATCGGGAGACATAGTGGCTAAAAAATCGGTTCCCATATATCTCCCGAGTTCGCTACTTGGGGTGTTACCCCTTTGACGTTTACTGTTTTCATTTCTCAAAGTGTTGTATAAACTAATCATCGGGTCTCTACTTGAGCTCGACGAACTCGATTCCACGTTCGATTGTCGGTGGATGTTTGATGTTGCACCATATTTTTCAACATAAACATTAAACAATTTTTTAAAAGTTTCATTAAATATTTGTTTTGTATTAACATTAAAAAATGGATCATAATCATGTAAATCTAAATCATAAGTTATCTCATCTATTAAAGTTTCTACCCCCGAAACATTTAAACACGGGTCGAGTGCGGCGGAACACGTAAAAACCGGGGGTAGTTCAATGAAATATTTTTTAAATTTTTCTTTCATCGGCGCTACCATTGCCGAAAACATTTCGTTTC
Source organism: Flaveria linearis (assembly GCA_024085815.1). Taxonomy (NCBI): domain Eukaryota; kingdom Viridiplantae; phylum Streptophyta; class Magnoliopsida; order Asterales; family Asteraceae; genus Flaveria; species Flaveria linearis. Next base: position 27,955,077 of record CM044003.1, read on the forward strand.
TTTCTTCATATTCACTTAATTTATGGGTCATTAAATAAATTTGATGAAGCGTTAGACAACTTGTCGGATAATAAACCCCCGACAATTTTGTAGTTGCGTTTTTAAAAAGCTCTAAAAATTGAGTTATTTCTTGAATATATTCCCAACCCTCTAACGGAAACGGAACAACCCGACCCCGCATCGCAAGACCATCGTGGAAAACATGAAGCGTTTCTTTTTGACGTAAAGCACTATTAAACATTTTCCAAGTCGAATTCCATCTAGTCGGGACATCCCAATTTGGTCCTAAACAAATGGAATTCGTATCGTGACACATTTTTCTATAATTAACATACCTTTTTCTACTAGTTTTAAAAACGTCACGTAACATGTTTTTGAAAGACGTTTTAAAATCTTCCACTTCAGGAACGCCAAGACCATCTTGCACAACTAAATTAATAATATGTGCAACACATCGTGAATGAAAAAATACGCCGTCACAAACCGGTTTATATTTTATTTTCAATTTTTCAACGACGGATGTGTTGTTCGAGGCGTTATCAAATGACATTGAAAAAATTTTGTTTTCTAATTTATACGTTTTGATTACATAGTCTAAAATTTGAAAAAGATTTTCACCGGTATGCGGATATCCAAATAATTCAAACGCAATCGTACGTTTCATCATTTGCCACGAACTTGGATCTATCCAATGGGCCGTGACGCAAAGGTACGATTCCGGTAAACCGTGTGGGGCGGACCAAACGTCGGTAGTTAAGTTCACACCGGTTTGTAAATTTTCAAATAAAACCTTTAAATCATTTTTTGCTTGTTTCCAAAGATTTAAACAATCACGTCTAAGAGTGGTGCGACTTACGTGAGTGTAGCGTGGTTGAAGAGTTTCTTGAATCAATTTTGTTAACCGAGGGTTGTCGAAGTGATCGAACGGCAATCCTTCTTGAATTACAAACTTTGCCATTCTATCTCGAACCATATCGACGTTGAAGTTCCATAAACCACCATCGTTTCCGATTGATGTTTGCCCTTGACTCGGTGTACTTTTCAAAGACTTGCACCATTTGGTCATATGATTTCTCAAAGTCGAGTTTGAATCCGACTTGAAAAACGAACCGCAAGCCTTGCATCGAGCTTTATGTTGACCATTCGACATTTCGCATAAGTCGAAATTACACCAAATCTCTTGGTTTCTCGTTGTTGAAAGAATTCTAACGACGGTAGCGGCACTTGAGGATCCACCGGTTGGAACTGAAGATTCAGAAGCCATAATTCAAGATATTGAGAGAGTAGAAAGTTGAGAGTGAGGAGCGTTTTTGCGTTTTTAAGCACGTTTTCGAGCGTTTTTGAAGTTTTAAGTGTTGTGACTAAACCATTACACCCACTACCTATTTATACTATCATATAAGGGCAAAATGGTCCAAAATATGTTGAAAAAACGGTCAAAATCGAGGCTATAACGGCTATATAGCCGTTTTAAAACGTTCAAAAAAAAAAACGGTCAAAACCGGGTTGGAACCGGGTTTTTTGAACCGGTTTCCAAACCGGGTTGGATCAAAACCGGTTTGGAACCGGTTTGGGTCAAAAATTGAAGAACCGGTCCGGAACCGGTCCGGAACCGGTGGTTTTTTCCGGGTTTGAACCGGTTTGGGGGTTTTCCGGGTTGAAACCGGTTTCGGGTCGGGTCGGGTCGTCGGGTCGGGTCTTCAAACCGGTTTCGATGTGCACCTCTATATAGAATAGTTTATACTTTTTGCCAAAATGTTTTTGAAAAGGGCCCAATCTTTTTAGTTTTCTTGGGACCTCTAGAAAACTTGGAAGTGCCCATGCCTAGTTGAAGGTTATAGGAGTAATGAAGTCTTAAAATACATATTTTTCTACATGCGGAAGATACATTAAAAACTATCAAGAAACTATTCTAGGAACACTATCTTTTAGAAAGATAGAATCAATGATGAAATTGATTCCCTTATCTTCAATAATACTTGGGGTAATATATCTCCAATAATACTCAAGGTTATAGCATAATTAGTTGTATGTGAGTACTTAGAATTAAGGTCAATACTAATGGCTTTATTTAGACCTTTAAATCATGGATAGTCATACAAGGTATAAATAAAGACGAGTAGATTACATCCACATGTATGCCCTAGTGGCTAGAATAACTTCAATTAGAATATTGTTGCTTTAGCTTCCATTCATAATCTAACTATAGATCATATGGATATCAAAATAATCTTCTTAAATGGAAACTTAGATGAGGAAGTTTACTACATGAAACAACCGGGGAGATATGTATTAAATGGTAATGAGATATAAAGGTGCGTGTACTTAGAAAATCCTTATGTGTTGAAACAACTCTTAAATAATGGCACGAGAAATTTCATGCTTCTATATTTTTAAATGGATTTTCTTATAATTCATCTCATATTGTATATTATTCTAAATTCATTTAATAATAGTGTGTCACTTTGTGCGTTTATGTGATATGCTTATTGTTGGAACCAACATGCAAGCTAGGTATCAGTGAAACTAAGAAGTTTCTGTTTTTGTAAAATTCTTTGGGCATCAAATTTCACAGGAAAAGTAGGGTTATATGTTAAATTAATGATAAGTCTTAACAATTAGATATTAAGGAGAGAAAGACCCCATATGAAAAATCATACAAGTCAAGTGGTCCAAATAAGGTGTTGGTTTAGGCCCAAAAAACACACACAAAATAGAAAGCGCACCGATAGAAAATCCACTCTCATTAAGTACTTACAAGACATTAAAATACATAAACAAAAAAAAAAAAAACTTATCACATTACTTAGTCAACAAACTAAGAAATGATGTGACAAAAACCAATCTACTGACCCCTATCCAACTTCATAACTCGGACCCCGTTAATCCTACATAAGGACTATTTGAAGGTAACTGGTTGGTTCTTGGATATTTAAAAGGAACAACAAATCTTGATTTATACCATCAAGGATTTTTAGAAGTACTTGAGGCTAATGAAATGCTAGTTGGTTTAGTAATAAAAATCCACAAGTGGTTAGATTATTACCCACGTTAAAGGGTGCCATTTCTTAGGCTTCAAAAAAAACATGTATTATTCATTTCACAGTTGAATTCGTATTGATGGCATTAGCTTCTACCATATAAAGGTAGAATGACTAAGAAATAGCTAGATATAGCTCGTGCACCGTTAAAGAAGGCATGGATCAACGAAGATCAATAAATGACAGAGGATGTTATTTTTCAGTCGCTATTATTAAACAGGAAATGGAGGCATCAAAACACTATATCCAACCAAGACTAATTCTCTAGTAGAATAAGTCGGCTCCACCGAAAGCAAATATGTTTGCATGGCAGGCGTACTGATGGAAAGATGGATACCATCATTGATGCCGTTAGAAAAAAGAGGTATCACCATTTATAACCAGAGGTGTAGAACTATATATGACATAGCAATTGAGGAAGGCGACCATCTATTGCCTGACTATATCTATGCAATACCAGTATGGTGGAATATTGGGGTTTTGTGTAGAATAAAGATACCAGATTCATTTGATTAACTGCAGATTGTAGCAATCAGCTATCAAGAGGCCATAAGAGACAAAAAATTGGAAGAAAATTATATCAGTGATTTGCATAACCATGATATGGAGCTTATGAATTCAAGGAATAATAGAATGTTTAAGGGAATGGTGTAAGCAGTTTGTAGTTCTGGTTGAAAAATAAAAGAAATTTCTTTTAAATGGGTGTCCAATAGATCTAATTATAAGAACTTGGGTCTGATGCCTTGGTATCCTAATATGTTGTTGTAATATTTTGGTACTTTTTGTCCTTCAGCTACTTGTATGTATCGTGTTTGTAATGTTTAGTTTGGTGGAATGAAAGTTGCTCGTGTTTTGCTCTTAAAAAAAGATATAGAGTTGTGGATGCCAACTATTTCACTAAAATACAATAGAGAGTCTTAAATGTGTAGTAGCGGCTTAATCTTAACATATTAATCTTAAACATGGTTATGTGAAACAGTTGATTCCTAATGGATTTATAACTATTGTTTATGTACGGTCTTATAGAAATGTAGGGTGCATTTGGTATGCAGAATTCTAAGGAGTTTATGGAATTGTAATTTGAATTTCATTGGTTAATATGTTTGGAAGGTAGAAATTTGTTGGAATTGAACTTAAAATTTCATTTTTAACGTGTTTGGCTGTGAAAAGAAATTACAATGAACTCTATCAAATTCTTTCAAATGAATCATTCAAAATCCTTTTAAAATATTACAACCCTCACCACCAATCGCAACCTACCACCCTTGCCCACAAGCACTTGGTACTATTGACGTCTTGCGCTGATGCCACCGACCGTTGCTGCTACTGATACTGTCGACAACCCTTTTCAACCCTCGTAGACACCCATCGACCTTGACCGACGACCACCCAAAACCATTTGACGGCTAACCCAACACGCTGTTGTCGCCCCGCCCTCGGCAACCCAAACCCGCACATTAACCAACTGTACCCACCACCATCGTCGACAATCGACAGTCACTGCTGGCCATGTATAACACCTGAAAATTTTGTCAAAAATAAAAGAAAGAAAAGAAATACGAAAAATAAAAAGAAAAGTATCTTGTAAGAAAAGAAAATAAGCCAAAGTGGAGGGGGCTAAGTGTAAGAAGTACAAAAGTCAAATTTTATTAATATTTGAAGTATGGCCGCCCATATACATACCAACTGCTGCTTTTGTCGACCGAAAGAGAAAAAGGAGAAGAAGAGCAGATTTCTTCGGTTCTAAAAAGAGAAAGCAGCTAATCTTGGCTTAAGTAAGCAAATTTTGGAATAATTGGTTCGGTTTTACTTGATGTTCGACCATGAATCCGAGTTTTTCATGTTTCTATGTGTTCAGGTTATATGTTCTTGGTGTTTTAGGTGTTAGAAATCTTTGAAAGTTCGAGTTCGAGGGAGAGGTGTTTGGAAAGTAGTAAAGGTGAGTTTCTAGACCCCGGTTTTATATGTTTCTAAAACGTTTTGGGGCTGAAAATACATGTAAAACATTTTTACATAAGTTATGTATGTAACTGTACGTATATGTGTATGTGCATGGACATTTTATGTTTGTTAATGTTTTGTTGATGTTTAGAATGGGTGTAACAAACTTAGAACAGGTTAAAATAATGTTTGGGATTGAAAAACAACTTAGAAACATGTATGTAGGTGGTTATGCGCCCAAACAGGGCCCATGCGCCTAATAAATTGCCTTAGAAAAAGATTAAGTAAGGTCATGCGCTCAAGTAGGGTTCATGCGCCTGGAAAATTGACTTAAAAGTCTAAGTGTGGCTGAAGCACCCAAACAGTACCCCATGTGCCTGAACAGTGGTTCGTGCGCCTAAGTTTTTGTCCAAACGCTTAAGTGTTGGGTCATGCACCCAAATAGTGTCCATACGCCCACTTTTTCTCTCACGCGCCTAAGATGGTAGTGTGCGGATGTGCATCGACTATCGAGAGCTAAATAAGTTAACGGTGAAGAATCGGTACCCGTTACCGAGGATTCACGACTTGTTTGATCAGCTACAAGGTGTCAGTTAGTTCTCAAGGATAGATCTCCGATTTGGCTACCATCAGTTGAAGGTAAAGGAGCGAGATATTCCTAAGACAGATTTCACACGCGTTATGGACACTACGAGTTTCTCGTTATGTCTTTTGGTCTAACTAACGCGCCAGCTGCCTTTATGGATCAGATGAACCGAGTGTGTCGGCCAATGCTAGATAAATCCGTGATTGCGTTTATCGATGATATCCTGATTTATTTATAAAACATGGAAGAACATGCCAGTCACATACTTGAAGTATTGAAGACACTTAGAGGAGAGAAGTTGTATGCTAAATTCTCTAAGTGTGATTTTTGGTTGTGTGAAATTCAATTCTTTGATCACGTGGTAAATGCTGAAGGAATCATGGTGGACCTAGCAAAGGTTGAGGCAGTGATGCAATGAAAGTCTCCAAAGACACCATCCGAGATTTGCAGTTTCTTGGGTTTGGGGGGTTATTACAGGAGATTCATCCAAGACTTCTCCAAAATAGCCTCACCTTTGACCAAATTAACCCGCAAAGATGTGAAGTTTGTGTGGGGTAAGAAATACGAGGATGCTTTTAAGGAGTTAAAGACAAAATTAACTCAAGCTCCTGTCCTGACATTACCCGAAGGGAGTAAAGACTTAGTGGTATATTCGGATGCTTCTTATTCGGGACTAGGTAGTGTGTTGATGCAACATGGAAGGGTAATGGCCTACGCATCCCGACAGCTGAAAACCAACGAAGTCAACTACCCTACTCATGACTTAGAGCTTGCAGCGGTGGTTTTCGCGTTGAAGATTTGGAGGCATTACTTGTATGGAATGAAGTGCACCATCTTCACCAACCACAAGAGCTTAAAGTATTTCTTTGAGTAAAAGGATCTAAACATGAGGCAGAGGAGGTGGTTAGAGCTCATCAAGGATTATGATTGTGAGATCCATTACCATCCGAATAAGGCTAACGTCATGGGCGATGCCCTTAGCCGAAAGGAGAGACCCGAGCTGATTTGGGTGAAGGCTTATCAGTTGGTTATGACCGCTGACATGATGACCCAGGTGAAATAATTTCAAGATGAGGTGTTGAAAAAAGATCACCTTAACTCCGAAAGGATGAGAGGGCTAGTCACAGAATTGGTGAGAATACTCTTGGTGTTAGAACCCGAAATGGGCAGATGTGGATCCCTCGTTACGGAGACTTACGGGGTTAAATCATGGATGAAGCTCATAAGACTCGATACTCGATTCATCCTGATGCCACGAAGATGTATCACGATATGAAAAAAGATTATTGGTGGCTGGGAACGAAGCGCGATGTAGCGGAGAATGTGAGTAAGTGCCTTACTTGTTCATAAGTGAAAGCAGAGTACCAGAAGCCATATGGGAAGAGAAAACTATTGGATATACCCAAGTGGAAGTGAGAACATATCACCATTGACTTCATTACGAAATTACCCCGCATGGTGACGGGGTATGACATCATTTGGGTGATAGTCGACCGTTTGACAAAGAGTGCTCATTTCCTACCGATCCACAAGACGTATTAATCCGAGAGACTGGTGGATCTGTTCATCAAAGAGATTGTAGCTCGTCATGGTGTACCAGTATCTATTATGTCTGATCGAGACACTCGGTTTACATCCAAGTTTTAGAGAAGATTTCATAATGCAATAGGGACGAGTCTACACATTAGAAAGGCTTATCACTCTCAGACAGATGGTCAGACGGAGAGGATGATTCAAACGCTCGAGGATATGCTTCGAGCATGCGTGATCGATTTTGGAGAAAGTTGGTATGATCACTTACCGTCAGCAGAATTCTCATACAACAACAATTATCATTCCAGCATTGGCATTCCACTATACGAGATGCTATACGGTAGGAGATGTAGGACGCCCGTATGTGTGACAACCCTAAAATTTAGGTTCGATAAATTAACATTTAAATAAGATTCTTATATATGTTACCCATTATTTGACTAACCTTTTATGAAGTATATATGTTTTAGTATGTATATATGTATGTGGTACGTATGCATGCTTGCATGTATGCATGGAACTTACGTGTGCATGAATTCATATGCATAAAATTCTTATGCCAAATGAATTATGATACAATGTTTTAACACCATTCAGAAACCAAATTAATTATGATACAACCTAACTAAATACCACAATACAAAGAAAACATCAAAGATAACTTAGCATCAAAATGAAACTAAGTAAACCCTAAACACTTAAGCACTAACTAAGCTACATGTCTCGGTTCATTATAGAACTAAACCACCCGATTAAGCTCAAAAACTAAATCATTAACCTCCTAATCGGCTTGGACAATAAGCAATCCACTTTGATCGCCACCTAGCCACTAAGAACACCAAGCACGCTATAAGCTTGACACCTAAACTCCTATGCCTAGCTTACTCATCACTCTAAGACTAGATATGATGATTACTTATCATTAATGGCCTTCGGCCGATAACCACCATAACAACCCCACCCATCGGCCACAACCCCATACCACCACAACCATTATTCCATCAAACACCAACCATTCTCCACATCTTTGTTTTCTCTCGGTTGTTACACATCCACAAGCACCACCACCGTGAACCACAATGAACCACATGTCACTACAACCATCATTCTCGGTTTAAACTTCCCCACCCTCGGTTCACGAATCACTACCATCACTGCCACCTTCGACTCGGTTACCATAACAACTGCATACCACCACCACCTTTAGACCATCACCTTCAAACCGATATACTAGCATCAAGCAAGGAGAACCATATCAGCCAGATTCACCAAGGAGTTAGAAGCTATCAATCAACTTTCTTCACCTCTCCTAATCAAGGTTCTATCTTCTAACAAACTAAGATATACATATGTGTGTTCCAACAAACACATATAACCAACCCTTTTGGTTAAAAATTCAAGTTCTTCATAAAACTTTACAAACACTTCAAATATCGGTAAGAAAGGTTTAAAATCTGAAAAATATGATAAACTTTGAAATCAAACAAAAAGATTACAAATAAAGGGTTGAAAAATTTGTGCAATCTTGATAAATTTGGTTTATTTCTTAAATGACTATGATTGTGGGAATAAAATCTAAAAACCTGTTAGAATTATCAAGAATTTATATTCTGCACATTTTGGTAGGATTATGATAAGTAAAATAACTTATATAATTTATTAAATTAATAAAAGAAAATTATCAACCGGAAGATCTGAACTCGTTAAAGATCTGGAAACATTATATAATAATCCATATATTTCATAGGTATTGCAAAACAAATTTTATGATTAAATTTGCATATATGCCTGAGTTATGTATTTTAGAAGGTTCTGTAATTCAGAAATTTGAAAAAATGTCTATATAGTAAGATAAATCAACAAAAATTGACATAAATTATAAGATTCTGATATTTAAAACATGTGTAAATTTCGTAATTTTTGGAAATACATAACTGTTTTTCCCTAATTTTCGAAATGTTGGAAAAATCACAGTAAATTATCTGTTGTGAAATATTGATCAAGAAATTTATGCGATACTATGGACTATTAGGTAAATAGTCTGGAAAAATTTGGGAATTTATTAATTACAGTAACTATTTTTGCCAAATTATGTTAAATTTGTATTAATTCTAGCAAAATATCTGAAATTAGTTATTAGTTGAAATTTTTATATGACTATTGATATTTTCTGATGATGATTAAACTTTTGAAAATTTTGAGTAATCATAATTATTTTTTTAATATTTGTAACTGAGGTGCTGAAAATTTTAAAGAAAACTATTTTTCTAACTTATAATTAATTTTATAGGTTATCGCTGAAATTGAGGTGAGACTCATAGCCTCATTTTGTATCTATAAGTTTTTGGGGGAAAAATCATAGTATTTTGACTGATGCATAATATTTGGAAAATTTACTGTCAGTTATGTTAACAACCATTAATTCGGATGTGGAACCGTTGGGTAATATAGGTAGCGCTACTTAGGAAATTATTTCCTGCACCAACAGGATGATTGTTGTGATGTTATATTATCTGATTTCTATTATTTATATTTGATAGTTATGAATCACTTATGTTATAAGTAGGTTTGGTTGTTATTTTACATCAGGTTATGTATTTTGTTCAGAAATTAAACCTATGATCTCACCAACTTTATGTTAACTATTTTAAGTATGCTTTTTTAGGAAATCATCATGTCTAACAAAATTATGTTCTCATTTGATGTATATAATGGCTGGGGTGAAATGGTGGGAAAAGTCTGTGTAAACCTAACTGTTAATCTGTACGATTTTAGCTTATCGGTGGACGCTCACTTCCATCATCTCTGAAGATGTAGCAGTTAGTTTAATATGTTTTTGTAATAGGGTTATATTAAATTTTGTGTTCTAATGATAATGTAACCCGAACTAATATTATGTATGGAATATGTTAAGGTATTATGTCTTTATGTGTGGTTTGTTAAATTTTCTGATCAATGCGTTCTGAACAAGCTAGTCACATCTGTAGCATTTCACGCATCCGTCGAGATGTGACAGGTTGATATCAGAGCCATTGGTTATAGAGAATTAGGCATTATAAATACCTAGAATATAACCATAAGCTCGTATAATAATAAAAATTTTCGGCATAGAAATATACATATTCTATGCATAAATGAATCATTATGGAAAATAATTTATGACTTCATATATACATTTAAATTCTATGCAACCAAATTTAAAGATAGAATTCGTCTTTGTAATACATCTATATGATATGTGAATTATTTGATGAAATTACTTGACTAACTGTTTTAGTAAAAATTATAAAAAGAACTCTGCAACTATGAGTGCTTATAAATCAGACGATTACCATAGCGAAACTGACCCCTCGGAGAGCTCAGACCATAGTAATCTTAAGGAGACAACACCTGAACTAGAACCTTAGAAAATAAGGAAACTTTCCAACCTGAGAATAAGATTAACCCCAAACCAAAGTTTTATGTTCGACGCGCACCAAAAACAATCAGAGGTTATACAATTAAAACTCCTGGGAAAAAGATACGACGTGGTGACAGATTCATGGTTAAGGAAGGGGAAAACTTGGAAATACAAAATTCTGATGATAGACGAAGGAAAGGAAACTAAAAGGCAAAAGGTGGATAAGGATCAGATAGAGACTGCCCAACGGACCCTTAAAAAGCTTAAGAAAATTCAGCAAGGAATTCGGAAGATCCAGAAGGATGTTAAGGAATTAAAGACACCCAAGAAAAATATCTTTACCAGTATATGGAATTGGGTTTGTAAAAATTAGAATTACATCCTAAATATAACCCTTGAAAATAAGAACATAATGAAATATATCTTTTGTTTGTGACTATTAATTGTTATGTGTTAGATAAAAATTGTTATGTGTTAGATAAACTATTTTAAGGTTATGTTTTTGACTATTTAATATCAAATATAATTAACTATAGTGAATCATGCCGCCAAAAAGAAACACTCAGCCCGTACCAAGAACGACGCGAGTTGGACGACCCAGAACCAGACTCGGACAAGAAACTCCTGTGAACAATACTACAAATGAAAACGACAGGATTTCTCAATTAGTAACTCAGCAAATAGAAGCTGTAATGCCTACATTAATAGCTCAGCTACAACAGAACCTGAACGTTGGAGCTACATCACACAGAAACAAAGAACCAGAAGATGTCAATATAGGGGAACGACAAGATGAGGAAATTATAAATGGAGTTACGAAGGGATGTTCTTACAAAACCTTTATGTCATGCAGACCCCGTGAATTTGATGGAAAAGGAGGAGCAGCACAAGCTCTGCGTTAGTTGGACAAGATAGAATCGGTGTTAGAAATCAGTAATTGTGCCAACAACTACAAAACACTATTTGCCTCACATTCACTTAAAGGAGAGGCACAATCCTAGTGGAAAATGGAAATGCAAACAAAAGGAAGGCATATCATGAACAGGATGAGCTGGGAAGAATTCAGGAATATGGTAATTGAAAAATATTGTCCTTATAATGAAATAGAAAAATTAGAAACTGAGTTCTTGGCATTAGAAATGAAAGGATCAGCACATCGAGAATATACTGATAGGTATAATGAACTCTCTAGATTAGTACCACATCTGGTAACCCCCGAAGCTAAAAGAATAGGAAAGATATATTTAGGGATTAGTACCATAAATAAGAGGATTAGTGAAATGTACAATGCTCAAGACTTTTCAGGATGCAGTAAGTCTATCAGGGAGTCTAACTGATAAAATGATAAGAAAAGGATCTTTAAGTAATCCAAAAATAGGAGAGAAAAGGAAATGGAATGACAATCACACGGGAGGGAAATTTGAAGGAAACCCCAAGAAAAGATTAACCCGGCAACCACAAAGGAATTTCTTAGGGGTAGCGCGAGAAAAGAAACCACAGACGGAAGGTCAGCCGTGGTGTAGTACCTGTCAAAGATATCACCATGGTAAATACATGATGGTAATCTGTTATAACTGCAAAAAGAAGGGACGTACATCCCGAGACTGTAAGAGCCCTACCAACCCTAAACCAGTCTGTTATCAGTGTGGAAACGAAAATCACTTTCGTAATGAATGTCCACAATTGAAGGGCAAGTCTCCAGTCAACCAAAACAACCCCCGTGGAAGGGCTTTTGTGATGCAAGCTGAAGAAGCTCGACATGACCCGGAAGTAGTAACAGGTACATTCCTCATTAACAATCGGTACGCGACAGTGTTATTTGATACAGGAGCAACTCGTAGTTTCATTTCAAATACATTTTGACTGTTAATTAATCTAACCTCTGAGAAATTAAAGCATAAATATATGATAGAATTAGCTGATGGTAAAATAATTGAAGCTTGTGAAATCATTCCTAACTATACGTTAAACCTAGATGAGTATTGTTTTGATATAGATCTGATTCCTATTGAACTAGGAGGTTTTGATATAGTTGTGGGTATGGATTGGTTAAGTAAGAATCAGGCTGAAATTGTGTGTGGTAAAAGGATGATAAAAATTCCTCTGGTTAAGGAAATAGGACACTCTGTTGTATGGAGAAAAACCTACAGGTGCTATGAAAATAATTTCTTGTAAGAAAGCACAAAAATGTTTAAGAAAGAAATGCTTAGCTCTTGTGACAACCCGAGCTTTTTTTTTCCATTTTATTATAATAATAATAATAATAATAATAATAATAACAATAATAATAATACTAATAATAATAATAATAATAATAATGATAATAATAAAGTTCAAGGGGTATTTTTGCCAATTCCGAAACTTTAAATGAAACTTTCTAACATGATATGATAAAACATAAACCCCAGGGACCAAATCTGATATTTTTAATTTTCAAACCCAACCCCCCGCCCATTCCCGTGTTTCCGGCCACTGTCTCCGGCCAAATTCCGGCCAAGCGCCGGCAACCACCAAAACCACTTAAAAACTTGATTTTAACACCCCAAATTACACCGAATCGTTTTGTAAACAAGATTCGAACCTGAAGCACTGCTAAAACGCGTTTAATCGGTCAAACAACGGTAATAATCTTTTCCACTTTATCAATCGACCGTTAAACGGCTAAATCCCCCACTAACACACCACTTTAATCAATTAAGTCAACATGAACGTTTCTATATTCATTCCAATCGAATACAACCCGAACTCACACCTGAAACACACACGAACATTAAAATCGATCACCTCCTTTTTCCGCGACCTGCAACTAATCGAACCCCAACCCCCGAGCCTTATCTTCTGCAATTAACATAGGGCTATTGATTATAAGCCTCATTCGAAGCTTTCTGTGCAAACAATTTGATTTCCATCGACGTTTGATCCACATTCGACTTCGAGTTATATCGCGACCTGTTCTTCGAAGTGTTCAGCATCAATTCGAAACAAAACAGGTAATTGAATACATCATTCTACTCGTGTTATCATGGGGAATAAAAGCCCCATGAATCTGGCCATTAACAGAATCAATTCGGGGTTCAATTTGATTGATTTCGAATTAGGGTTTCGATCGAATTGGGGAAACTGGGATAGTTGACTTAAAAACACATCAAACCAACAACCACCGCGGCTGCGGCCTTTGGTTCACTGGTTCTGTGCATGCATTCTATCCGGGAGGTCCCGGGTTCGAACCCGGTTACCTCAACTATTTTTTTAGCCATTTTAAGCCTCAATAAAATATAGAAAAATTCTTAAAAATTATAAAAATAATTTTTATAAACTATTCTTATTTAAAAGGTTACATAAATATTTCCTGTGAATTTATTTCATCTAAAAACCTTAATAACTTTTATGAATTATTATCTACAAACAACCATTTTTATAAAAATGAACACGAGATCGTGTTTGATTAAAGAATAACCGTGGAAATTGTAGAAATCATACAACTTATAATTTCATAATTATTTACGAGTTACTTCTTATAAAATTATACTTTAATTCATTAAAATTAAAAAATCACAAAGTTTATAATTAAACTTAGATATATAAAACCGATCGTGTGCGTCAAACCCAAATCGACTCAAATCCAACCAAATGTATCTATTCGTGTTGCACATATCTTAAAGATGTAATTACCATTAATAATAGGTATTGCTCGTGTTTGATCGTGTATTGCCTTATTCTTTGAAGCTCTTGTTGCTTTTATTACATCAATTCAAGGTGAGTTTACAGCCCCACTTTCACTTATATACTCTTTTAGGGGAGAGAAACATGTTGTTTTCATAAACGTTACATTACATTGGATTTTTGTAATACTGCATATACTTGATACTATGGTGTTATACTTGCCCAACGGACCGTTAATATGGACTTAGCGAGGTGATTGTTAGTAGTACTACTGGGATTGACATACCCCACCCGGGCTAGTCGCGCTAGCACAACGTTCGTCAAACGGGTGAACGGTTAGCCTAATTACAAGTGTTGTGGTGTGATCCACATCTGGGTCTGGTTTATTATTTGATTACATGTCAGCTCGGCCGCGCCTTCATACACATAGTGATCATTATGGACTAGCTACCCATTATATGCTTTAATTACTAATCTGGGGATTTCATTATACTTATCAGATTACATAATCCGGGGATTTCATTATACTTATCGGATTACATAATCCGGGGATTCATTATACTTATCGGATTACATAATCCGGGGATTTCATTAAACTTATCGGATTACATAATCCGGGGATTTCATTATACTTATCGGATTACATAATCCGGGGATTTCATTATACTTATCGGATTATATAATCCCGGGATTTCATTATACTTATCGGATTACATAATCCGGGGATTTCATTACTGATATTTACAGCTTTCTGATAAACCTGTGAACTCACCAGTCTTGTACTGAGATTTTGCATGTTTTCTCTCAGGACATTGATGTGGCACGTTTAGGAGCACAACATCTACCGCATGTCATCCAGGATTCACCACAAACTGTTTTCAAGATTAAATTTTCATTTATTTTGTATAAACTGGATTGGACGCGTGTTTATGTTCCAAAACTATTGTTAAAAGTTATCTTGTTTACGCTTCCGCAATACTTAAATATAATTGGATTGTTTCATTATTATTAAGTAATCTATCTGTTTTGTAATTATCGAGTCGTTTGGTGTAACTGATGCTTATCTGAGATCCTGGTTATGTCACACGCCTGACGGTAAAACCCCGTTATGGATTTTCAGGGTGTGACAGATTGGTATCAGAGCATTATTTATAGCGAACTAAAATGAACCTTGCATCTCATTATTGCATGGATTTGCATTAGTTACACACACATAGATTACTAAGCTATGCCTACTAAATTGGTTGCCTGAGAATTTTTGCTTTAACATATCCCTGTGAGCATATGGCTACCGGGATGGTGGCTTCGAGTTGCTGTGAGT
Organism: Flaveria linearis; assembly: GCA_024085815.1. Taxonomy (NCBI): domain Eukaryota; kingdom Viridiplantae; phylum Streptophyta; class Magnoliopsida; order Asterales; family Asteraceae; genus Flaveria; species Flaveria linearis. Next base: position 27,970,562 of record CM044003.1, read on the forward strand.
CACGGGAGAGTTTGTGTGCATTTGATATCGCCTAAATGTTCTTAATGATTTGTGTGACACATAGACACCTGTATTCTGGATTTCCTGGCAAAAGGCCCTCAGGCTAAGGCAAGCATATCGCATAAATCTCATTGTGAGACCAGTTATGCTTACCTGGGGATTTCTGGGATGAGTGATAAACTATGGTCAAGACACAAGTATCTAAGGCAAAAGACTCAAATTACCTTGACGTGTCAACGATTCCTGAACCTTACTGATCTTTTCGTATGCTTTGATTGATCGACCCCGATATAATACTTACCTATTTGGTACTTCTATCGTTGATGACCACTGTACTTGACAAGATATGTTAACCTGATAGGAGGAACCAGGGGTGATCATGCAAAGCAAATTACCATTACGGGTGCACACGTAATTATAATTTGTCGTGCATGCTAAGTCCGGTGAATCTGGTCGGGTGGTAATATTGTAGTCAGTATAAGTCATCATTCCTACACCTTGAGCAAGAAAGTCTCGGTCTTCATAGAACATAGCCACTGATGTGGAAACTATCTATCCATTCTACTTGTAGGAATGCTCACCCTTACCTTGAATTTGGACGAAATTCAAACCATGACATTTGTGTTAATCCCATAGATTCAGACTGATTCTCTAGCTTGTCTATTTCTTTAAGTCCTTGAATTTCTCTTCCTTCAAGACAAAAGGTCTATTTACATACGACTGATAGCTTGTGATATTTGGAAAATTATAGAATGTCTGGAAGAGGACGTGGACGCGGGAGAGGTAACATCTCAATGATGCCTGCAGAATTTGCAGCAATAATCAATCATAGTATTACCGCAGCGTTGGCAAACCAACACCCTCCACAGCAGAACCCTATTGGACAACCGACTTGGACCTACAAGTCCTTTATGGACTGCAAGCCTAACCCGTTCAATGGAACGGAGGGAGTGGTGGGACTGCTCCGTTGGTTCGAAAAGCTGGAATCTGTGTTCGAAATCTGCAACTGCCCTGCTGGGAATAGAGTAAAATTTGCTGCTGGCACACTGGATGGTGCTGCTCTGAGCTGGTGGAACACACAAGTTCAGATGTTGGGCGTTGAAGCCGCAAACGCCACGACGTGGGAAGAATTCAAGAACCTGCTGCAAGAGGAGTACTGTTCACGAGATGAAGTACAAAAACTGGAAACCAAATTTTGGAACCTGAAGATGGTAGGTTCTGAAATCGAAGCCTACACAACTCGTTCTCACGAGTTGGCTACTCTATGCCCTACTATGATTAACCCGGCTTACAAACGGGTTGAGAGGTACATTGATGGGCTAGTTCTAGAAATACAGAGCATGGTCACCACTGCAAGACCAGCTACCATACAGGAGGCTATCCGACTGGCCCACAAGTTGACTGACTAGGCTGTCGCGCAGGGTAAACTGCCCCCGCGTGGTGCTGCATCTGGTTTCCACAATAACAAGAGGAAATGGGAACCATCTGCCAGCGGAAAGCAATATTCATCCTTCACTTATCAACATCCACACAAGAAGTTTAATCCGTCCCCATCTTCTCATTCGGGCAGCTATCAGGGAAACCTTCCAAAGTGCAACAAATGTCATCTCCACCATACTGGGCAGTGCACAAGGAACACTTGTGAGAGGTGCGGGAAGTTTGGTCATGTTGCCAAGTATTGCAGGGTGAACCTCTCGGGAAAGGCACCTCAACAGCAGCAGAACCACAATCAGACTGTGTGTTTTGAATGTGGTCAACCCGGACATTTTAAGAGGGAATGTCCGAAACTGAAAAGAAACGGTAACAATGGTGCTGCTGAGAAGTCTAAAGACAATAACAATGGTGTGGCGGTGGCAGAGGCAGAGCCTTCATCATGGGTTCAGGTGAGGCTCGAAATGACCCTACTGTAGTGTCTGGTAGATTCACTATTAATGGATGTTATGCCTCTATTCTATTTGACTCTGGTGCTGATAGGAGTTATGTGTCCACCAAGTTTAGTAAAACACTAGGAATGGTACCTACTAACTTGAGTTCTGAATATGCCATAGAAATAGCTGATGGTAGGACAATAACGGCAACTCAAGTATATAGGAAATGTAAACTAGGTTTGTCTGGTCACACTTTCCACATAGACCTTATTCCAGTCCTACTCGGTAGCTTCGACGTAGTAGTCGGAATGGATTGGCTATCCAAGAACCGTGCTGAGATCATTTGCAAGGAGAAGCAGGTCAAGTTACCCATTTCGGACGATGAAATTCTTACAGTGGAAGGTGATAAGGAGGGTGTGGTGGTCGGCATCATATCATATTTGAAGGCTCAGAAATGTCTCAGGAAAGGACACATTGCCTTGTTGGCACTTGTTACTGAGACAAAGACAAATGAAAAGCGTGTCGAAGACATTCCAGTCATGAGGGATTTTCCTGAAGTATTTCCCGAAGAACTACCTGGTCTTCCTCCACACAGACAGGTAGAATTTCGGATTGAATTAGCACCTGGAGCGACTCCAATCGCTCGGGCGCCGTATCGTCTGGCACCGAACGAACTACAAGAGCTGTCCAAGCAATTGCAAGAATTGTTAGACAAGGGATTCATACGTCCCAGCTCTTCACCCCGGGGAGCTCCAGTGCTTTTCGTTAAGAAGAAAGATGGAACCTTCAGGATGTGCATTGACTACCGCGAACTGAACAAGGTGACGATCAAGAATAGGTATCCACTTCCACACATTGACGACTTGTTCGATCAATTGCAAGGATCTAGCTACTATTCCAAGATTGACTTGAGATCAGGTTATCATCAGTTGAGGGTTCGAGAAGAAGACATCTCCAAGACTGCGTTCCGGACACGCTATGGGCACTACGAGTTCACCGTAATCCCTTTTGGGCTGACCAATGCCCCAGCAGTTTTCATGGACCTCATGAACCATGTCTGCAAACCTTATTTGAATAAGTTTGTCATTGTCTTCATTGATGACATACTAATCTACTCCCGTAATAAGGAAGATCATGAGGGACATTTGAAGACCATACTGGAATTGCTGAGAGATGAACAGCTTTACGCGAAGTTCTCAAAATGTGACTTCTGGATGCGTGAAGTGCAATTCCTTGGGCATGTGGTGAATGAAAAGGGTATACATGTTCATCCTTCAAAGATTAAAGCAATCAAGGAATGGCCGGCACCAAAGACGCCTACTGAGGTGCGACAATTCCTTGGTTTGGCAGGCTATTATCGAAGGTTCATTGAAGGATTTTAGAAATTGGCGCAACATTTGACTGCCCTAACTCGTAAGAGAGTAATATACAAGTGGGACAGCAAAGAGGAAACATCATTTCAAGCGCTTAAAGACAAACTCTGCAGTGCACCAATCCTAGCCCTACCAGAAGGGACTGATGACTTTGTTGTTTACTGTGATGCATCCATCCAAGGTTTGGGATGTGTACTGATGCAACGCGACAAAGTCATAGCTTATGCATCTAGACAGCTCAAGGTGCATGAGAGGAACTACACAACTCATGATCTAGAACTGGGAGCTGTAGTGTTTGCCTTGAAGATCTGGAGGCACTACCTATATGGACCCAGGTGCACGATCTATACAGACCATAAGAGCCTCCAGCACATATTTGACCAGAAGGAATTGAATATGCGGCAACGACGATGGTTAGAGTTACTCAATGATTATGACTGTGCGATCAAGTACCATCCGGGTAAGCCTAATGCAGTAGCCGATGCCCTGAGTCGCAAGGAAACTCTAAAGCCTCGTCAGGTGCACGCATTGCAAATGACAATCCACTCTGACCTGCCAGTGCAAATCAAAGCTGCTCAATCTGAGGCCTTGAAGAAGGAGAACCTGAAAGCAGAATCCATGCGAGGCATGGAGAAACAGTTGGAGACCAAAGCTGATGGAATCTGTTATTTCATGAAACGGATCTGGGTACCCAAGCACGGGAATTTGCGAGAGCTGATAATGGATGAAGCTCATAAGTCACGTTATTCGATCCATCCAGGTTCAGACAAAATGTATCAGGACCTGAAAGAATTTTACTGGTGGCCGAGAATGAAGGCGGAGTTAGCCATATACGTAAGCAAATGCCTAACTTGCTCCAAGGTTAAGGTAGAATACCAGAGACCGTCTGGATTACTCCAACAACCGGAAATTCCAGTGTGGAAATGGGAGCAGATCTCCATGGACTTCATCACGAAGTTACCTAGGACTCCCAATGGATGCGATACCATTTGGGTTATAGTAGATCGCTTAACGAAATCCGCACATTTTCTGGCAATCCGAGAGACTGATCGAATGGAGAAGCTTACCCGTATCTATTTAAGGGAAATAGTCTCTTGGCATGGCGTACCGATATCTATCATTTCTGACCGTGATGCTCAGTTCACTTCTCACTTCTGGCAATCATTACAACGGTCATTAGGAACGCGGCTGGATATGAGTACTGCATATCACCCGCAGACCGATGGTCAAAGTGAGCGTACAATCCAAACACTGGAAGACATGTTGCGTGCCTGTGTGATCGATTTTGGCAGCAGTTGGGAAACTCATCTACCATTGGTTGAGTTCTCCTATAATAACAGTTATCACACCTCGATCAAGGCAGCCCCATTTGAGGCATTGTATGGACGTAAGTGCCGATCACCTATCTGTTGGGCAGAAGTAGGAGAAAGCCAACTTACAGGACCTGAACTTGTGCATGAAACGACTGAGAAGATCGTGCAAATTCGTAACCGTATGGCGGCAGCACGTGATCGACAAAAGAGTTACGCCGACAAGCGTCGGAAGCCATTGGAGTTTCAGGTTGGTGACAAAGTACTACTGAAGGTCTCACCCTGGAAGGGTGTAATACGTTTTGGAAAGCGTGGGAAGTTAAGCCCAAGATATGTGGGGCCATTTGAGATTGTCAAACGGATTGGCCCAGTAGCCTATCAGTTGAATTTACCTGAAGAACTCAGGGGGATACATGATGTGTTTCACGTATCCAATCTGAGGAAATGTCTGTCTGATGAATCATTGATCGTGCCTTTAGAGGAACTAAAGATAGATGATCAACTACATTTCATCGAAGAACCAGTGGAGATCATGGATCGAGAAGTCAAGACACTAAAGCGTAGCAAAATTCCCATTGTGCGCGTAAGATGGAACTCCAAACGGGGACCAGAGTTTACGTGGGAACGGGAGGATCAGATGAAGTCTAAATATCCGCACTTGTTCGTGGATACAACTCCAGAACCTAACTCCAGCTGAATTTCAGGACGAAATTTTCTCAACTGAGGGATACTGTGATATCTCATAATATCAAGCAAAGAACATTATGGGTCTACTTTCACATTTGTTCTACCTCATAAAGTGTCACCTGTGTGTGATAGCTCAGATGATACAGATGGATTTGATGATATGACTGACAATGAGTCATCAGATGATGACATCAACTCTTCAAAGTCTACATCAGAAAATGAAAACGCCAACTGTATCAAGAAAGAAAAAGAGAATCACTATGACCTACCTATGGTTTCATGGCCACCTGCTGATAAACAAAAGTGCTAGAAACATTCAAGATATTCCCAAATCAGAAAGGAAACCTAAGATTCTTCTTGTTGAAGATCATGTGGTGAATGTGATGGTGTGTGACATCTGTCATTATCAAGTACGTCAATTAGCATTAAGCTCGTTAACTCATTGTGTGTATTAACTGTCCTCATTTTTTTTCATAGTCTATTTACCGGTTTAACCGAATTCTCCGTATACTCGTTTGTTAACTCTAGTGATCTAATTTTCGGGACGAAAATTCCTTCAACAAGGGGATAATGTGACAACCCGAGTTTTTTTTTCCATTTTATTATAATAATAATAATAATAATAATAATAATAACAATAATAACAATACTAATAATAATAATAATATTAATGATAAAAATAAAGTTCAAGGGGTATTTTTGCCAATTCCGAAACTTTAAATGAAACTTTCTAACATGAAATGATAAAACATAAACCCCAGGGACCAAATCTGTAATTTTTAATTTTCAAACCCAACCCCCGCCCATTCCCGTGTTTCCGGCCACTGTCTCCGGCCAAATTCCGGCCAAGCGTCGGCAACCACCAAAACCACTTAAAAACTTGATTTTAACACCCCAAATTACACCGAATCGTTTTGTAAACAAGATTCGAACCTGAAGCACTGCTAAAACGCGTTTAATCGGTCAAACAACGGTAATAATCTTTTCCACTTTATCAATCGACCGTTAAACGGCTAAATCCCCCACTAACACACCACTTTAATCAAATTAAGTCAACATGAACGTTTCTATATCCATTCCAATAGAATACAACCCGAACTCACACCTAAAACACACACGAACATTAAAATCGATCACCTCCTTTTTCCGCGACCTGCAACTAATCGAACCCCAACCCCCGAGCCTTATCTTCTGCAATTAACATAGGGCTATTGATTATAAGCCTCATTCGAAGCTTTCTATGCAAACAATTTGATTTCCATCGACGTTTGATCCACATTCGACTTCGAGTTATATCGCGACCTGTTCTTCGAAGTGTTCAGCATCAATTCGAAACAAAACAGGTAATTGAATACATCATTCTACTCGTGTTATCATGGGGAATAAAAGCCCCATGAATCTGGCCATTAACAGAATCAATTCGGGGTTCAATTTGATTGATTTCGAATTAGGGTTTCGATCGAATTGGGGAAACTGGGATAGTTGACTTAAAAACACATCAAACCAACAACCACCGCGGTTGCGGCCTTTGGTTCACTGGTTCTGTGCATGCATTCTATCCGGGAGGTCCCGGGTTCGAACCCGGTTACCTCAACTATTTTTTTAGCCATTTTAAGCCTCAATAAAATATAGAAAAATTCTTAAAAATTATAAAAATAATTTTTATAAACTATTCTTATTTAAAAGGTTACATAAATATTTCCTGTGAATTTATTTTATCTAAAAATCTTAATAACTTTTATGAATTATTATCTACAAACAACCATTTTTATAAAAATGAACACGAGATCGTGTTTAATTAAAGAATAACCGTGGAAATTGTAGAAATCATACAACTTATAATTTCATAATTATTTACGAGTTACTTCTTATAAAATTATACTTTAATTCATTAAAATTAAATATATAAATCACAAAGTTTATAACTAAACTTAGATATATAAAACCGATCGTGTGCGTCAAACCCAAATCGACTCAAATCCAACCAAATGTATCTATTCGTGTTGCACATATCTTAAAGACGTAATTACCATTAATAATAGGTATTGCTCGTGTTTGATCGTGTATTGCCTTATTCTTTGAAGCTCTTGTTGCTTTCATTACATCAATTCAAGGTGAGTTTACAGCCCCACTTTTACTTATATACTCTTTTGGGGGAGAGAAACATGTTGTTTTCATAAACGTTACATTACATTGGATTTTTGTAATACTGCATATACTTGATACTATGGTGTTATACTTGCCTAACGGACCGTTAATATGGACTTAGCAAGGTGATTGTTAGTAGTACTACTGGGATTGACATACCCCACCCGGGCTAGTCGCGCTAGCACAACGTTCGTCAAACTGGTGAACGGTTAGCCTAATTACAAGTGTTGTGGTGTGATCCACATCCGGGCCTGGTTTATTATTTGATTACATGTCATCTCGGCCGCGCCTTCATACACATAGTGATCATTATGGACTAGCTACCCATTATATGTTTTAATTACTAATCCGGGGATTTCATTATACTTATCGGATTACATAATCCGGGGATTTCATTATACTTATCGGATTACATAATCCGGGGATTTCATTATACTTATCGGATTACATAATCCGGGGATTTCATTATACTTATCGGATTACATAATCCGGGATTTCATTATACTTATCGGATTACATAATCCTGAGATTTCATTATACTTATCGGATTACATAATCCGGGATTTCATTATACATATCGGATAACATAATCCGGGGATTTCATTACTGATATTTACAACTTTCTGATAAACCTGTGAACTCACCAGTCTTGTACTGAGATTTTGCATGTTTTCTCTCAGGACATTGATGTGGCACGTTTAGGAGCACAGCATCTACCGCATGTCATCCAGCATTCACCACAAACTGTTTTCAAGATTAAATTTTCATTTATTTTGTATAAACTGGATTGGACGCGTGTTTACGTGTTCCAAAACTATTGTTAAAAGTTATCTTGTTTACGCTTCCGCAATACTTAAATATAATTGGATTGTTTCATTATTATTAAGCAATCTATCTGTTTTGTAATTATCGAGTCGTTTGGTGTAACTGATGCTTATCTGAGATCCTGGTTATGTCACACGCCTGACGGTAAAACCCCGTTAGTGGATTTTGAGGGTGTGACAGCTCTCCTGGCTCATATACTTGATACAAAACTAGAAAAGATAAATCTAGAAAGTGTTCCTATTATCAATGAATACCCTGATGTATTTTCTGATGAATTACCTGGTTTGCCACCCCCTCGACAAGTAGAATTTAAAATAGAAATAATACCAGGGACAGTCCCTATTGCTAAAGCACCATATCATTTAGCACCAACAGAAATGAAGAAACTAATGAATTAATTACAGGAATTGTTGGATAAAGAATTTATACGCCCTAGTGTATCACCTTGGGAAGCACCAGTTCTATTTGCTAAGAAGAAAGATGGAACTTTTAGAATATGCATTGATTATAGGGAACTCAATAAAGTCACCATAAAGAATAGGTATCCTCTCTCTAGGATTAATGATTTATTTGATTAATTTCAAGGATCTAGTTATTTTTTCAAAATAGACTTAAGATCTGTATATCATCAGTTAAGAGTACAGGAATAAGATATACCAAAGACTGCATTTAGGACTAGGTATGGCCATTATGAATTTCTTGTAATGCCATTTGGGTTAACCAATGCTCCAGTAGTGTTTATGGATCTAATGAATAGATTATGCAAATCTTATTTAGATAAATTTGTCATAGTCTTCATAGATGACATCTTGATCTATTCTAAAAATAAGGAAGACCATGAACAACACTTAAGGTTAACCTTGGATTTACTACGAAAAGAAAATTGTATGCAAAATTCTCAAAATGTAAATTTTAGAAAAGAGAAGTACAATTCCTAGGACACGTAGTTAATCAAGATGGGATTCAAGTTGATCCAGCAAAGATTGAAGCAGTAAAGAAGTGGGAAATTCCAAAGACACCAACTGAAGTGCGACAATTCCTAGGGTTAACAGGATATTATAGGAGATTTATAGAAATTTCTCAAGAATAGCTCAGCCTTTGATAAAATTAACCTAGAAAGATAGGAAGTATGTATGGGGAGAAAGAGAAAATGAGGCATTTGAACTCCTCAAGAATAAGTTGTGTAGTGCTCCTATTTTAGCACTTCCAGAAGGAACAGATAATTTTGTAGTATATTGTGATGCATCACGCCAAGGTTTTGGATGTGTTTTAATGCAACGGGATAAGGTAATTGCATATGCATCTAGACAACTTAGAGGTAGTAAAAAGAACTATACTACACATGATTTGGAATTAGGAGCAGTAGTGTTTGCGCTAAAAATTTGGAGACATTACTCGTATGGAACTAAGTGTGTAATTTATACGGATCATAAAAGTTTACAATATATATTTGATCAGAAGATGATGAATATGAGACAAAGGAGATGGGTAGAATTATTAAGTGTATGATTGTAAAATCAAGTATCACGCAGGAAAAGCAAACGGATTAGCTGATACTTTAAGTAGAAAGGGAAGAATTAAACCATTACAGGTTCATGCTATGAGAATAGAAATACATTTGGATCTATTAAATCAAATTCGAGAGGCCCAACAAGAAGATAGATTGAAGATAAAAGGACAAATAAAGATTTGGAAGAAGAGACAAATGGAATGCTGAAATTCAAGGGAAAAATTTGGGTGCAGGATAATACCGTGCTTAGAAAAATTATCCTACAATAAGCATATAAGTCAAGATATTATGTGCATCTAGGAAATAATAAAATGTACAAAGACTTGAAAAGACAATACTGGTGGCTAGGCATGAAGAGAACAGTCGAAGAATTTGATGAAAAATGTGATGTATGTTCAAGAGTAAAAGCTGAATACCAAAAACCTTTAGGATATTTACAACAACCAGAAATCCTAGAATGGAAATGGGACCAGATTACTATGGATTTTGTAACCAAACTACTAAGGACCGTAAATGGATACGACACAATTTAGGTTGTAATAGATAGATTAACTAAGTCATCACATTTCTTCCCAATTAGGGAAGACTATAATGTTAGGATCGTGTACGTACGGAGTACTAACTGATTCTTCGTTATACCGGATCAAATAGTGCGGAATCCTATTTGATTGGCGATCCAATCAGGGAGAACGTAATCAAGATCAAACCCAACGATTAGAAAACGTTAAGAACGGACTAGGAATGATCTGGGACGTTCTATGAACTTGGAATGGACGAACAGGACGCTCTGGGTCGGCTAGGGTTGCAAGTATTCGAAGTGTTCCGTTTTTCCACGAATTAAGTGGTATTTATAGGTTACAGCTATCATTCGTACGACTGAGCCAAGCGACTGGCTCAGTCGTGCGACTGAGTCATACGATTGGTTCATTCGGACGACTGAGTCAGTCTTATGACTCAATCGTACGATTGACTCAATCACCTGATTCATTCGTGTGACTGGCCCATTCGCATGGTCCAGTCATGCGACTGAATCAGATAACTTAGTTAAACACATTCTTGAACCTTTGATGGTTCAAACCTATGTCTAACAACCATAAACCTATATAACATTGTCATATATGTGTGTACTAATTATTGATATGAATAGATATAACATGTAAACAACCAATAAACATAAAGGAAGAGATTCTCATTATAATAATCAAACGTTACATATTTGTTACAAGAAGAAGTTCTATAACAGTTAAGCTCACTAGACTAGAACTGGGGACATGTGTACCAACAAACTCCCCCTTGGACCTAGTTCTGTCTAGACTTTGACTTCTTTCTTGAATTCTTCAAATCTCTTCTTCCTATCTTCTGTAGAAACCCCAGAGTGAATATCGAGTGCGAAGCATAAACGTATGACGTGTTGGAACTGAAGTGCTTGCACAATATCTTGAGTGTCAAAAAACAGTGGCCACTTGTACAAGATGTATACATCTAAAGCAGACAAGTTAGTTAGCCACATAGGGTCAAATACCCTAACTGTCTCGACCTTCCCTTCTTTCTCCAAAACTATGACGGCCTCACCTGTGCGCCAGTCATAGTACCACCATTTAAAATGGGGTGCAAAATCCTGTGGTATTTCCCTTAATGGAATACGCGACATTGTGCGTGGAGGGTGCCATCGCAAGACCACCTTTGGTCTTCCTGAGGTGGAATCAACCTCTGTCTTATGAATTAACATTCTGGGCTGTTGAGGTTTAAAGTTTACCCACCTCGTATGATACTCTTTCTTCAGTGCCTGCTCAAACCATCCTGACATCTTTCCTGGAACAACATACAGGAGGTTCAAGTTGGCTAGACGGTTAAGCTCAAATCCAGGGAGAGTTTTCAGATCATGTGGGAATCTGAAATATTCAATTCCCTTATCCCTCTTGATAGCATACACCTGGAGATCCTCAAGGAATGCCCAGCTGATAATTTTGCCAGACACCTTCTGATGTTTCTTTATCTTGTAAACCTTGGTGTAGGCATTTGACTTGTTTGGCGCACGCTGTTTCTTCATCTCCTCCAGGCAGGCTATCCATTCAGCCTTTTTGACTGCCAGATCAGCATCATTTGCCTGAGGAGCTTCTATTGTAGCTGCTTTCGCAGCAGTCATATCTTCTACCTTATCGAAGATGTTGTTGTCAAATGTTTCCCCCAGATCTGGGAGAACTTCGCCTTCGGCGTTAGTATACTGAGGATAGTGATCATCAGTCACGTCCTCAATCTCTACTTCATTGACGTCTCGTAATTCATCATCACTAACTATGTCGACCTCTGTAGCGTCTTTCATCAGCTCGTCAGGATTCAGACTAAACAGTTCTGCAATTTGTTCATCTGTTAAGTCATGAATAATCTCCCCTTCCTCAGCAGAGTAGCTAACTGATCGTTGAACAATCCCTTGTAGATCGAGGATCATCGTCAATTTAGAATCAATGTGACGGAGGGGCATTACATCGTGTTCATCTACTTGTTTAGCTGAACCTGTTTAACAACCAATTACAACACAAGTAAGTATACATTAAGCATATAAAAAAGGTTGGTTGAACTTTTTCATTTTATCTATAAAGCACCAAATTTGATACAAATATTCAAGTACAAAGTTTAAATAGTGAATAGAAGTCTATTCTTGAGCTTTGCCTTGAATCTGAGCTGCTTCTTCTGTAGAGTGAGAGGTAGACGGAGCAGAAGAAGAGGCCCTCTGATCTTGTTTTCTTTTTGTTCTTTGTTCTTGCTCAGGATCAAGGGAGATGTAGCTACGTCTCCTTCATCGTCGTCACCTTCTCTGTCTTTTTCTTCATCATCACCTCCATTATCGTCCTCATCACTATCATCATCTTCATCATCATCATCATCCTTATCATCCTCATCATCAACTTGGCCTTCTCCAATCTTAAGGGTCTCACTTTGAGTCCCTTTAAGCTTCAGCATGATCGTCTTGTTTGCATATTCCAACTCCTCCAGCTTCTTAGCATTCTCATCTCTGTGCTCTAGGAGTCTGGTGATCTGATCAGTTTGTTAAGAGATCATCTGAGCTTGGGAAGAACTCAACTCTCTCAACTGCTGTATCTGAGCAGTCTTGGCCTCATCCGAAGCCATCAGCTTGACTACCATGTTGTTTAGTGCAGCAAGCTGCTCCACCACAGAAACTGGTGGTATGAATGAGCTGGATGGAAAAGATGAGGGTCCTGTTTGGTGAGTAGTGGTGGTTGTGGTGAATACGGGAGAGGGAGTGAATGAAGTGGTAGCTGGTACAGTGGTGGTAGTGGGTTGTATGGTGGTGGTGGGTTGTATGGTGGTGGTGAGATGTGTGGTGGTGACTGGTGGTGGAATGGGTGTAGTGGTGGTTGTGGGAGTTTGGGTGGTTTGAGTGGTTTGGGTAGTGGTGGTGGAAGTGGTGGATGATGTCAAGGTAAACCTCAATCTCTTTCCCTTCTTGCCGGAGGGACGAGCCATAGTCTTTTTCCTCTTACCTTTAGATGCAGAGGCTCCCCCTTGGCAACTGATCAGATCCGAGGCATATGAGGGATCAGATACTGCTGCAGCATCCCCGGACTCCACTGGGCGTCCACCTACCGCCCTCATTCCTCTCTCGGTGGCAACCACTTTGCTGCCAACCCTGTGGGTCAATCCTTCTTCTTCGCTCTCTTCATCATCATCAGGAGGGCAGAAATGATGTACAAACCCGGCAGTCGCCGTGACTGTGTGTGGTGGTGATGGCTGAGCTGTATGAGTAGAAGGGCCCTCAGAAGAAACTGGACCACTGTCTCCGTCATGACTATCATCATCATCTGAGTCATCAGATGATATAGCAATCACCTCAGTGTCAGAATCACTGTCGTCATGACGCCATTTGCGCCTCCTTGGCACCACATAATCTGCCTGGGCCAGATGCCCTATCAATCTCTTCATCACGGGCTTGACCTGCTTACCCCGATACACCTTCATTCTACCCAGAGTGGTGTCGTCCATGATCTCCAACACCACAGAATCGCTCTTTTCCTTCGGTAAGTCAGGTAGCTTCTCATCAAAAATCAGCTGAAGAAATCAGGGATACATGCAAAAACCTTCTTTCCCTTTTGCCTCCAAGTTCTCTATCAGATAAGTAAAGATCATGTTGGAGAAGCTGAAGGGATGATTTAGGACCAATGCGACATAAGCATTCTGGATTTGGTCAGATAAATCATCAAATCCACCCCTCCGAGAGGCAATACACTTCAGAATAACGTGTGCCAGATACTTATACTGGGGGCTCAGGTTGCTCTTGTTCAGCACCCCTGAGTTGATGTCCCGACAGTATCCTATCCTTAGGAAGCAACCTCGAACAGTGAGAGGATGTAGCTTTAGTGGATGATCCTCATCGTCTCCCAATCCTAATACTCGACGAATATCAGCAGCAGTGATCTCGATTTCCCTACCAAAGATGGTGCTTCTAATGCGGTAGGGTTCTTGAGATCTATCAACCGATGCTTTCTCCCAGAATGATTGCTGAATAGACTGATAGGGAGTGCATGGTGTAGAGATGGCCCTGAATATACGTGGTCTCTTCAGGAATGCAATGATGCCCTCAAACTCACCACCATTCCTTAAGGTGGAATCCAAATTAGCACATATGTTGTGCTTTGGATTGATTGACCAGCGATTAGCCATCTGCCTGTAACAAATAACACATGCACGTTAGAACATAAAGAAACAGGGTTTGACTAAATCAGATAGAATCAGTGCAGTTCAATCTTGCGATTGAATGATGCGACTAAATTCAGTCGGTTGAACATTGAGACGACTAGGATTCAATCGGTTTAGCAATAATACGACTGGGCTTCAATCGGTTCATCTGTCATGCGATTGAGTTCAATTGATTGATTGAACCTGCGATTGTGTCAGCCGACCGAATGAACTCTTTCGCATGGTTCATTCTGCCGAAATGAACTCGTGCGGTTGAAGTGCATTCTGGAGTCCAGTCGTATGACACACTCAACCCATTCGCATTCTTCATTCGACCGATTGAATGAGTCGCTCTTATCAATCGTGCGATTGAAGTTCAATCTGGAGTCCATTCGCATGACTCACTGTTTGATTCCATTAAGACTCAGATCAACCAATATTGTGAGTTAGACATTATGCTTAGGTTCTTTAGACTCGCAATCCTATACCTAACTCACTAGTTTCATTGATTTCAACCTTTTAAGTGATTAAATTAGTTTCTTGTTCAAACTTATTGTCGGTTCAAAACAAGATCAAATACGTTCGGATTAAAGACACATTCGACTATAAACATCATCACTCATTCGCGTAATACATGTATAACAGTGCCAAAATGTCAGAAATCAAGTATAATGGATGTTTGAGATCAAATCAAATTTGGGCTGAGTAACGGTGCGATTTTGAGATTTAGGGCGAATGGGGTCTGCGATCGACTGAGTGCCCTATTTATACTAAAACTCATCTCAGTCGGGCGACTGAACCCATTCTCTCAATTCATTCGGCCGACTCAATCTCCAGTCGTATGACCGAGTCTAATCGCATGACTTAGTCGTGCGATTGAAACTGGGTCGTACGATTCACTCAATTGACCAGTTCCATTCGCTCAATTGACCTACATTCGTACGTTTGACCTAGTCGGTCAATTTCAATCGGCCGATTGGGCTCATTCGCTTGGCCCAATCGTACGATTCTCTTCAATCGTATAGCTCATTCGTATGACTGGATCATACTCATCATGAAGTTGTGTGATTGGGCCATACTTGTGCCATTTTAGTCATTTCATTTACCGACACATAGTTTTTCTTAAAAATTGATAAAACATTATGTGCAATTGATCATCTCAGACATGATCACTTTTAAATTAACACACCCACTGATCACCTCAGACGTGATCCATTTATCCACCCGATCACCTCAGACATGATCCATTTATCCACCCGATCACCTCAGACGTGATCCTTTTTAACCTTTCAGAAACATTTAGTTTAAGTAAACATTAAGCTCGTTTAGTGACATTAACAGATAACAATATACACAGTCCGACATTGACACACTTATACTAATAAATTGAGAGAAATTTTAAACTACGAACAAAATGAACATCTTTTTGTGATTTTGTTAGGGCAGGTTTGTGTAGCCTATTAGCATTGACATTATGTAAAGAACAGACTCATTTGGAATCAGACAGGCATATACACCATTACTTGGAACCTTTGATTTGTATTTAACTTTAAACACTTGCATAAATTTCATATCACAGTTTTCTCACTCATCTAAGACTTCTAAGATCTAACTGGGAATCATGCTTGATATGATACGTAACGTACTTTGATTATCAACTTCAGTCGGTGCATACACGACGATTGTCAGTATACTTGTCCACTTAAATCCATACACAGACTTTTGACACACATTGGTGAAGAATTAAGTTATATTATTTCAACCAAAATTTGTGGATCCCAAGCTTATATGGTAATCAATATCCTTAGAGGACTTTCGAGGGTCTATAGGTATTTTGACAAGAAGAGACTATTCTTAGAGCTTTCAAAGAGAAGCCAAGCCTCAGTTCAGTGCCATCGCACAGCAGAGAGGCGGCAAACAACAATGAATTCTAGAATATGTAGGTTGTGCTTATCCTCAGGTCAGTGCCATCGCACAGCAGAGAGGCACATAACCTATCTCCTTGTTAGAGCATTTCTTATTTTCTTCTTCACATAACGCACCAACAACGTTTTGTTATCAGCATGATTGCGCTTGTATTCATTTTTTTCCGTGCTTTGCTCTTTTTGTGGTCATTTGCATACCTTTGGTGGCGTTTATTTGCTCGTTATCCCTTATCGGAAATAGCTGATTGTGTTAACCAGTGATAAGATGGGAACCCACAGTTGATTGAACCATTTAGTTTAGATTGGGTTTACCAATGACGTCTACTCGCCTAATGTGTTGAATCTACCGACACATCGTATAGTGAACTAGCACCTCCCTAGATCAACTTTCTCCGTGTAATTACAATACCAACCAAGCGTACTATCATTTTCCCATTTTGTTAGACTTAGACTTCTCAGATTTATAATTTTTCTGTGATTTAATTAACCTTGCAAAACCAAAAATCCTTTTAGTGTTCCAAGTAACCCGATGCCTGTGTACTATCACTTTCCATTTTATTGAGTCACATTTCCTGTCTTTTTGTCTATGCCTTTTCAGCTTTACTTACCTCCCCCCCTTTTTTTTAAGTAAATGAATACTGAAATAAATAATCTCCCCCTAAAATTCTAAAACAGAAAATCTTTTTGTGTTTTTGGATTTTTATACGACAAGGAAATTAAAAAAATTAAAATAAAAGAAATACTAAAAAAATTTAAAAAACGGTGTCAGACTAAGTATCTGTTTCTTCTAATATAACATCACTTTTGTTTTTAACCCTGTTGACCTCTAGCAGATAGAAAAATCTGGGTTTATCAAATGGTTTGGTGTAGAGGTCAGCGCGTTGAAAATCCGTGTTAATTTTGACCACATCAATTAAATGTTTTTCATAGCAGTCGCGTATGAAGTGATACTTGATGCCTATGTGTTTGATCTTAGGATGTTGGACTGGATTTTTAGTTACTGCAATTGCAGCAGAATTATCAACATATATAGGAGTAGAAGTGAAATGCAAACCGTAGTCCCGCATTTGCTGTTGTATCCAAATGATTTGAGAGCAGCAGCTGGCAGCGGCAATGTATTCAGCTTCACAGGTAGATAGAGCAACTGATATCTGCTTCTTGCACTGCCAAGTTACCAATCTCCTCCCGAAAAATTGACATCCTGCTGACGTAGACTTGTAATTCATTTTGCAGCCTCTATAATCCGAGTCACTATACGCCGTTAGCTCAAAGTTATCATCATGAGGATACCACAACCCCAGTGTTGGAGTACCCTTCAGATAACGAAAAATCCTCTTGACTCCAATCAGATGATTTACTTTGGGTTTCGCTTGATATCGGGAACACAAACATGTGGCATACATGATATCTGGACGCGAGGCAGTGAGATACATGAGAGATCCGATCATCCCACGATACATGGTGGCATCCACCAAATCCCCATTCTCATCAGGAGCCATATCATGATTTGTGGCGAGTGGGGTACCGGCTGCAGTGACATTTTCCATATCAAAGCGACTAAGAATGTCACCGACATACTTAGTTTGATGCAGAAAGATGCCGGTAGGTGTTTGATCCACCTGTAATCCTAGGAAGAACTTCATTTCTCCCATGGCACTCATCTCAAACTCAGCCTTCATCACAGATTCAAATTCTTTACATAACTCTTCGTTTCGTGAACCGAAGATTATGTCATCCACATATATTTGCACCAAAAGCAAATCACCATCCTTTTCTTTGATGAACAATGTACAGTCAATCACACCCCTGCGAAAGCCGTGTTTCAACAGATGGGTGGAGAGTTTTTCATACCAAGCTCGAGGAGCCTGATGTAGCCCATACAGAGCCTTGTCTAACTTGTAGACCCTGTCCCGATGATAAGGATCTTTGAATCCTTCGGGTTGACTGACATATACCTCTTCACGGATTTCCCCATGCAAGAATGCACTCTTAACATCTAGTTGATAGACTTTGATCTTCATGTAAGAGGCGTAGGCTAGAAAGATGCGAATAGCTTCCATTCTAGCTACTGGAGCAAAGACTTCATTGTAGTCAATTCCTTCGACTTGTCTGAAGCCCTGAACAACCAACCGTGCCTTGTTTCTGATAACAACGCCCTGGTCATCCTTCTTGCACTTTAGTACCCATTTGGTACCAATTACTTTGACTCCTTTGGGTCGGTTAACAAGAGTCCACACTCCAAGTTTCTTGAACTGTAGCAACTCCTCTTGCATAGCATTGACCCAGGCTTCATCCTTAAGGGCATCACTTACGTGTTTGGGTTCAATTTGAGAAACAAAGCATCTGTAAGCTCCATCATTCACGTAGCCCTTTTCCATTACTTCAGCATAATCAGCAGTGTACAATCGACTTCTAGTCTGCACGCCGGAGTGGAGATCACTAATGATAGCATCTGGCGGATGACTCGTACTGATCCTAGTCAAGGGAGTTGTAGGAACAACAACTTCAGAGTCCATAGTTGTAACTGGAGGTTCAGTATCTGTATTTCCAGATGCGGGTGTAGCAGCTGAAGAGCTTCCTTCATGATCAACATTCGGTGATTGTACTGGTTCAGTTGCTTCTTCATCCTCTGATGAGTCCTCATTATCATCCTGATTGGCTGAGGCAGATCCCGATGAACCATTTGCAGGAGTTGTATCGCTAGTCTCCAGATTCGGTGAATTTAGAACATCGTGCATCATCTGAGTAGCAATATCATCATCTGAATCTATCTGAGGAAGATTGAATGATTTGAAAAAGCCATCGTAGTCAAAGAATGACGATGAACCTTTTCCAGCAGGGGGGATAGTGAAACGTTGAACATCAACATTGCACCATACTTCTACCAGACCAGTAGAGTTGTTGTAAACTCGTTTGTAGGGTATACTGTATCCCAGAAAGATCCCCTGATCTGCCTTTTCATTAAATTTGCCTTCTTGAGTTTTCTTCAGAAGCGTACAAGGAGCACCAAAAGGTTCCAAATACTCCAAGTTTGGTTTACGCTTCTGTAGTAACTCATAGCAAGTCTTCCCGTGCCGCTTCACTACTGACACACGATTGAGTGTGTAGCAGGCATTGGCTACAGCTTCGTTCTAGAACTGCACTGGCAGTTTTGAGTCTGCCAACATAGTCCTGGCGGTCTCGATCAGACTCCTGTTCTTTCGCTCAGCAACTCCATTCATCTGTGGTGTGTATGCAGAGGTGAATTGATGAACAATTCCTTTTTCTTTGCAGAAAGCATCCATCCACTGATTCTTAAACTCGGTTCCATTATCTGAGCGAATCTTTCTCACCTTCAGTTTGTAAAGTGATTCCAGAGTGGTGACCAACACTTTGAATGACTCAAAGGTCTCTGACTTTTCTTTCAGAAACATCACCCACGAGAATCGTGAGTAGTCATCAGTGACTACGAAGCAGTACCAGTCTCCTGCGATACTCTTCGTGCTAACTGGACCGAATAGATCCATGTGTAGTAGCTCCAGGGGCATCTCAATAGAATTGACATTCTTGGTCTTGTGAGATTTCCTGGTTTGCTTTCCTTTCTTGCATGAGACACGGAAATCAGGAAGCTTGAAGTTCTTGACAGGAACTCCATCAACTAAGTTGTTATGAATCAGATGATTCATCTTCCTATGATTAATGTGTCCCATTCTTTTGTGCCACGAAATGGAATCCTTCTCTGTAGCTTTGGATAAGAAACATTGAACAGTAGAAGCATTAGACATATCTAGAACATACAAGTCATTATATCTAGATGCGGACATTAATACCTTCTCCTCTGGAATATCCATTTCTTTCTTCAGAATGTAACATTTGCGATTGTCAAACATGACTTTGAAGCCCTTGTCACAAATCTGAGACACAGAAAGCAGATTGTTTTCTAATTGCTGAACAAAGTTGACTTTGTCGAACCTTACCTTTTCATTACCTACTTCTCCCTGAGCGGTAATGTATCCTCCTTTGTTACCAGCAAAGGAAACGTGTCCCCCTTTAATTTGTTTGATATTGAAAAGGAGAGACTTGTTTCCCGTCATGTGCCTGGAAGCTCCGCTATCTACGATCCATGTATTTGTAGACGCACTATAGCGGACAACCTGCACATTAGAGAAAATAATCAGTTAAGGAGGGGGACCCAAGCCTTGACTGGCTTGGGTTTCCCAGAGGAATCTACCATCATGAATTCGACCCACTGTCCTTTATCAGTGGGTGGAATCTCAACTTTCAGCTTGTCCTTGCTTTCAGACACATAAGTCGTTTTGGCTTTCCACAAACCATCCCTGTGAAAGGATTGTTTGTGGTAAACCTTAGACTGATTTACAGTTTGAGCATATGGTTTAGATTCAGAAACAGGTTTCGCCGCTGGCATCACAGACTTGTCAGTGACTTGTCTGTGTTGCCTTTGGCGTGGTGGAGACAAAAACGACCTAGAAGGTGTTTTAGACCGAATAGGTGTTTTCGATCTAACAGGAGTCTTAGATCGCTGTTTTGAATCAAGATTAACTTTGTTGTTCAGCTCAACCTTAATTCTTGGAGTCTGATAGCGAGGACAATTTGTCGAAATATGACCGCGCTGTCCACAAGTATAGCAGGACCTCCATTCATCAGGGCTAGGAGATCTCTTGTGGGGCGGTGAGTAAACTTCAGGTTCTTTCTGCTTGTTCTCACTTTTAAGGCTTTCACCTCCCTTGACAAATTTAACTTGTTTAACATTATATGTGTTTTGTCTTGGGAGATGATGGGATTCTTGTTTCACTGATTTAGATTGAGTGGTTTTGGAATTCTTAGGTTGTGTGGTAGTCGATTTTTGACCCAACCCAAGAGATGCTTGAATATTTTCTTCCACCCGATTTCCAGTGATTTTTGTGTTAGTTGTGCCTGATGTAGACGCTTTCTAGTCAGTAGCCGGAGAGGCAGACTTAACTGTTGTGTCCGGATCACTGACCAGAGGAGTTGTCACCACATGATCCTTTATTGGGTTATTATTAATTGGACGTTGTTTGGTGTTCAAAAGGATCTCATGTGGTGGAGGCACAACTTTGTATCCCAAACCTTCCCCGTTGTTGCGTTCTTTAACCAAGTTTTTCAAAATATGTGAGGAACTAGCTAGACTGTGGAGTTTTTGTTTCAAAGACTCATTTTCAACTTGTAAGACCGCTCGGTCCTTCTTAGTTTCTTCGATTGTCTTTAAGTAAAACTTGATATCATTTTCTTGGTTAAATGCAACAACCTCTGTTTCTTTTAACTGTTTCTTTAATGCTTCAACCTTTTCTTTATAGCTGTTTTCATTTTGTTTTAAGATTCTGTTTGCCTCAGTGCACATTTTTAAGTCATTTACTAAGTTATCATTGTGATCTAATAACCTAGCAAATTTCAGGTCAATGCTTTCTCTAAACTTTTCACATTCAACACACGCATGTTTAATAAATAAATTATCCTTTGATTCTACCTGTGTTGATGTAGATGTTCCAGCCATGAAAGCATTTTGGGGTTCAGAATGTGCTTCAGATTCAGCATTCAGTTCATCCTCAACAATTTGATCAACAGAAGATATGTCATCATCCAATTCAGCAGTATCAGGCTCAGCTGAGTTCTCCCCCTCACTCGCTGAGTCTTCATTTAGATCGTCAACGGATGCTATGTTGGCTTCACTATCAGATAAGAATCGAAAGGACCAGTCCTGTCCTTCATCACCTTGCGCCACCATAGCCTTTGAGTCACTGCTGGTTGAAGCTGGCCTCTTCTCTTTCTCTTGCTTTGTGAAGGAGGAGAATGGGTTTCCATTTCCAGTCTTCTTAGGTTTGACACATTCCCGCTTGAAGTGTCCTTTCTCCCCACAGTTGAAACAGGTGACTTTTGACTTGTCGAAGCCAAAAGTAGTATCTTTTGTAGCCACCAGATTTTGACCTGTTCTCTTCACAAATTTCTTTGCTCGTCGCACCGCACTTGCGAGAGCCCACATAATATCCATCCTCTCCAACTCATTCTCATCCACCTACTCATAATCTTCATCAGCCAAGTGGCAGTTACCTATCCTCCCAGCAACCAAACCATCATAGGAATGGACAACAGCAGCAAGCAGGTCCATGTGTTCCTTGGCCACTTCCACAGTTACCTTACCCAAGTTCTCTGTTACTAACTTTGTCGATTGAGCTTCAGTAACACTATGTTGAACCCCTGATGGGACCGTTGACTCACCAACAGATGATGAGCTTTGTCCAGATGCAGATGTATTTGTAACAAAAGCAGTTTGCAGAGGAGCATTTTAAGACTTGGCAATAGGAGTTGGAGTCACATTGTAGAGTGTAGGATCCTGAGCATAAGAACCCTTCTTTGCCTTGTACTTGTGTCTGACTTCTTCCTCTCGCAATTTCAAGATAAAGTCATTTATATCCAATGTCTCAAGAACTGAATTGTGTCTCAAGGTGGAAATAAAAGAATCCCACTTTTCTGGAAGTCCATCAGCCAAACTGGAGACCTTTTCTTCTTTAGACGTGGTTACCCCATGAGTGTGAAGTTCACTCATCAGATGATAGAATCGGTCAATTATGTCGTCCAAACTCTTATTCCCAATAGCTGAAAAATTATCAAATTCTTTCTTAAGTGATTTGGCCTTCAAAGACTTCAGAGTTGAGCTCCCTTCATATCTTTTCTCGAGAGCTTTCCAGAATTTCTTACTTTGTTTATGATCAGAATACTGATGGAATATCTCTTTAGGAATAGATTGGGTGAGCATCACGTAAGCCTTCTTTTCAGCGTTATAGGCAGTCTTTTGAGCATCAGTCATTCCACTCAACGTTAATGGCAAACCATCAGCACCAACTGCCATGGTATAACCAGTTTCAATAGCGTTCCAAAGATTAGTATCCACGCCATTGAGATGAGTCTCAAACCTTTAGTTCCACTGCGGGAACTCATCAATAGACAGAAGCTTAGGTGGCTTATTGTGATTACCAATCTCATTTTCCAGTAACAGTAAGTTCTGGATCCTTGAGTCTTTCCCTGCTGAGAATGCGAAGTTTTCGAAGTCCATAATGAATGTTGACTTAAACTTGAAAACAAACTGTTAATGCGATTGGGGAGTATGACTGGGATGCGATTGACACGAACAGTATGCGATTGAACTCAAACATGCGATTGAACAGGCGACTGAGACACTTGGGTGACTGAACAGACCGACCGACTCAATTAGGCGACTGAGCTGTGCGACTGACTCAATCGGTCGATTGGACTAGGCGACTGACTCAATCGGGCGAATGAACAGGCGACAGGACTTCAGTCGTACGATTGAGATAATCGTGCGACTGAGACTGCTGAAATCGAGATTTTTCGCAACTTTAGACCTAAAACGCAATTTTTGACACCCTAGATGGCTGAAAGTCGAAAAATATTGATTTTTCAGAACATGCAAACGTAAAGACTTGATTTTTAAGCAGAAAGATTGGATCTTTTCGTGTAAAAACGTTGACTTTACTAAAAACTTGATTGAATCCACGAAGAATCAAGAGCCTATGCTCTGATACCACTTGTTAGGACCGTGTACGTACGGAGTACTAACTGATTCTTTATTATATCGGATCAAATAGTGCGGAATCCTATTTGATTGGCGATCCAATCAGGGAGAACGTAATCAAGATCAAACCCAACGATTAGAAAACGTTAAGAACGGACTAGGAATGATCTGGGAT
The DNA here is from genome assembly GCA_024085815.1 of Flaveria linearis. NCBI lineage: Eukaryota > Viridiplantae > Streptophyta > Magnoliopsida > Asterales > Asteraceae > Flaveria > Flaveria linearis. The sequence continues at coordinate 27,994,627 of CM044003.1, forward strand.
GTTCTATGAACTTGGAATGGACGAACAGTACGCTCTGGGTCGGCTAGGGTTGCAAGTATTCGAAGTGTTCCGTTTTTCCACGAAATTAAGTGGTATTTATAGGTTACAGCTATCATTCGTACGACTGAGCCAAGCGACTGGCTCAGTCGTGCGACTGAGTCATAAGATTGGTTCATTCGGACGACTAAGTCAGTCTTATGACGCAATCGTACGATTGACTCAATCACCTGATTCATTTGTGTGACTGGTCCATTCGCATGGTATGAATCAGATAACTTAGTTAAGCACATTCTTGAACCTTTGATGGTTCAAACCTATGTCTAACAACCGTAAACCTATATAACATTGTCATATATGCGTGTACTAATAATTGATATGAATAGATATAACATGTAAACAACCAATAAACATAAAGGAAGAGATTCTCATTATAATAATCAAACGTTACATATTTGTTACAAGAAGAAGTTCTATAACAGTTAAGCTCACTAGACTAGAACTGGGGACATGTGTACCAACATATAAGATGGAAAAGTTTGCAAGGATCTACATGAAGGAAATTGTATCCAGGCATGGAATACCCATTTCAATTATATCAGACAAGATAGTAAATTCACATCCAGATTTTGGCAAACTTTACAGAAAGCCTTAGGAACTCAGATAAGCTTGAGTACAGCATACCACCCACAAACAGAAGGACAGAGTGAGAAAACAATTCAAATATTAGAAGATATGTTGCGAGCTTGGGTATTGGACTTTGGTGGTAATTGGGATATACACTTACCTTTAATAGAATTTTCCTATAGTAATAGTTATCATGCAAGTATTAGGACAGCCCCGTTTGAAGCCTTGTATGGAAGAAAGTGTAGATCACATTTGTGTTGGAATGAAATAGGAGACAGACAACTTACAGGCCCTAAACTGATACAAGAAACATCTGATAAGATCACTGAGATTAAAATAAATTGAAAGTAGCAAGTGATCAACAGAAAAGTTATGTCGATAAATGAAGAAAGCCATTCGGAGATAAAGTCTACCTAAAAAATATCACCCACAAAAGGAATTGTCCAATTTGGAAAGAGGAGTAAGTTAAACCCTAGGTATGTTGGCCCATTTGAAATCACTGATAGGATTAGTCCTGTAGCATATAAGTTAGATTTATCTCAAGAATTAAGTGAGGTACACAACACTTTCACGTATCCAACCTAAAGAAATATCTAACAGATGAGACATTAAAAGTACCAATTCAAGAAATCAAGATAGATAAGAAACTCCATTTTGTGGAAGAACCAATAGCCATTATAGATAAGGAAATAAGAAGGTTAAGGAATAGAATCCCCATAGTGAAAATTAAATAGATTGTAAAAAGAGGACCAGAATTTATATGGGAAAGAGAAGAAGAAATCAAAAGCAAGTATCCCCACTTGTTTGAAGTCGGTAATCAGATAAGTCCTTCTCAACCCTAGCAATTACTCTCCAATTAATTTCGGGACGAAATTATTTTTACGGGGGCAGAATGCGACAACCTTAAAATTTAGGTTCGACAAGTTAACATTTAAATAAGATTCATATATATGTTACCCATTATTTGACTAACCTTTTATGAAGTATATATGTTTTAGTATGTATATATGTATGTGGTACGTATGCATGCTTGCATGCATGCATGGAACTTACGTGTGCATGAATTCATATGCATAAAATTCTTATGCCAAATAATATTTGATTAGTTATTTAATGTTTTAACACCATTCATACACCAAATGAATTATGATACAACCCAACTAAATACCACAATACAAAGAAAACATCAAAGATAACTTAGCATCAAAATGAAACTTAGTAAACCCTAAACACTTAAGCACTAACTAAGCTACATGTCTTGGTTCATTATGGGACTAAACCACCCGATTAAGCTCTAAAACTAAATCATTAACCTCCTAATCGGCTAGGACACTAAGCAATCCCCATTGATCGCTACCTAGCCACTAAGGACATCAAGCACACTATAAGCTTTACATCTAAACTCCTTTGCCTAGCTTACTCATCACTCTAAGACTAGATGTGATGATTACTTATCATTAATGGCCTTCTGCTGATAACCACCATAACAACCCCACCCATCGGCCATAACCCCATACCACCACAACCATTATTCCATCAAACACCGACCATTCTTCACATCTTTGTTTTCTCTCGGTTGTTACACATCCACAAGCACCACCACCGTGAACCACCATGAACCACAAGTCACTACAACCATCACTCTCGGTTTAAACCTCCCCACCCTCGGTTCATGAATCACTACAATCACCACCACCTTCTACTCGATTACCATAACAACCGCATACCACCACCACCTTCACACCATCACCTTCAAACCGACATAATAGCATCAAGCTCAAGGAGAACCATCTCAACCGGATTCTCCAAGGAGTTAGAAGCTATCAATCAACTTTCTTCACCCTCTCCTAATCAAGGTTCTATCTTCTAACAAACTAAGATATACATATGTGTGTTCTAACAAACACATATAACCAACCCTTTTGGTCAAACATTCAAGTTTTTCACAAAACTTTACAAACACTTCAAAAATCAGTAAGAAAGGTTTAAAATCTGAAAATATGATAAACTTTGAAATCAAACAAAAAGATTACAAATAAAGGGTTGAAAATTTTGTGCAATCTTGATAGATTTGGTTTATTTCATAAATGATTATGATTGTGGGAATAAAATCTAAAAACCTGTTAGAAATATCAAGAATTAACATTCTGCAAATTTTGGTAGAATTATGATAAGTAAAATAATTTATATAATTTATTTAAGTTACTAAAAGAAAATTATCAACCGGAAGATTTGAACTAGTTAAAGATCTGGATACATTATATGATAATTCTTATATTTTATAGGTATTGCAGAATAAATTTTTTGATTAAATTTGCATATATGCCTGAGTTATGTATTTTAGAAAGTTCTGTAATTCAGAAATTTGTAAAAATGTCTATACAGTAAGATAAATCCTGAAAAATTCACATAAATTATAAGATTATGGTATTTAAAACATGTGTAAATTTCGTAATTTTTGGAAATATATAACTATTTTCCCCTAAGTTTCAAAATGTTGGAAAAATCACACTAAATTATCTATTGTTGAATATTGATCAAGAAATTTATGTGATACTACGGACTATTAGATAAACAGTCCGAAAAAATTTGGGAATTTATTAAGTACAGTTGCTATTTTTTTCAAAATTATATTAAATTTGTATTAATTCTAGCAAAATATCTGAAATTAGTTATTAGTTGAAATTTTTATATGACTATTGATATTTTCTAATGATGATTAAAATTTTGAAAATTTTAAGTAATCATAATTATTGTTTTAAAAAATTTATAACTGAGGTGCTGAAAATTTTAAAGAAAATTATTTTTCTAACTTATAATTAATTTTATAGGTTATCACTACAATTGAGGTGAGACTCATAGCCTCATTTTGTATCTATAAGTTTTTGAGGGGAAAAACATACTGTTTTGACTGATGCATAATATTTGGAAAATTTACTGTCAGTTATGTTAACAATCATTAATTCGGATCTGGAACCGTTGGGTAATATAGGTAGCACTACTTAGGAAATTATTTCCTCCACCAACAGGATGAGTGTTGTGATGTTATACTATCTGATTTCTATGATTTATATTTGACAGTTATGAATCACTTATGTTATAAGTAGGTTTGGTTGTTATTTTACATCAGGTTATGTATTTTGTTCAAAAATTAAACCTATGATCTCACCAACTTTATGTTGACTATTTTGAGTAAGCTTTTCAGGAAATATCATGCCTAACAATATTATGTTCTCATTTGATGTATATAATGGCTGGGGTGAAATGGTGGGAAAAGTTTGTGTAAACCTAACTGTTAATCTGTACGATATTAGCCTATCGGTGGACGCTCACTTCTATCGCCTCTGAAGATGTAGCAGTTAGTTTAATATGTTTTTGTAATAGGGTTATATTAAATTTTGTGTACTAATGATAATGTAACGCGAACTAATATTATGTATGGAATATGTTAAGGTATTATGTCTTTATGTGTGGTTTGTTAAATTTTTTGATCAATACGCTCTGAACAAGCCAGTCACATCTATAGCATTTCACACTTCCGTCGGGATGTAACAGTATGTTGGGGTGATATCGGGCAGAAAGGGTTGGGAAGTATCGAGGTGTCACATCCCGGCGGAAGCGTGAACGATACGGGTGGAATGTGACTAGCTTTTATCAGAATGCATTGTTTACAGTGAAATAAACACAGTTATAATATAAGAAACATAACACAGACATGCTTTTATTAATACTAGAGTAATTACATCTTTTTACATAATATACCAAAATTAGATGTAATTAGTTACAACTAGGTTACAGCATGTCTAATATCTATGAAAATGCGCGTCTACGTAAACACTTCCGTCAACGATGTCAATGGTCAGTGTTACGCAGACCCGTCCTACAACGCCGCCCCAACCATCATGAACCACAAAGCTGAAATCAAAGGTGTTACTCATTTCCTGAAAAAGTACACTTAAACCAGTCAACAAAAATGTTGGTGAGAACATAGGTTTAATCCAGACAAAATATTTTGTTGATGTATCAATTACAACCAAACCTGCTCACAACATAATCATACTGTCACGAAATAATCATAAAATCAGATAATATTACATCCTAACCCCCATTCGGTTAGATGCAGGAAAATAGCAGTAACCCTCATCCATTTAGTGCAAATATTCTCCTAAGTAGCGCTACCAATATTATTGACCGGTTCCTCAGTCGAACTAATGGTTGTGTCGCAAATGACAGTAAGCAAACAAAAATATTTTCAAAATAATACATCAACCCAAACAGTATACTTTTTCCCCCAAAACTTTACTGAATACCAAACGGTTGAAAATGGGGCTATGAACTCACCGTGTCTTCTCACTTGAACCTAACAAGATAGTTCACAGTGTCAGACAATACTTTAAATATTTTTCTGGTTTTCATTGACTGTAAAATATTATTAGAAACACCTTTGGGTCTCTAAAAATTCTCAATCCATAATAGTTTGTGATTTATTCCAAACTTCTCAAAATCACAAAAATAGCTACTGATGTCCAAAAATCACCAAATCTTGTCGAACATAAGCTTGGACAGTTTATAGCTTCCCATAATTTTCATCACATTAAATTCCCAACGGATTATTTTATATAAATGCCACAATATTCCCAAAATTTATCAAAATACCTACTTCTATTCATTAAATCCTCACAAATTCATATAATTTTATCAAAAAATTCAGTAACATGACATAATTTTTATAGCATCGAAATTTTAACATATTATTTTCTGTGAATTTTATAATATTCTCATAAATAGTTAAAATATCTTCTGTTCACGAAAAATTCCCAAACGTTTACAGAAGACTTCTTATGCAGAACCAAGTATGATATAATTATCTCAAAGTCCAACTTATAACATACCAGTTTCTGTAATTTTTAGAATAATTGCTAATTTTTGTAAAATACTTATACTGATCCAAAAATTATGAAAATAATATTTCCGTAGTAACATATTTAGTATTGCATCTGTGATTTTATCAAAATTTATCATTTATTTAAGTATTTATTCTGATTTATTTACTACAGAACATATAAAAATTCATATCTTAATTATACTAGAGAATAAAATTCTGAAATAATTCCAGAGGATCTTATACCTAAAAATAATCATTCTTTGATTTTATCAGAATTTTTTCGATTTTATTTCTATTTTTGACATTTTCTCCTATTTTTCATTTATAAAATAATTTATATAAATTATTTACTTTATCAAAACTTTGTCAAAACTTCCAGTTTAACTTTTCAGTAGGTAAGTGAGAATTTTCAATGTTTACTCCCACAATTGTAGTTGTTTAATACTTATTTGATTTTTCTTAAATAATTACAAGATTTAATCCGTGCAAATTCCAAATATACCTTTTTATCATAAGTTTCTGAGTTTTTATAACTCATTACTTATGATTAATGAAATAATAATTTTCAGAATTGGTTTTGGTGTTTAAACACTAACCAATAAGTATATATTGATTTTTGTTACATATATGTAATAAAAATTGTTTTTATACCTTGTGATGGTGATCTTAGTGGTATTTCAGCTTGTTGAACTTGAGAACAGGACTGTAGAGATCGTGGGTGATGTTAGTAAGTGCTGGTGGTGCGTGGTTTCTGGTTGTTTGGTGTTGGGGTTGTCAGGTGTTGTTGTTGGTGATGTTGGTTTGTTCTTTGTGTTGTAACCGAGAGTGAGGGAGTTTGTGGGACAGGTTGGTGGCGATGGTTAATGCTGGTATTCGAGAGAGAGGCAGAAGGTGGCTGAGGGTATGTGATGGTGATCGGGTGGGGATGATGGTTGTGCTTGCGGTGGAAGGTGGTTGTGGTTTGTTGAGAGAAAGGTGCAAGTGATTGCTTTGTGGTGTGTATGTTACAAAAGCCTGAGGTTTTAAAAGCAATGTGCGAGGTGATTCATCAAATGACAAGAGGATATGTGGCGGTTTTCTCAAGCCTCTCAACCGAGAGATTGCCACATCAAGGTTTCAATTCTAGCTAGGAGTCTTAGTAGGTATACGTTTTGACTTTGGGGGAATATATTCCATATTCTACAACCGAGACCATGGATTTGAAAGTAAGGATTCAATGTATGCAAGAGAGGTGGCGGTTTGTGAGCATGCTTGGGTTTTTGCAAAGCTAGGTGGCATGGTTAGGAAGTTTTAAAGTGCATGAATGTATTCCTAGGAGTGTTATCTTGATGATTAGGAGCATAGGGTGGCAAGTAATGGTGAGTTGGTGGTGTGAAAGCATGGTTGCCGAGGGAATACTTTGGGATTGCCTAAATTCCTTTGTAATTATAAGGTTTGAATTTGGAGATTAGGGTGGCGGTTTTAGGTGTACAAGCAACACAAAACCGGGGGGGTAGGGTGGTGGTTTGGTGGTTTCGGGGTGCATTGGTATAAGGTGGCCGAAGGTGATGGTTTAGGTTGGTGGATTGGTGGTTTCGAATGGTGTAAGGTGGTGGTTTAGGTCGGTATATTTTAGGTTTTAGTTTATAGGTTTTAGTTAGGGTTTTATTTTTGTTAAGTTGAATTGTGTTTTTGATGTGTAGATATGTATATATACCCGAAACATATATATATAGTGAGGTTATATGCATACATATCAATATTTATATATTGGTATTCTAAGCATTGTCCATGTACATGTATATGTATATGTCAAAACTTGTATATATATACCCGTATGTGAGGATTTTGGGCACCTAACATACATGCACACATAATTAATTGATTTATGTGTATGCATGCAAACATGCACACGTAAAGTTTTCATATATATATATATATATATATATATATATATATATATATATATATATATATATATATATATATATATATATATATATATACACTTGCCATTCATAAAAACATATGTACACAATTTATATGTTTTATTCATATAATTGTATATATATACACACATTAACAGTTGATTTATATACCTGCATGCAAGCATGCATATGTATTTTCATAATATATATACTAAAAAAATATAACGTATTATAAAATAACTCTAGGGTTGTCACATTCTCCCCCCGTTAAAAGAATTTTGCCCCGAAATTCAGTGGAGTGTGCTTTAAATAAGTATTACCTCTGAACAGGTGGGGGTATTTCTTCTTGATTTCATCTTCTCTTTCCCAGGTGTATTCTGGTCCTCTTTTTGCATTCCATTAAATTTTCACTATGGGAATTTTACTTCTTCTTAATTTCTTTATCTCTTTTCCCACAATGGCTATTGGTTCTTCCACAAAATGCAGTTTCTTATCCACCTGTATTTCTTGAATTGGTACTACTAGAGTTTCATTGGTTAAGCATTTCTTGAGGTTAGATACGTGAAAAGTGTTGTGTACTTCACTTAATTCCTGTGGTAATTCCAACTTATATGCTACAGGACCAATTCTATCAATAATCTTGAATGGACCAATGTACCTAGGGTTCAGCTTACTGGATTTTTCAAATCGAAAGATACCTTTAGAAGGTGATATTTTTAGGTAGACTCTGTCTCCAATTTGGAATTCTAAGGGTTTCCTCCGTTTGTCTGCATAGCTTTTCTGTTGATCACGAGCTGTTTTCAACCTGTTTTTAATCTCAGTGATCTTATCTGTAGTTTCTTGGATTAGTTCAGGACCTGTGAGTTGTCTATCACCTATTTCATTCCAACATAAAGGTGACCTATATTTTCTTCCATATAGAGCCTCAAATGGTGCTAACCCAATACTAGAGTGATAACTATTATTGTATGAAAATTCTATTAAAGGCAAGTGACTATCCCAATTTCCACCAAAGTCTATAGCACAAGCCCTTAACATGTCTTCTAAGGTTTGTATGGTTCTTTCACTCTGTCTATCGGTCTGTGGATGATAAGCTGTACTTAAGTTTATTTGAGTTCCTAAAGCTTTTTGCAAAGTTTGCCAAAATCTAGAAGTAAATCTGCTATCCCTATCTGATATAATGGATACAGGTATTCCATGTCTAGACACAATTTCTTTAATGTAGATTCTTGCTAATCTCTCAATCTTGAAATCTTCACGGATAGGTAAGAAATGAGCGGACTTAGTTAGTCTATCAACTATAACCCAAATTGTGTCATATCCATTTCTAGTCCTGGGTAACTTAGTTATGAAATCCATTGTAATTTGATCCCATTTCCATTCTGGGATTTCTGGTTGTTGCAAATATCCTGAAGGTTTCTGATACTCAGCTTTTATTCTTGAGCAGACATCACACTGTTCCACAAATTCTCCAACTGATCTTTTCATGCCTGGCCACCAGTATTGACTTTTTAAATCTTTGTACATTTTATTGTTTCCTGGGTGCACAGAGTATCTTGACTTATGAGCTTCTTGCAAAACAGTTGTTCTAATTAGGTTGTTGTCCGGTATCCAGATTCTTCCATTGAATTTCAGAATTCCATCTGCTTCTTCTTTCAAGTCTTTTCTTTGTCCTTTTAGTTTCAGTAGATTTTGTTGTTAAGCTTCCCGATTTGTCTTAACAAATCTGAGCGTAGTTCCATTTTCATTGCTCGTACCCGTAGTGGTTTTGTTCTTTCTTTTCTACTTAAAGCATCAGCTACTACATTTGCCTTACCTGGGTGATGCTTAATTTCACAGTCATAATTGCTTAGTAATTCTACCCATCTTCTTTGTCTCATGTTTAACATCTTCTGATCAAAGATGTGTTGCAAACTTTTGTGGTCCGTATATATTATACACTTGGTTCCATATAAGTAATGTCTCCAAATTTTCAGTGCAAATATTACAGCTCCTAATTCTAGATCATGGGTGGTGTAATTCTTTTCACTACCTCTAAGTTGTCTAGATGCATATGCAACCACTTTATCCTTCTGCATTAAAATACATCCAAACCCTTGACGAGAGGCATCACAATAGACTATGAAGTTATCAGTTCCTTCAGGTAATGCTAACACAGGTGCACTACATAATTTATTCTTAAGAAGTTCAAAAGCCTCATTCTGTTTTTCTCCCCATACATACTTTTTATCTTTCTGAGTCAAATTTGTCAACGGTTGAGCTATCCTTGAGAAGTTTTCTATAAATCTCCTGTAGTATCCTGCTAAACCTAAGAATTGACGTATTTCTGTCGGAGTTTTTGGAATTTCCCATTTCTTAACTGCTTCTATTTTTGCTGGATCAACCTGAATTCCATTTTGGTTGACTATGTGCCCAAGGAATTGTACTTCTCTTTTCCAAAATTCACATTTGGAAAATTTTGCATATAACTTTTCTTTTCGTAACAGTTCCAAGGTTAACCTGAGGTGTTGTTCGTGGTCTTCCTTACTCTTAGAATAGATTAGAATGTCATCAATGAAGACTATAACAAATTTATCTAGGTAAGGTTTACACACTCTATTCATTAGATCCATAAATATTGCTGGAGCATTGGTTAACCCAAATGGCATTACAAGAAATTCATAATGGCCATATCTAGTTCTAAATGCAGTCTTAGAAATGTCATCTTCCTGTACCCTTAATTGATGATATCCAGATCTTAAGTCTATTTTCAAGAAATAACTAGATCCTTGCAGTTGGTCAAACAGATCATCAATTCTAGGGAGTGGATACCTATTCTTTATGGTAATCTTGTTAAGTTCCCTATAATCAATACACATTCTAAAGGTTCCATCCTTATTTTAACAAATAAGACTGGTGCTCCCCAAGGGAATACACTAGGACGTATGAATCCTTTATCTAACAATTCCTGTAACTGAGTCATGAGTTCTTTCATCTCAGTTGGTGTTAAACGATAAGGTGCTTTAGCAATAGGGTCTGTCCCTAGTATCAATTCTATTTTAAATTCTACCTGACGAGGGGGTGGTAATCTAGGTAGTTCATCAGGAAAAATATCAGCATATTTATTTACAACAGGAACATTTCCAAGTTTTCCTTATCAATTTGTGTATCAACAATATGAGCCAAGAATGCTAAACAATTCTAGTTGAGGTATTTTCGTGCTTTTTCACAAGTAATCAGTTTCACAGTGTTACATGGCTTGTCACCATAAATGCAGAGGGTTTTATTTTCCTTGATCAAAGGAACCTTAATCATTTTCTTATCACAAATTATTTCAACATGATTTGCACTTAACCAATCCATTCCTACTACGATATCAAATCCTCCTAACTTAATAGGTATCAGATTTATATCAAAAAAATATCCATCTAAATTCAAGATGCAATTAGGAATGATTTCATGAGCTTCAATTATCTTACCATCAGCTAATTCTATCACATATGTGTCACGTAATTTCTCAGATGTTAGACTAAGTAGTGGTCTAAAAGTATGTGAAACAAAACTGCGAGTTGCTCCTGTATCAAATAATACTTTAGCGTACTGGTTATTGATAAGGAACGTACCCGTAATTACTTCTGGTTCATGACGAGCTTCATCAGCTTGTATCACAAAAGCTCTTCCCCGAGGGTTGTTTTGGTTAGCTGGAGTCTTACCCTTTCGTTATGGACATTCGTTCCGGAAATGATTTTCACTTCGACACTGAAAACAGACGGTTTTAGGGTTAGTAGGGTTTTTGCAGTCTCGGGAAACATGTCCCTTCCTTTTGTAGTTATAACACACCACTGTCATACAGTTTCCTGTATGATATCTTTGACAGATGTTACACTATAGTGGTTTTTCTACTTTCTTCCCCGGAGTTGTTCCCAAAAAGTTCCTTGGTGAAGGTCGGGCTACTCTTTTCTGGGAACTTTCTCCAAATCTTTTTCCAGGATGATTTTCAGTCCATTTCCTTTTCTCTCCTACCTGTTGATAACCTAATGATTCATTCCTGATCATTTCATCTGTCAGACTTCCTGACAAGATTACTACTTCCTGGAAGGTTTTGGTTCTAGCAGATTTCACTAGTCCTCTTATTTGTGGCACTAATCCCCAAATATACTTCCTATTCTTTTTGATTCCGGGGTTATCAAATGTGGTACTAATCTAGATAATTCATTATACCTATCAGTATACTCCCGGTGTGCAGACCCTTTCATCTCTACTGCTAAGAATTCAGCCTCTAGTTTTTCTATCTCATTGTAAGGACAATATTTTTCTATCACTAGATTTCTAAATTCTTCCCAACTCAGCTTATTCATAATGTTTCTACCTCTAGTGTGTACCTCCATTTTCCACCAGGATTGTGCTTCTGCTTTAAGGGAATGGGAAACAAACAGTGTCTTGAAGTTTTCAGCACAGTTGCTGATTTCCAGGACTCCTTCCATGTCATCTAGCCATCTTAAAGCTTGTACTGCTCCATCTTTTCCATCAAATTCCCGAGGTCTACAGGACATAAGGTTTTGTAGGAGCATCCTTTGAAATTCCATTTAGAATCTCTTCTTCCTGTCTTTCTTCTATATTCATATTTTCAGGCCCTGCTGGTGGGTTTGAGGTAGTTCCAATATTCAGATTTTGTTGGAGTTGGGTAATTAAAGTAGGTAGGGTAGCTTCCAGTTGTTGGACTACTATCTGAGATATCCTATCATTCTCAGTTGTATCAGGGTTCACGGGTGTTTCTTCCCCAAGTCTGGTCTTGGTCGTCCCACTCGAGCTGTTCTCCTGACAGACTGAGTGTTTCTTTTTGGCGGTATGATTCACTATAGTGAATTTCAATGTTAGTATCGCAAATAAATATCTTAGCACAAATTATTTAACATAGATCAAATAAACATGTTAACACAAAAGTACATATTTCAATTAAACTCTTATTTCATTTATTCTAAAAAGTTAGACTATAAATTTTCAATTTCTGCTAAGCCATTTCCAGATCCTGATGAAAATACTTTTCTTGGGTGTCTTGAGCTTTTTGATGTCCTTCTGAATTTTCCAGATTCACAGCTGTATTTTCTTAAGTTTCTTAAGAGTCCGTCGGCCTGTCTTCACCTGATCCAACTTGGGCTTAATAATTCTATCTTCATCTTTAGGAGAATCAAGAGGTTGTCTTTCTAAATCCTCAGATTGCTTAGCTTTAAGTCTGTGTCCACGTAGTAGCTTTTTCTAGGAGTTTTAATTGTATATCCTCCACGTATACTGGTGCACGTCTAACATAAAATTTTGTCTTATTTTCCATTTCTGATGGGGTAACATCCATAGCCTGTTGAGGTTCTGGCTCAGGTGTTATTTCTTTAGGACTGCTATGGTATGAACCTTCGGAAGGATCGGTCTCGTAGTGATAACTATCTGAATTCATACTGAAAAATTCCTTAACAATATTTCACACAAAGAGTTAGTCAAATAACCATTAAAATTTTTGTTAGAATCTTAACCATAAAATCATGAAATTTCACATAGTTCACATAAATTCACATAAAATCATAAAGTATATTTTGAGCTTATGGTTATAGTCTAGTTATTTACTTAAAATAACTAATTCTCTATAACCAATGGCTCTGATACCAACCTGTCACATCCCAGCGGAAGCGTGAACGATACGAGTATAATGTGACTAGCTTTTATCAAAGTGCATTGTTTACAGTGAAATAAACACAGTTATAATATAAGAAACATAACACAAACATGCTTTTATTAATACTAGAGGAATTATATCTTTTTACATAATATACCAAAATTAGATGTAATTAGTTACAACTAGGTTACAGCATGTCTAATATCTATGAAAATGCGCGTCTACGTACACACTTCCGTCAACGATGTCAACGGTCAGTGTTACGCAGACCCGTCCTACAACGTCGCCCCAACCATCATGAACCTCAAAGCTGAAATCAAAGGTGTTACTCATTTCTTGAAAAAGTACACTTAAACCAGTCAACAAAAATGTTGGTGAGAACATAGGTTTAATCCAGACAAAATATTTTGTTGATGTATCAATTACAACCAAACCTGCTCACAACATAAACATACTGTCATGAAATAATCATAAAATCAGATAATATTACATCCTAACCCCTATTCGGTTAGATGCAGGAAAATAGCAGTAACCCTCATCCAGTTAGTGCAAATATTCTCCTAAGTAGCACTACCAATATTATTGACCGGTTCCTCATTCGAACTAATGGTTGTGTCGCAAATGACAGTAAGCAAACAAAAATATTTTCAAAATAATACATCAACCCAAACAGTATACTTTTTCCCCCAAAACTTTACTAAATACCAAACGGTTGAAAATGGGGCTATGAACTCACCGTGTCTTCTCACTTGAACCTAACAAGATAGTTCACAGTATCAGACAATACTTCAAATATTTTTCTGGTTTTCATTGACTGTAAAAGATTATTAGAAACACCTTTGGGTCTCTAAAAATTCTTAATCCATAATAGTTTGTGATTTATTTCAAACTTCTCAAAAATCACAAAAATAGCTACTGATGTCCAAAAATCACCAAATCTTGTAGAACATAAGCTTGGACAGTTTATAGCTTCCCATAATTTTCATCACATCCCAACGGATTATTTTATATAAATCCCACAATATTCCCAAAATTTATCAAAATACCTACTGCTGTTCATTAAATCCTCACAAATTCATATAATTTCTTCAAAAAATTCAGTAACATGACATAATTTTATAGCATCCATATCTTAACACATTATTTTCTGTGAATTTTATAATATTCCCATAAATAGTTAAAAATAGCTTCTGTTCACGAAAAATTCCCAAAACTTTACAAAAGACTTCGTATGCAGAACCAAGTATCATATAATTATCTCAAAGTCCAACTTATAACATACCAGTTTTTGTAATTTTTAGAATAATTGCTAATTTTTGTAAAAATAATTATACTGCTCCAAAAATTATGAAAATTATATATTCCGTAAACGTATTTAATTTTGCATCTGTGATTTTATCAGAATTTATCATTTACTTTAATATTTATTCTGATTTATTACTACAGAACATATAAAAATTCATATCTTAATTATACTAGAAATAAAATTCTAAAATAATTCCAGAGGATCTTATACCTGAAAATAATCATTTTGCAATTTTATCAGAATTTTTCCGATTTTTTCTATTTTTGACATTTTCTCCTATTTTTCATTTATAAAATAATTTATATAAATTATTTACTTTATCAAAACTTTGTCAAAATTCCAGTTTAACTTTTCAGTAGGTAAGTGAGAGTTTTCAATGTTTATTCCCACAATTGCAGTTGTTTAATACTTATTTGATTTTTCTTAAATAATTACAAGATTTAATCCTTGCAAATTCCAAATATACCTTTTTATCATAAGTTTCTGAGTTTTTATAACTCATTACTTATGATTAATGAAATAATAATTTTTGAATTGGTTTTGGTGTTTAAACACTAACCAATAAGTATATATTGATTTTTGTTACATATATGTAACAAAAATTGTTTTTATACCTTGTGATGGTGATCTTAGTGGTATTTCAGCTTGTTGAACTCGAGAACAGGACTGTAGAGATCGTGGGTGATGTTAGATGTTAGTAAGTGCTGGTGGTGCGTGGTTTGTGGTTGTTTGGTGTTGGGGTTGTCGGTGTTGTTGTTGGTGATGTTGGTTTGTTGTTTGTGTTATAACCAGAGTGAGGGAGTTTGTGGGACAGGTTGGTGGCGATCGTTAATGCTGGTATTCGAGAGAGATGCAGAAGGTGGCTGAGGGTATGTGATGGTGATCGGGTGGGGATGATGGTTGTGCTTGCGGTGGAAGGTGGTTGTGGTTTGTTGAGAGAAAGGTGCAAGTGATTGCTTTGTGGTGTGTATGTTACAAAAGCCTGAGGTTTTAAAAGCAATGTGTGAGGAGATTCATCAAATGACAAGAGGATATGTGGCGGTTTTCTCAAGCCTCTCAACCGAGAGATTGCGACATCAAGGTTTCAATTCTAGCTAGGAGTCTTAGTAGGTATAGGTTTTGACTTTGGGGGAATATATTCCCTATTCTATAACCGAGACCATGGATTTGAAAGCAAGGATTCAATGTATGCAAGAGAGGTGGCGGTTTGTGAGCATGCTTGGGTTTTTGCAAAGCTAGGTGGCATGGTTAGGAAGTTTTAAAGTGCATGAATGTATTCCTAGGAGTGTTATCTTGATGATTAGGAGCATAGGGTGGCAAGTAATGGTGAGTTGGTGGTGTGAAAGCATGGTTGCCGAGGGAATACTTTGGGATTGCCTAAATTCCTTTGTAATTATGAGGTTGAATTTGGAGATTAGCGTGACGGTTTTAGGTGTATAAGCAACACAAACCGGGGGGGGGTAGGGTAGTGGTTTGGTGGTTTCGGGTGCATTGGTATAAGGTGGCTGAAGGTGATGGTTTGGGTTGGTGGATTGGTGGTTTCGAATGGTGTAAGGTGGTAGTTTAGGTTGGTATGTTTTAGGTTTTAGTTAGGTTTTTATTTTTGTTAAGTTGAATTGTGTTTTTGATATGTAGATATGTATATATACCCGAAACATATATATATAGTGAGGTTAGATGCATACATATCAATATTTATATATTGGTATTCCAAGCATTGTCCATGTACATGTAGATGTATATGTCAAAACTTGTATATATATACCCGTATGTGAGGATTTTAGGCACCTAACATACATGCACACATAATTAATTGATTTATGTGTATGCATGCAAACATGCACACGTAAAGTTTTCATATATATATATATAGATACACTTTCCATTCATAAAAACATATGTACACAATTTATATGTTTTATTCATATAATTGTATATATATATACATATTAACAGTTGATTTATATGCCTGCATGCAAGCATGCATATGTATTTTCATATTATATATACTAAAAAAATATAACTATTATAAAATAACACTAGGGTTGTCACACGAAGTGATCGAGGCTATGCCAGAAAAGTTAGAAAAGATCAAAGTTATGAAGGCGGCGAAGGATAGACAGAAGTCGTATGCTGATAAAAGGTGAAGACCAATTGAGTTCAATATGGGATATAGTCATGTTGAAGTTCTCACTTTGGAAGGGATCATCCGGTTCAGGAAACGGAGTAAGCTAAGCCCGAGATACATAAGACATTTTCGAATCATCGTCCGAGTAGGGAAGGTTGCCTATCGATTAGAATTGCCTGATGAGTTAAGTGGAATTCATCCGACATTTCATGTATCTTATCTGAGGAAGTGTTTAGCCGATAAAGACATGATTGTCCCACTAGAAGATATCTAGGTGGATGAACGGCTCAATTATAGAGCAACCAGTGGCAATCATTGATAGAAAAGAGAAGATACTGCAGAATAAAGTGGTTCCACTGGTGCGTATGCAGTGGAAACACTGAAAGGATTTGGAGTCTACGTGGGGGACTGAAGAAGAGATGAGACAACATTACCCATAATTATTCGAAGAGTGACGGTTTCGGGGACGAAACCTCTTTAAGGGTGGTAGACTTGTAACACCCGAAAATTTTCAAAAATAAAAGAAAGAAAAGAAATAAGAAAAAGGGAAAGAAAAATATCTTGTAAGAAAAGAAAAGAAGCTTAAAGTGGATGGACTAAGTGTAAAAAGTATAAAAGTCCAATATTTTATTAATATTTGAAGTATGGCCGTCCATATACGTACCAACTGTTGCTCTTGTCGACCAAAATAGAAGAAGGAGAAGAAGAGCAGATTTCTTCGGTTCTAGAGAGAGAAAGCAACTAATCTTGGCCTAGGTAAGTAAATTTTGGAATAATTGGTTTGGTTTTACTTGATGTTCGACCATGAAACCGAGTTTTTCATGTTTCTATGTGTTTATATGTGTTCAGGTTATGTGTTCTTGTGTTTTAGGTGTTAGAAATCTTTGAAAGTTCGAGTTTGAGGGAGAGGTGTTTGGAAAGCAGTAAGGTGAGTTTTAGACCCCGGTTTTATATGTTTTTAAAACGTTTTTGGGGCTGAAAATGCATGTAAACATTTTTACATAAGTTATGTATGTAACCGTATGTATATGTGTATGGTATGGACATTTTATGTTTGTTATGCTTTGTTGATGTTTAGAATGGTTGTAACAAACTTAGAACAGGTTAAAATGATGTTTGGGATTGAAAAAGAACTTAGAAACATGCATGTAGGTGGTCATGCGCCCAAACAGGGCCCATGCGCCTAAGAAATTGCCTTAGAAAAAGATTAAGTGAGGTCATGCACCCAATAGGGTTCATGCGCCTGAAAATTGACTTAAAAAGTCTAAGTGTACTGAAGCGCCCAAACAGTACCCCATGCGCCTGAACAGTGGTTCGTGCGCCTATGTTTGCCCAAACGCTTAAGTGTTGGGTCATGCGCCCCAATAGTGTCAATGCGCCCACTTTTTCCCTCAGGCGCCTAAGTAAAGGCTCGTGCGCCTGAATAGTAAAAGCGCCTAAGTGTTAGGCTGAAAATGCCCAAGTATAGAATTGCGCCTAAATAGTGTTGATGCGCCTAAGCAGGGCTCATGCGCCTGCATAGTGCCCATGCGCCTGCATAGTGCCCATGCGCCTGAACACTTAAAAAATTTTTTGGAACTTTTGGGAAATCAGATTTTTAGAGTTTTGATCCTAGTTTGACTTAAGGCATATGTACCTATTTTATGCATGGTTATGCTCTGTTTTTATGTTCCTGATGTATTGATGTGTGACTTTATGAGGTGTGTTTATGATTATAAACGTAAAGTATTATCATTAAAGAAAGTGAAAAGATTAATGATAATGAAAGTGGAAGATAAAGAACGAATGAAAGAAAAGGCTTGCAAGTAGAATGAAAGGAGGATTACAACTCTTTGAGAGTTGTTAGCTCAACTGTGTGTATTATAGCATGCGACTTTGGCTAACCCATGAGGGTTCACACATAGGGGGATCAGTCTTGTGACTGATCCATAGTACGAAACGGGATTCTTGTCACTTTACCCCGGAAATGATATGGCTTTGAGCCTGGATATGATGTGGCTTTGTGCCAGGATATGATGTGCTTTGTGCCAGGAAATGAAATGGCTTGTGCCTGGAATGGTGGCTTCGGGTCACGATGTGGGTAAAGTTTTGACAGGATCTAGAAACAGTGAAAGATAATCATAAAGTACGAAACGAACGATACGTGCGATAATGAATGATGAATAAGGTTATATCTTGTTGTATGTACGATGAATGCTCACGTACGAAAGTAAAAAAAAGTATTTTGTTAAGAAAGAGTATTTATATATATATAATCTGTATAAAGTATTTCAATACTTTAAAACTAGAACTCACTTAGCAACGCTGACTTTTATGCATTTTCAGTTGGCAGGTAATTTTGCTGAGGATGACACACGGGGAGGCTACTCGGCAGGACAAGACTGGCATCCATTCACGCATAATATTATTGTTGTTTTGTAATGCAAATTAAACAATGCTTTTGTAATTTAAACAATGTTGTATTGCTTAACAACAGTTTTTATTAATGTGATGAATGGTTTTTATTAACTTACTTCCGCTGCTTATTTATGAATTTCGTAATATATATGTAATGATGCAATGATTGTCCAACTGTGAGGTCTTCGGGAACGGGGCCTTACGCGTGCCCGCTGCCAACATAAGATCGTCTCCACGGCTCTTCACCAACTTTGGCTCGGCCCTCTACTAATCATCATTGCTGAGCGGGTCGTTTTTGGATGCACTTGGAAGTGGCGGGTATGGTAGATTGGTGTCGGCGGGGCGGTCGTTGCCCGCAGTCAATTGTCGATGGCGAGAGCGATGCAAGGTCGGTGGTATGTAGCGGCGGTGACGGTAGTCGGAGGTGGTGGCGATTTATAATGAGTAAAGTGTTTGTTGCTAAATGGATTTGGATTTAAACTCCTTTAATAGATTTCAATTCCCATAATTACAAATTATTGGTAAAATTTAAAATTCCAAATAAATGCTTAATTACGAATTCCAATTTCAATTGCAGCAAATTTCACGAATCTAGTACTCCTTTAGTAGATGCGTTTACTAAGGTCTTTCAAGAGACAGTATTTGTGAAAATATAAATGCTCATATTTACCCTTGTAAGTTTTGAAATATCATATATATCCAAAAACATCTACAAATTTCATATTATCCAAAAGAAACAAAATTACCTTTCTACCCTTCTAAATATAAAACCCTGATTTTGTGAACTTGTGAAGCTTCTCCATCGGCTGCAATCGTCGAAGGCTTCTGCTTCTCCATCGCGCCTGCAAACTGATTCAACCTGCAAACTTCTCCATCGGCTCCTGCAAACAAATTGATCCATCGGCGCCTGCAATCGTCGAAGGCTTGCTTCTCCATCGCGCCTGCAAACTGATTCACCTGCAAACTTCTCCATCGGCGCCTGCAAAACAAATTGATCCATCGGCGCCTGCAATCGTCGAAGGCTTCTCCATCGCCGGTGATTCTTCAACCTGCAAATCGATCCACAGGTGCGATTGCTAGATTTTAACAAATTGATTGTAGTACTAGCAGCCGACTTCGATCATCAATCCACAATTGATTTTAACTAGATATTCTACAAAAAATGATTTTGATTGCAGAATTGAATAGCCATTGTAGTACTAGCAGGTGCGATTGCTAGATTTTAACTGATTAGTCTTTAGATATGCTTAATTTCATTAGGTGCGATTGCTAGATTTTGAATAGCCATTGAATAGCCATTGTAGTACTAGCATAATTGCTAGAGTTTATTATTTGCTTCTCATACTTCTTGATTAATTGCAGTTATACATATGGATATTATAGAAAGCGCATCATCCAAGTATAAGTTGAAACTAAAATATGGAGGTTACTTTAAGAAAGTTAAGAACTCATCTAGAAAACGCTACTGCTTTGATATCAAAAATGTGTTTACATCGACATGCCACATACACGGATTGAAGATTTAATTGAAGAGGTAAGAATCGTTATCCGTCAAATAGGAGTTTAGTTTTCTCAATGTGGTTTGTTGACAAGAGTGTCTTCGAACGCCCTTATCATTCAGATTGTAACTATGGATGATTTTAAGTTGATGCTTATTATGTACGAGCTAGAGAAAGATATAACTATTTACGTGACGAGGGCTGATGATAATGACACCAACTCGAAAGTACAAGGTATATTTGAATTTTTTACAATAATATTTATTTCTTGTACCTAAGTTCATGTCATTAGTTTGTCTCGTACAGCTATCATTTGAAGTGGTTGATGAAGTTGTGCATGAATCTGTTCATGACCCAATGAGGATGAAGATTCGGATATTGTCTAAGTGATGAAAGTTATCATAGCAAGTTCAGTACCGATGATGAATTTGAATATATAAGTGATGAAAATTTTCTTGAAGGGGAAACTTATTCTGCAACAAAAAAAATCCAACTATGAAAAAAATTCAATATTTTCAAATGTGGTCGTTTAGAAGAGCCTTGAGCCATTATGCAATTGTAAATGAATTTGAGTACTTTATAGAGAAAAGTGACCCAACAAGATTCACAGCAAAATGTACAAGCAAGGAGTGCAAATGGAGAATTCATGCTTCCTTAATGCAAGATTCGGTTACTTCCAAGTAGATTCGGTTACATTTCAAATGAGTTTGCTACTTTTAATTGTTAACTAATTAGTGTACTGTTGTATAAAATTTTCAGTTTAAGGCATTCCTAGATACTCATTCTTGCACACGAGTAATAAGGGTGGTAATAGGCTTGCAAGTCAAGGGTGGGTTGCTAGTGTGGTAACGCGGCTAATCTGATGGAAATGTATCTGTTTCGGTTTCTCAAGAAGTGGATTATGAAACCTACAATGTGAATGTTACATATCTTCGGTGTTTAGAGGTAAAGAGCAAGCATACAATGAAATCTATGGAAATGGGAAGACTCATTCATGAAGATGAATGATTTTAAGGAAGAATTACTTAAAGAAACCCGGATGTTGTTGACATTGACTTTGAGGTAAAGAAAAAAGAAACATTTTTTACGTTTTTTATCTCATTAGCAGCTTGCTCAAGGGGTTCTACGGATGTCGCGTCCTTACATTGCTCTTGATGGATGTCATCTGAAAGGAAGTTCCATGGGGTTCTTGTTGCAGCAACCGGTGTTGATGGAAATAATTCGCATCCGGGAGACTAATGTTCGGTTGTGATGAGTATGGACATCATGCAAACATGCAAGAATTCCGCATCTCAAGCTCCTAATGACGATCAAACATCATCGATAAAAAGGACGTGGAAAGAGAGTAAAGTCATGAGGATTGATGATTTCATTTGTAATGGTTTTTGGTTACCTTTTAGAATGATTTTTATGTCTCATTTAAATGGGTTTTTTGCTACTATTAAATGTGATTTTTCGCATTTTTTGTTCTATAATAGCACGAAATGTCTTGAGTTTTTATCGTTAAGCAAAGTTTTGGTTAAAAATTGTTAAAAAATTTTAGTGAGCAGTGGGTTAAAAAAGAAAGTAGTGTAACAAATGTGCATATGTCTTGAGTTATGATATTTGCAATTTTATAAGGGTATATATGATATATTATTTTCAAGGATATATGATATTTCAAAAAGTTTGTAAGGGTATATATGAAACCCTATTTTTATATGGGCATATATGAAATTAAAGATTTATAAAGAATAAGGATAAAATAGTCATTTCTTAATAAAACTTTAATGAATTAGGTATATATGTATTTGTAATAGTTTATAAGGGTATATATGATATATTAATTTTACAAGGATATATATGATATTTCAAAAGTTTGTAAGGGTATATATGAATTGACCCTTTATTTAATTATAGGTTCCAATGTGCTAAAACAATAACTTAACTCTATAATTAAAAGAGAACGGCAATGAACAGTGAATCAGGACCGTCGGTTTTAATGTACAAATGGAAAGCAGAGATTTCACTATTTCAGGCAAGATTCTCCTCCGACCATTCCTGATTATTTTCGCCCCTCAATTGGCCACCAAGCACACAACGCCACCGATGGACCACCGACCAACCGCCGCCCTCGTCGTCCTCTCCGCCTATGCGGATGGATAGAGAGAGATGGTTACGGCTTCACCATCGCCGTCGGGTTTGTGTTTGGGGTACTTACTTTCTTTGAATTGTGAACCCTAGGTGGCGATGTGGTGGTGGTGGTTTGCTTTTCTAGCTACAGTTGGTGTTGTTTCCTTCATCCCCCTTGTTGACCCCAACAAGCCGATTGCGAGATGGATATATGAATGATGATTAGACAATGAATTTTATGTTTGTGGAAACAATGATGATGGTGTTGAGTTAGAGAGGGTTATTTGGATGATGAAGGTGACCGCCTACATATCTTTGAAGATTTTCGGGTTTCATAGTCATAGGAAACTGATTTGGTTGTTTATTTGTTCAATTGCTGTAGGGACTTTGCTCTTGAATTCATTTAATTTATTATTTTGTTAGTAATCTATTTTAGTGCCTTGTGATTTTGTTAGGACTTTAACAGTTGATAATTTGCATTAGACCTAAGCACTAAAAATTTAAATTTACTTATTTCATAAGAAAGAACTTAAAATCAGTTACCTATAACCCTTCTTCCATGAAGAAAGTATTATCCATGGAGATAATTCATAATAATTGTTTTCCTATTTTGTCCATTCAATGAAACAGACCTTTAAGTACTATATCATTCATCATGGAGTGGGTGAATAAGAGATTTTGGGTTATGAATAAGCTTTTCTAAACTTGCATTTAGAATTCTGGATTAATTATATACACAGCTCCCCTTTGTGATGATAATTTTAGTTTAACATCTTGATGTGGCTTGATTCCTTATACATATTAGTTATATGCATATTAGTAGTTATCAAGAACATAAAATTTATGTACTCTAAACAACGGAGAGGAAGTTGTTCTTGCTGGTTTGATGTTGCAATACAGATGGATATTATGCTGAAGAAAATGTTATTTTGGTGTATCACGGGTTAATTCTCAGAGAAGTGCCAAGCTAACTAAGGTTGGTTTTATTCTTCATTATATCTTTTACAGTGAACCGTAGAATGGATCAAATATTTAGCCTTGGATGGATTGTTGGACACGAGGTGTTGGGTTTAGGGCCTGTGGAGGAGCAGGTGTCGCCACCACCGCCACCGCAGCCCCCGCAGCCACCGCAGTCCCCCATCACCACCACCACCACCGCAAATCACCATAACATCAGCAACCCCATCACCACCACCGCAGCCCCCATCACCACCACCACGCAGCCCCCCCTAACCACCACCACCAACGCAGCCCCCCAACCACCACCACCACGCAGCCCCCTACCACCACCACCGTAGCCCCCCCCACTAACACCACCGCCGCAACAGTCACCACCACCCCGCCGTCCCTCCATCACGACGCTGCCCGTACCATACAACCCACTTCACAGCCTTCCTCATACAGATCTAGGTTTGAAATTTGGTTGATTGTGGGTTGATTGGGGATTCAGTGGGTTGAATTGGGGTTTGAAGATGTCGAAGATGTGTGGTTTTTATTTTATATTTAATTCTTAGGGGCATTTTAGTCTTTTTATAGAAGAATTAACGAAAAACTAACGTGTTAGAGTTTTGGATACAATGGATATAAAATGAACGTTATGGGGGCTGATGGCAATTTTGAAACCGCGGGGATGCAAGTAGTTAAAATAACAAATATCAGGGATGCAAATGGTAATTTACTCTTTCTTTTGCACATATAAGTTTTTTCCGGTTGTGCAAATGTAAATGATCAAGTCAAGGAATCCAGAATAGAGCATTGTATGGAGAAGTTCTTTGCAGATTTTCCATTGTAGAATTTACATATGTTTATTGGTTATGTAAATATAACCACTTTTATACAATCTGTATGGCTGCAAAAATTCACCAACTTGGACATTATTTGCTACACTAATGAATGATACTTTATTGCAAGTTCCAATACTATTATGAATTACTCTTTTAGTTCAATACTATTATAATTACTATTTTTAACCTCCTAGCAGCCAACGCAAGCACATTCCTTGGTGGGGGTATGGACGTTCAATGGTGTGTGCAACATGGCTGCGCCCCGCCTGACAAAGCCAAAGGCATTAAGCCCAGCGGCATCTTGGTGGTGGGATAAGACTTAGGGCCTATTGGGTCATGGTTCGAATCTCACAAAGGGAGTTTTCCTCATAATTATGAGTTTCCTCCTGAATTGATGACTTGGTGGTGGAATATGATCGCGTGGTAACACTGGTGGCACGATGTACTCCATGATCCATGAGTGATTCCAATTTAGCCGTTAAAAAAAAAAATATTTGAGGCGCTTCACCTGTATCTAAGATACAAGGAGTGTATCACTCTAGTATAAGCAATGCTAATTACTTTTCTTTTGTAAGCGTCTATAAACCGACACAAGCAAGATTTCCATAAAAGTGGTTCTAATTCATGAAAATACCAGATTGCGTGTCCTATTTCTCCGAGTTCCACGTATGGAATTATGTCTTGAATTCTTTAGTTGTCACTAATTTGTTAACATTTGAGACTTATACATTAAGCTTAGGTTAAAAGTGAAAGTCGCCTTAAGCTATACATAATTTTTGATTACATTTGATAAAGTTATGTGAGAGATTGTTGGATGCAGTCTCTCACAATGCAAAAGGTTTAAATAAGTGAAATTAATTTAATTTATTGTTCCAAGCTAACGTTAATCAGGTTGTTAAGTCATTAAATTGTATTAGAACTATTACTAGGATTTGAACTCATGGCATTCTATTGTAATAAAACTAGAAGGGCGCCCGCGCAATACGGCAGGACGACAATTACATCTGGTACTGTTTATAATATTGTTATTCTTGTAATATTTTTACAAAAGTCTATTATGTTTTTTCTAGGTTAATATTTAAAATACCAAATAAATGAGTTTTAAATGACTACTTGTACATTACGTATTAACTTATTGTACCCATAAATACAGATCGGTTCAGCAAAAAGTTTACACCAAAACATTTAAAAAATACACGTTACAGTTGTATTATTAAAAGTGTTTAAACGTGATAAATTAAAAGATATAGTTGAAATCTTAAACAAAATAAGTTTTTTTTGTGAATAAATGTAAAATTTTATGTAAGTGTAAGGTTATTATATAACTAATTGTAAGGGGTAATATATAAATAATATTATGAATACTATTTTACCTAAAAATGATTGTATTTTATGCATTGAATAAAGTAATTGCTCTTAATTTTATAGTATATTAAAATATCACTCTCATATACTTTATATATTGTAGAGATAGATTGTTTTAGAAAACTTATGATATTTGTTTCAAAATTTAAAAAATCAATATTACGTAATTACTCAATAGTATACATTTCACTATTAAAGTTAGTATATGTGTACAGTTAATATAAATATTAAAGTTGTTTAAAGTTGTTATTACTCAATACTATATTGGTAGTTAGTTTGTTAGTAATTCAAATTTCTTAAAAATTTTACGGTAAGGTCAATGATAGTACCTTTCACCTTTAAAGTTAGTATATGTGTACACTTAGTATCAATATTTAAAGTTGTTTACAGTTATTTATAACTCAATGTTGTATATGTAAAGTTAGTTAGTAATTTAATTTGTTAATTTTACGGCAACGGTTGTATAAAAGGTTTAAAGATGTTATTTTTTATTCACTATTATCTCATAATTTAAACTTTATTTAATAGAAAGAAATAATTTCACTTATTAGTAATCCAAATTTGTTAAATTTTTTACGTAAATGTTAATATAAGGTTTAAAGTTGTTATTTTATTCACTATTACCTCATAATTTAAAATTCATTTAATAGAAAGAAATAACTTCACTTATTAAAAATCAAAATATTTATATGTTACATCTAATAATTGGTTACTAAATCCCTAAAATAATGGATATGGTTGAATAATTGGTTCTTAAATTCCTAAACTAAGACAAATTTAAAATATTTAATTGTTCAAATTTATTAAACTTTTATTAAGTGTTAGTAAGTGTAGGGTTTTATATAACTAATTGAAAGGGGGTAATCCGTAAATAATATATAGTTACTATTATACCCTTAAAAATGATTGGACCTTATGCATTGAGACAAGTTTGTATTTTTATTTATTAGAGCATCTTAAAATACTCATCTTAAATGCTTTATATATAGCATAGATGATTATTTTTCTTCAAGATTCCTATCTTTATCATCCTCTCCCTTCGAGGTCTATGAACACCAATCGACCTAACCGAAGTAAAAGTTAATTACATATAGTTAATCATATCAAGTTGGATATCTAGTTATCATAAGGGCTATGAAATACTACAATCAGAGAGTATATATATTTATTTTAAAGAAATGAAAGTTTAAAACAAATTTAAAAAAAATACGATTAGAGAAAAACTACAACAAAGTTTTCAATTGAGATTGAAATTCTTATTACAAAACATGGGTAAAAAGTGCCCAACTCATAAAAGTAGAAAATTTTAAAATGGAAAAAGCAGGAAGCCAAACGAAGCTACAAAACCAGCAAACAAAAAGGGCAACTTTCATGGGCGTTGTTTCATAACTTATATGTAATCTAAATCGGAAAATTCAAAAAGAAAATATAGCAATTGGCAGCATCAGCAGGTTGTACCCTGTTCTGCCTGGGTTGTACCCTAACACTGTAGATACCCACATATCTTTGTAATAAGTATAAGTACTGATATAGTTAAGTGTCGTCATTTGTTATTTGTAACCATTACACCTCTTCATAAATAATTAGCCTGTTACGACTCCATGACTATAAATAGAGATCATGGCCTTCCTTTTTTAGGCTTATTATCTCTTTCTAATCTCGCACACATAATCACCAATCAATGCACGATTTGTCAATGAGACAGTTAGTAGTATCTTTGCCTACATTTTCTAAAACCGAGGTGGTCTTGGGAGTCTTAGCCATTTAAACTATTAACGATTATAGTGAGAGCTACTTTTCCTAAACGATAGTGATTTATCGCGTTCTCGTTTATTATGTATCATAATTTAGAATTTGTCTACTATATATTAGTTCTAACATAAATTATATGTATTGATTGATCAAATGTTTTACTAATTATCTTCGAGTAGTGTAAACAATTCCAACTAATGCTATAGATTACCTTGCTTATTATCCAATCTCTTTCGGTAACTTCATTTTTCACACACACACACAGATATATACTATATATACTATATATATATATAATATATATATATATAATATATATATATATATATATATATATATATATATATATATATATATAGATATATATATATATGGAAGCATTCTATTGAGAACCATAAATATATAAGAACTACTAAAAACCATATACAATGGACATAACTCCTTGATAAATTGGTAATACTAAAGATGATGGTTTGATTCTATTTTTATTTTTTCTTTCATTTTAACACATCTCTCCTAAATTTTTAGAAAAACTTTAAAATGTTCTATATGCATACAATGTATGTGCATTGATGCACATTATCAAAAGACATAAATATCGTGATTTTTTAAAGTTTATCTTAAAAGTAGTAAAATTATAAACATTTTGATATATTTTTTAATAAATAGTATAGAAGTTAAGTGGTTCCTTCTGGTTCTTTACAGATTTATAGTTCTCAATTGAATGTCATTCTATATATAATATATATATATATATATAGGGAGGGATCAAATGAAAACCATTTATAATGAAAACCGTGAAAACCACCACTACCCATCACATAATTATAATTGATTAATTTTTAATTTTTTAACTATATTTAAGTACTTTAAACTTATTTTTGAGGTAATATTTATTTTTTAATTTAAACTCCAAGGTACGCTGATAACGAATCGGTTACGTACGTAACTTGTATGAGTTAATGTACGTAACTTTAGTTGTAAACTTGGTAACACGTACTTACATATAAAACCCGTTCATATATGTAACTCTTAATTATACACTTTGTAATACGTATTTATATATGTAACCCCTAGTTTTCATGTTTTCATTTATAAACATGGTTCATTTGATCCTCCCCTATATATATATAATATATATTATATATATATATATATATAATATATTATATTATATATTATATATAATAAATATTATATATATATATATATATTATATATATAATATATATATATATATCTATATATATATATATAGGGAAACTTCTATTGAGAACCATAAATATGTAAAAACTACTAAAAACCACATAAGCAATGAACATAACACCTTGATAAAATTGATAGTATTAAAAGATGATGGTTTGATTCTATTTTTTAATCTTTTCTTTCATTTAACACCTCTCTCCCTCCTCAAGTTTTTAGAAAAACTTTAAAATGTTCATATATGTAATAAATGTGTGTGCATTGATGCACATTATCAAAAATAGAGTACGTGATTTTTAAAAATTATCTTAAATGTAGTAATTACAACATTTGATATATTTATTTAATAAATAGTATAAGAGTTAAGTGGTTTCTTTCTTCTGGTTCTTTACGATTTATGATCTCAATTGAATGTCATTCTATATAATATATATATATATATATATATATAGATAATATTAATCCTTTATTCACTAAGATGAATCATATTATTACTTATGTCATTAATTTTTGTACTTTGAAGTTTTATGTTAGGACCGTGTACGGACGGAGTACTAACTGATTCTTCGTTATACCGGATAATCGTGCGTGCGGAATCCTATTTGATTGGTGATCCAATCAGGGAGAACATAATCAAGATCAATCCTAATGATTAGAAAACGTTAGAATGGACTAGGATGATCTCAGACGTTCTATGAAGTTGGAATTGACGAACAGGGCGCTCTGGGTCGACTAGGGTTATGAATATCGAAGTGTTCCATTTTTCCACGAATTAAGTGGTATTATAGTTACACAGCTGCATTCGTACGACTGAGCCAGGCGACTGGCTCTCATGCGACTGAGTCATACGATTGGTTCATTCGAACGACTGAGTCAGTCTTATGACTCAACGTACGATTGACTCAATCTCCTGGTTCAATCGTTGATCAGCATAAAGAAGCTTTAGTCGGGCCAACTGGTTGAGCTCAAAACCTGGAAGAGTCTTCAGATCATAAGGGAATCTGAAGTACTCGATTCCCTCTCCCTTTTCACTGCATACACGCCAAGGTCATCAAAATGAGCCCCCGCAATGATCTTCCTGACACCTTCAT
Organism: Flaveria linearis; assembly: GCA_024085815.1. Classification (NCBI taxonomy): domain Eukaryota; kingdom Viridiplantae; phylum Streptophyta; class Magnoliopsida; order Asterales; family Asteraceae; genus Flaveria; species Flaveria linearis. The sequence continues at coordinate 28,024,324 of CM044003.1, forward strand.
ATTCTTCTTTACTTTGTATAGCTTGGTGTAGGTACTCTGAGTTGCCGTAGCACGTTGGCTCGGACCTCGGCGAAGCAAGCCGTCCATTCAGCCTTTTGAATATCGACTTCGGCGTCCGAGGCTTGGTCTTGACTTGTTGAGGCTTCTGCTCCTTTCTCCTTATCACTAATTTTATCCAGAATATCACTGTCAAGGTTGTTTACTAAATCTGGAAACATGTCCCCTTGATCAGGTATTCTGGATAGTGCTGATCTGTGATGTCTTCAATTCGATTTCTTCAACATCGTTGAGCTCGTCATCATCAGCATCATCAAAAATTGGAGCATCCTTTACAATTTCGTCTGGATTCAGACGAAATATTTCAGCAAGCTGCTCATCAGTAAGTCGTGAAAATTCTCCTTCTTCAGAGTATAACCACTGACCTTCTGACGATCCCTTGCAGATCAAGAATCATTTTGAGTTGAGACTTGACCTTGGAGGGGAGCAACATCATGCTCATCTTGCTGAAATTCCTTATCTGTTTAATATCAACATGTAGTGTAGCAATCATTAGTATAAACTCAAGTTAATTAAACATTATCATTAGGAGTTCATATACATCAAAAGATGAATCAAGTACAAAAGCTTTAGAAATAAAACATCTAATCAGTACTTTTGTCTTTGTATCATCGCTGGATCTCCGCAGAAGGGAGGTAGGGGGCACAGTTGATGCTCCCTGGTCTTGTCTTTTCTTTGATCGTTGCTCAGACCAGAGGCAGATGTAGATGCATCTGCTTCCCCTTCATCATCATCATCATCTTTTCTTTATCTTCATCATCACCTTCCTCGTCATCATCATCACTGTCATCATCCTCCTCATCATCATCATCTTCATCACCTTCCCCGATCTTGAGGGCTCACTCTGAGTGCTTTTTAGCTTTAGCACTAGAGTCTTGTGAGCCGCCTCCAGCTTCGCTATCTTCTCATCAGTCTCAGCCTTGTGTTGAAGTAAGCCTGTGATCTGATCAGTCTGTGCAGTGATCAACTGGGCTTGTGAAGATGTCAACTCCCTCAGTCTCTCAATCTCCACTGTTTTGTGTAGAACTTGCAGCTGTAGAATCTGAGCAGACTTGGCCTTGTCGGGGGCTAGCAACTGGAGCACCATGCTGTTCAGTGCAGCAAGTTGCTCAACCACAGAGACAGGTGTATAACTGAGCTTGAGGTGCAGATGAGGGTTGTGTTGGTGAGTGGTGGTTGTGGGGTGGCTGTGGTGAATATGGGAGGCGTGGGAATGATGTAGTAGGGGTACAGTGGTGGTGGTGGTGGATGTGGGAGTATGAGGTGGAGGTTTTAGTTATGGTGGTTGATGTGGTGGCTGGGTGGTGGATGGGGTGGCTGTGGAAGTGGTTGTAACGAGGGAGACCGTTTCTTCTTCTTCTGACCATGGGGTTGAGCCATCCTTTTCTTCCTCGTTCCCGTGAAGTGGATGCTCCCCCTACAATCCTGCTAGCTGACTTCAGTGCATAACTCGGATCAGTGGCTATCTCTCCTGAGTCTCGTGGGCATTCACCGACCGCCTTAGCCCATGTTCTGTGGGAACAACCTTGCTTCCCACGGTACATGTCAGGGCTCCTCCTCAGACTCCTCTTCCTCCTCACCAGGAACAAAATCCTGATGGAAACTAGCAGACTCAGTTCCATCGTGGGTGGTGGTGGAGATGGATTATTAGTGGTAGTGGCCCTAGATGAAATGGGGCCTGTATCTCCATTATCACCACTGTCATCATCATCAGAATTATCTGATGGTATAGCTATCACTTCAGTATCCGATCCACTATCATCATGACGCCACTTGCTCTCCTGGGGCAACAAATCAGCCCGGCAACCTCTTCAATCCCGGCTTCACCTGCTTGCCTCTGTAAACCTTCATCCTCCTAAGAGTGGTGTCATCCATATATCCAATGCCACTGCATCCCTCTTTTCCTTGGGGATCGGGCAGCTTCTCATCGAATATAAGGTAGAAATCGGGGGTACATGCAAAAACCTTCTTCCCTTTAGCCTCTAGGTTCTCTCTCAGATACATGAAGATCATGTTGGAGAAGCTGAAAGGGTGGTTTAGGACCAAGGCACGTAGGCATTTTGGATTTATCAGACAGATCATCAAACCCACCCCTCCTGGATGCAATACACTTAAGTATGACGTGTGCTAAGTACTTGTACTGGGGGCTCAGGTTGCTCTTGTTCGCACACCCGAGTTTATGTCCCTGCAGTACCCTATCCTCAGAAACATCCACGAACAGTAAGAGGGTGCAGCTTAAGTGGGTGTTTCTCGTCGTCTCCAAAACCTAATATCCTCCTGATATCAGCAGCTGTAATCCAATCTCCCCCTACCGAAGATATTACTGCGGATGCGGTAGGGCTCCACTGATCGGTCTAACCGAAGCTCTCCCTCCCAGAATGACTGATGGATAGACTGATAGGGAGTACAGGGTGTAGATATGGCTCTGTATATCCGAGATCTCCTCAAGAAGTCGATGATCCCTGAAAACTCACCACCGTTCCTCGAGGTGGAATCCAAGTGAGCACAAATGTTGTGCTTTGGATTAATAGACCAACGGTTAGCCATATTCCTGTAATAAATAGCAAACACACGTTAGAAACATGTAAAACAGAGTTTGACTAAATCAGAAAACAGTTTAGTTCAATCATGCGATTGCACTGTGCGAGGGTTCAGTCGGATGGTCATATGTGCGACTGGACTTCAATCGGTTGAACAGTAATGCGACAGAATTTCATTCGGAATGATGTGTCTGCGATTGAGTCTAATTGGGAGACTGAACCTGCGATTGTTCAGTCGACCGAATGAACTCATTCGCATGATTCATTCGACCGATTGAATGAATCGTCCCTTTCAATCGTGCGATTGAAGTTCATCCTAGGGAACCAGTCGCATCGTAGACAAAACTGTTCCATTTCAAACTCAGATTTATCAAATGGCTAAATAAAACATTAAGTTCATGTTTATTACTCGTAATAATGTGTCTAAACTACCTAAATCAGTGATTTTAACATTTTACGTGTTTAAGGTAGTTTTATTATGCAACTTTGTTTCGGTTCGATATTTAGGTCAAATATCCATGTATTTCGAACCAACTTTGACAATTTTTGATCATCTTTCGGTCGCATTTTACCTGTAAACTGTCACAATGTCAGTAATCGAGTAGACAGAGGTTTGATTTCAAATGAAATTTGGGCAGCGTACGGTGCGATTTTGAATTTAGGGCGAATGAGGTCTGCGATCGACTGAGGGTTCTATTTATACTAGAACTCAGTTCAGTCGCCGACTGACCTATTCGCTCCACTCATTCGCGCGACTCAAACTCAGTCGTACATTGAGTCTATTTGCATGATTGGCCTATTCGGTCACATTCAATCGGCCGATTGAGCTTATTATGTCTCAATCTTACGATTGTGTTCAATCGTATACCCCATCGTACGACTGGGTCATATCAGATTCAGTTGTGCGATTGGGCTATACTTGAGCCATTTTTGTCAAGTTATGGACCGACCCTTAGTTTTTTTAACCATTGATAAAACATATATCTTTTATCATCTCAGACATGATCACTTTTAAAACAACACATTCACTGATCACCTCAGATGTGATCCATTTATCCACCCGATCACCTCAGACGTGATCCATTTATCCACCGATCACCTCAGAAGTGATCCATTTATCCACCCGATCACCTCAGACGTGATCCTTTTATCCTTAGAAACAACTTGTTTAAGTAAACGTTAAGCACATTTGGTGATGTTAACAGTGAACAATATACACAGTCCGACATTGACACATTATACTAAAAAATTGAAAATCTTAACCTACGAATAGATGAACATGTTTTTGTGATTTTGTTGGGGGCAGGTTTTGTAGTCTATTAGCATTGACATTATATCAGGAACAGACTCATATGGAATCAGACAGGCATATACACCTTACTTGAACCTTTGATTAGTATTTAACTTTAAACACTTGCATATCACACAGCTTTCTCACTTATCTAAGATTTCTAAGATCTAACTGGGAATCATGCTTGATATGATATGTAACGTACTTTGATTATCAACTTCAGTCAGTGCATACACGACGATTGTCAGTATATTTGTCCACTTAAATCCATACCAGACTTTTGAAAGGCATTGGTAAAGAATTAAGTTATATTATTTCCCCAACATTTGTGGTCCCAAGCTTATATGGTAATCAGTATTCCTTATAGGACTTTCGAGCGGTCTATAGGTATTTTGACAAGAAGAAACTATTCTTAGAGCTTTCAAAGAGAAGCCAAGCCTCAGGTCAGTGCCATCGCACAGCAGAGAGGCACACAACCTATCTCCTTGTTAGAGCATTTCTTATTTTTCTTTTTCACATAACGCACCAACAACAATTTGTTATTAGCATGATGCGCTTGTATTCGATTTTTCTTTGCTCTTTTTGTAGTCATATGCACACCTTTGGTGGCGTTTATTTGCTCGTTATCCCTATCGGAAATGGCTGATTGTGTTAACCAGTGAAATGGGAACCCACAGTTGATTGAACCGTTTAGTTTAGATTAAGTTTACCATGACGTCTATTCGTCTATTGTGTTGAATCTACCGACATCGTATAGTGACTAGCACCTCCATAGATCAACTTTCTCCGTGTAGTTACAATACCAATCAAGCGTACTATCATCTCCCATTTTGTTACTTAGACTTCTCGGATTTATATTTTCTGTGATTTAATTAACTTTGCAGAACCGAAAATCCTTTGGTGTTCCAAGTAACTCGATGCTGTGTACTATCACTTCCAAATTTATCGAGTCCATTTCCTGTCTTTTTGTCTATGTCTTTTCAGCTTTACTTACCTTCCCCCCCTTTTTTAAGTAAATGAATACTGAAATAAATCTCCCCCTAAAATACTAAAACCAAAATCTTTTTGTGTTTTTGGATTTTATATAACAAGGAAATAAAATAAAAAAAATAAAGGCCAGTGGGTCGAATTCATGATGGTTGACTGACATAGACTCCTTCGGGTTGACTGACATAGACTTCTTCACGGATTCCATCACTGATAAAGGCCAGTGGGTCGAATTCATTCTGGTTGATTCCTCTGGGAAACCCAGCCAGTCAAGGCTTGGGTCCCCCTCCTTACTAATTGTTTTCAATTATGTGCAGGTTGTCCGCTATAGTGCTACTACGAACATGGATTGTGGATAGCGGAGCTTCCAGGCACATGACAGGAACAAGTCTCTTCTTTAATGTCAAACAAATTAAAGGGGGACATTTTCCTTTGCTGGTAACAAAGGAGGATACATTACTGCTCAAGGCGAAGTAGGTAAGAGAAGGTAAGATTTGACAAAGTAATTTTGTTCAACACTGGAACAAATCTATTTCAGTGTCTCAGATGTGACAAGGGCTTCAAAGTTATGTTTGACAATCGTAAGTTACATACTAAAGAAGGAGATGGGATTCCAGAGGAGCAGGTTCTGATGTTCGCATCCAGGTACATGATTTATATGTCTTGGATATGACTAATGCTTCTTCCTCTGAGTCTACAGTTCAATGTTTCCTATCAAAGCAACAGAGAAGGAATCCTCCATGGCACAGGAGGATGGGACACATCAATCACGGAGATGAATCATCTGATTCACAACACCTCGTTGAAGGAGTTACTATCAAGAACTTCAACTTCCTGATTTTTTTGTCTCATGCAGAAGGGAAAGCAGACCAGAAATCTCACAAGACCAAGCAAGTTAATTCTATAGAGATGCCCCTGGAGTTGCTACACATGGATCTCTTTGGTCCAGTTAGCACAAAAGTACGCAGGAGACTGGTACTGCTTTGTAGTACAGATGACTACTTAAGATTCACCTGGGTGATGTTTTGAAAGCTAAATCAGAAACATTTGAATCATTCAAGGTGCTCGTCAAGACACTGGAGTCACTCTACAACCTGAAGGTAAGGAAGATTCGTTCTGACAATGGCACAGAGTTCAAGAATCAGTGGATGGATGCTTTCTGCAGGAAAAGGGGATTGTTCATCAGTTCACTTCAGCATACACGCCACAGATGAATGGAGTTGCAGAACGAGAATCGGAGCTTGATCGAGACTGCGCGAACCATGTTAGCTGATTCCAAGCTTCCAGTCCAGTTCTGGAATGAGGCGGTTGCCAATGCTTGCTATACACTTAACCGTGTGTTAGTAGTCAAAAGCATGGCAAGACTTGCTATGAGTTGCTTCAGAAGCGCAAGCCTAACTTGGAGTATCTGGAACCTTTTGGAGCTCCTTGTACACTGTTGAAAGACTCAGGATGGCAAGTTCAGTGAGAAAGCCGATCAAGGAATATCTTAGGATATAGCATACCAGATAAACGAGTTTACAATAACTCGACAGGTCATAGAAGTGTGGTGCAATGTAGACGTTCAAGATACACCACCCCCTACTGGAAAAGGTCCATCATCATTCTTCAATTATGATGGCTTTTTCAAGTCCTTTATCTTCCTCAGTTTGATTCAGATGATGAAGTTGCTACCCAATGATGTAGTCGATGTCCAACACACCGAATCTGGATTCAAGCAACATCACACCTGCAAACGGTGCTCAAGTTCTTCGACTCCTGCTCAAGACGAGAGTGATGACTCATCAGGTGATGAAAGCAGCTGAACCGGCATTGGGAAATCCGAGACTGAACCTGTAGTCACCAATCTTGACTCTGAGGTTGTGGTTCCTCCACACCATTGACTAGGATCAGTGTGAATTGTTAGGACCGTGTACTTCGGAGTACTAACTGATTCTAAGTTATACCAGATCAAATAGTGCGGAATCCTTTTGATTGGCGATCCAATCAGGGAGAACGAAATCAAGATCAATCCTAACGATTAGAAAACGTTAATTGATGGGAATGATCCGAGACGTTCTGTGAAATTGGAATAGACGAACAGGCGCTCTGGGTCGACTAGGGTTATGAATATTCGAAGTCCTCTATTTCCCCACGATTAAGTGGTATTTATAGGTTAAGCTTTCATTGGTACGACTGAGACAAGCGACTGCTCAGTCGTACGACTGATTCATCGATTGTTTCATTTGGGCGACTGAGTCAGTCTCATGACTCAATCGTACATTGACCATTCTCCTGGTTCAGTCGTCCGATTGGCCCATTCGCATGGTCCAGTCGTGCGACTGAATTAGATTACTTAGTTAAACACACTCTTGAACCTTAATGATTCAGAACATGTCTAAGAAGTCTATAACCTATATAACTTGTTCATTATGCGTGTAATAACAAACAACAATAATAGATATGACATTAGTAATCAAGCAACATTAACTGAAGAGTTTTTCCTTACAACGATTAAACCTTACATACGTGTTACAAAGGAAGTCAATTACATTTGAAATCACTAGACTAGAACTGGGACATGTACCAACACTCCCCTTGGACCTAGTTCTATCTAAGATTTAACTTCTTTCTTGAACTCTTCCTATCTTTTCACCCTTTCTTCTCTCGAGACACCCAGAATGAATATTCAGTGCAAAGCAGATACGTATAACATGTTGAACTGCAGTGCTTGCACAATATCCTGTGTGTCAAAAACAGTGGCCACTTGAATAAGATAAGACATCAGACCAGATTTGGTTAGCCACATCGGATCAAACACCTTATTGTCTCGACCTTTCCTTCTTTCTCCAAAACTATAACGGCTTCACCAGTCGCCAGTCATAGTACCACCATTGAAATGGGGTGCAAAATCCTGAGGCATCTCCCTCATGGAATACGCGACATAGTGCGGAGGATGCCATCTCAAGACCACCTTTGGTCTTCCTGAGGTGGGGTCAACCTCAGTCCTATGAAATAATCTTCTGGCTGTTGAGGTTTAATGTTGAACCCCCTGTATGGTACTCTTTCTTCAGTGCCTGCTCAAACCATCCCGATATCTTTCCTGGAACAGCTATAGGAGGTTCAAGTTGGCTAGACGATTTAGCTCGAAACCAGGAGGAGTTTTCAGATCATGTGGGAATCTGAAATACTCTATCCCTTTTCTCTCTTCAAGGCATATACCTTGAGATCATCAAGTATGCCCAGGTGATGATCTTGCCTGACACCTTCTGATGTTTCTTACCTTGTAGAGCTTGGTGTAGGCATTTGACTTTTTTGCACATGCTGTTCTTCATTTCCTCAAAGCAGGCAATCCATTCAGCCTTTTGACTGCCATATCGGCATCATTTGCCTGAGGAGCTGAGGCTGTAGCAGCTTTGCAGCTGTCATCTCTCTTCACTTGTTGAAGATACTACTGTCAAGTTTCCCCCAGATCTGGGAGAACTTCGCCTTCGGCGCTAGTATACTGAGGATCTATCAGCAGTGATGTCCTCATCTCCAGTTCATCGACGTCTTGTAATTCATCATCACTGACTATGTCGACCTCTGGAGCGTCTTTCACCAGCTCGTTAGGATTCAGACTAAACAGTTCAGCAATCTTCATCTGTTAAATCATGTATTATCTCCCCCTCTTCAGCAGTTTAACTGACAGATCGTTGTACGATCCCTTGTAGATCAAGGATCATCGTCAATTTTGAATCGATGTGACGAAGGGCACAACATCGTGCTCATCAACTTGTTTAGCTGAACCTGTTCAACAACCAAATACAGTATAAGTAAGTATACATTAAGCAAAACAGATGTTGATTTAACCTTTAATTTATATACATAGAACAGAATTTGATACAAGATTCAAGTACAAAGTTTAAATAATAAATAAACATCTAATCTTGAACTTTGCCTTGAATCTGAGCTGGTTCTTCTGTAGCGTGAGAGGTAGACGGAGCAGAAGAAGAGCCCTCTGATCTTGTTTTCTTTAGTTCTTCGTTCTTGCTCAGGATCAGAGGGAGATGTAGCAGCGTCTCCTTCATCGGCATGATCGTCTTTGTCCTGTGAATCTTCGTCACCTTCACTCAGTATCTTTATCATCATCCTCGTCATCTCATCCTCACCTCTCATCATCATCTTCATCACCATCACCTTCTCCATCTTTAGAGTTTCACTTAGTCCCTTTGAGCTTGAGCAGGATAGACTTGTTTGTAGCCTTTAACTTCTCCAACTTCTTATCCATCTCAATCTCTTGCTCTAATAGACCAGTGATCTGATCTGTCTGTGCCGCGATCAGCTGAGCTTGCGAAGATGTCAACTCCCTCAGTCTCTCAATCTCAGCTGCTTGTGTAGAACTTTGCTCTTGCAGCTGGAGAATCTGAGCCGTCTTAGCCTTATCAGAGACTAGCAGCTGAGACCATGTTGGTCCGCAGCAGCAAGTTGCTCAGCCACAGAGACCGGTGGTAAGACTGAGCTCGAGGGGTTAGATGAGGGTTGGGTTTGGTGAGTGGTGGTAGTTGTTGTGGCTGTGGAAATGGGAGGCGGTGGAATGAAGTAGTAGGTGTACAGTGGGGGTGGTGGGTTTGGGTGTTTTTGGGATATGGTGGATTTGGTGGTTTGAGTAGGGTGGTGGAAGTGGTAGGTGCAGAGGAGGTAGTGATAAGCGTGATCCTCCTGCGTTTGGCTTCATCCCATGATGACGAGCCATATGTTTCCTCTGAGTCCCCCTTGACGCGGAGGCTCCCCCTTGGCTGCTAGGGGAGGCTGGGATGTACGATTCTATATGGTGTACACTGAGCAGATGCGCTCTAGAGATCCTCGAACGTGCGCAGAAAGTAATATCCCCATAAAGTCTGCCGCGTTGCGAGCTGTCAAGTCTAGATGAGCACATAAATTATGCTTAGTGCTCATAGGCCATCGGCTCGCCATCTGTGACACAAACCAAGTAAAACGTTAGATCATGTGGAAGATAGCTGGCCCTCATAAAGCAGCCACGGACGGTCAGGGGGTGTAGTCGTGTTGGGCAGTCAGCATCATCCCCAAATTCAAGGACCGTCTGTATGTCCTTCTCAGAAATCTGTATCGGCTCTCCAAAAATAGAACTCCTGATGGAATAGGGATCAGTCGACCTATCCACCACTGCGTTCTCCCAGAACGCCTGCTGTATCGATCTATATGGTGTACACTGAGCAGATATCGCTCTGGAGATCCTCGAACGGCGCAGAAAAGTAATAATCCCAGTAAAGTCTGCCGCGTTGCGGATGTCAAGTCTAGATGAGCACATATATTATGCTTAGTGCTCATAGGCCATCTGCTCGCCATCTGTGACACAAACCAAGTAAACGTTAGATCATGTGGAAGATAGCTAATTTCAGTCAATGAACATTAAACCTTTTATTTAATCGTGCGACTGAACAAACGACTGAATTCCAGTCGTGCGATTGAACTGTGCGACTGAGATTTAGTCGTACGATTGAGTTCATACGTACGACTGAGTCCTGCGATTGGACTTAGTCGCATGTCTTCTCATATGTGTATCTCAGTCGTGCGCTGAACTCATTCGCAAGGTTCAGTCGTACGAATGAATCATTCGTCCAACTCAGTCGTACGATTGAGACAATCGGATAGCTCAGTCGTACGATTGAAGTTCATCAGTGTGTCCAGTCGTTCAGTCGACTGGTTGTCCATTCAAATTCCTGTTTTGAGCAATACTAAGTGTTAAACATCAAAATTATGCTCATTGCACTCAGAATTAGCCGATTAAGCCTATTGTAACCTTAATTTGATCATTAAGTTCAGGTTTTAAGGTCTATTAAGCCTATTAAGATTACGAGTACTGTTCGGTCATAATTTGTGCCATTTTTGATGATTCGACACAGTTTGTTCGATGATTCCTCTTGTTTAGTACCTGTATGAGCGAATGCAAGTGTCAGCAACAATGTAATCGAGGTTTAAGGAGTTTTTGGAAATTTGGCAGAGTTTCGCTATGTCGTACGAGTGAAGTGGGCGATTAGGGCAAGTGAGCGACTGAGGGTGATTTCCCTGGTATTTATACTAGGGCAACCTTCAGTCGTACGACTGTGCTTAGTCGGATGACTTAGTCGTGCGACTGAGCCTAGTCGTATAGTTGAGTCGTACGACTGAGTGTCAGTCGTACAGTTCACCTAATCGTCCATCTTCAGTCGTACGATTGACCTTCATTCGGATGTCTACCATAGTCAGTCACTTTCAATCGTCCGATTGGCTCATTCGCATGGCCCAATCGTACGATTGTGTTCAATTGTATACCCCATTCGTACGACTGAGTCAGATCAGATTCAGTCGTGCGATTGGGCTATACTTGTGCCATTTTAGTCAACTATATTTACCGACCCTTAGATTTCTTAACCAATTGATAAAACATTATGTGCCGTTGATCATCTCAGACATGATCCATTTATCCACCCGATCACCTCAGACGTGATCCATTTAACCACCCGATCACCTCAGACGTGATCCATTTTAAAATAAATAAACAATTTTTTTAACATTTAGCTCGTTTAGTGACGTTAACAGATAACCGTACACACACAGTCCGACATTGACACACTAATACTAACTAATAAATAAAATTTAAACTACGAACAAAAATGAACATCTTTTTGTGATTTTTGTTAGGGCAGGTTTGTGTAGCCTATCAGCATTGACATTATATCAGGAACAGACTCATTTGGAATCAGACAAGCATATACACCATTACTTGGAACATTATGAGTTGATTTCATTTTCATGATGACATATCACAGTTTGTTCTGATCTAAGACTTCTAAGTACTAACTGGGAATCATGTTTAATATGATACGTAACACACTTAGATCGTCAACTTCAGTCGGTGCATACAAGACGATTGTCAGTATACTTGTCCACTTTAAATTCATACACAGACTTTTGACATACATTGGTAATGTATTAGTTATATTATTTCAAACAACATTTGTGTATCCCACACTTATATGGTAATCACATTCCTTAAAGACTTTCGAGCGGTCTTTAGGTATTTTTGCAAGAAGAGACTATTCTTAGATCTTTCAAAGAGAAGCCAATCCTCAGGTCAGTGCCATCGCACAGCAGAGAGGCGGCAAACAACAATGAAGTCTAGAATATATAGGTTATGCTTATCCTCAGGTCAGTGCCATCGCACAGCAGAGAGGCACACAACCTATCTCCTTGTTAGAGCATTTCTTATTTTCTTTTGCACATAGCGCACCAACAACATAAGTTATCAGCTTGATTACGCTAGTATTCATTTTTTCGTGCTTTTGCTCTTTTTGTGGTCATTTGCACACCTTTGGTGGCATTTATTTGCTCGTTATTCCTTATCGGAAGAACTGATTGTGTTAACCAGTGATAAGATGGGAACCCACAGTTGATTGAACCTTTAGTTTAGATTAAGTTTACCAATGAAGTCTACTTGTCTTTATGTTGAATCTACTGACACATCATATAATGAACTAGCACCTCCCTAGATCAACTTTCTCCGTGTAATTACAGTAACAATCAAACGTACTATCATTTTCCCATTTTGTTAGACTTAGACTTCTCTGATTTTTACATTTTCAGTAAATTAATTAACATTTTTGATCTCAAACTCATTTTGTTGTTCCAAATAACTCGATGCCTGTGTACTATCATTTTCCAATTTTGTCGAGTCACATTTCCTGTTTTGTTGTCTTTGCCTTTTCAGCTTTACTCACCTTCCCCCTTTTTTTAAGTAAATAAATACTGAATTAAACCTAATCTCCCCCTAAAATTCTAAAACAGAAAATCTTTTTATGTTTTTGGATTTTTATAACAAGAAGGAAATTTAAAAAATAATAAAAGAAAAACGAAAAATAAAGAAAAACGGTGTCGGACTATGTATCTGTTTCTTCTAGTATAACATCACTTTTCTTTTTAACCCCGTTGACCTCTAGCAGATAAAAAATCTTGGTTTATCAAATGGTTTAGTGTAGAGGTCAGCACGTTGAAAATCCGTGTTAATTTTGACCACATCAATTAAGTGTTTTTCATAGCAATCGCGTATGAAATGATACTTTATGCCTATGTGTTTGGTCTTAGGATGTTGAACCGGATTTTTAGTTACTGCAATGGCAGCAGAATTATCAACATTGATAGGAGTAGAAGTGAAATGCAAACCGTAATCCCACATTTGCTGTTGAATCCAAATGATTTAAGAGCAGCAGCTGGCGGCGGCAACGTATTCAGCTTCACAGGTAGACAGAGCAACTGATGTCTGCTTCTTGCACTGCCAAGTTACCAATCTTCTCCCGAAAAATTGACATCCTGCTGACGTAGACTTGTAATTCATTTTGCAGCCTCCGTAATCCGAGTCACTATACGCCGTTAGCTCAAAGTCATCATCATGAGGATACCATAACCCCAGTGTTGGAGTACCCTTCAGATAACGAAAAATCCTCTTGACTCCAATCAGATGATTGACTTTAGGTTTTGCCTGATATCGGGAACATAAACATGTGGCATACATGATATCTGGACGAGAGGCAGTGAGGTACATGAGAGATCCGATCATCCCGCGATACATGGTGGCATCCACCAAATCCCCATTCTCATCAGGAGCCACATCATGATTTGTGGCGAGAGGGGTACGGCTGCAGTGACATTTCCATATCAAAGCGACTAAGAATGTCACCGACATACTTAGTTTGATGCAAAAAGATGCCGGTAGGTGTTTGGTCCACCTGTAATCCTAGGAAGAACTTCATTTCTCCCATGGCACTCATCTCAAACTCAGCCTTCATCACAGATTCAAACTCTTTACATAATCCTTCGTTTCGTGACCGAAATTATGTCATCCACATAAATCTGCACCAAAAGCAAATCACCATCCTTCTCTTTGATGAACAATGTACAGTCAATCACACCCCTGCGAAAGCCATGTTTCAACAGATGGGTGGAGAGCTTTTCATACCAAGCTCGAGGAGCCTGATGTAGCCCATACAGAGCCTTGTCTAACTTGTACACTCTGTCCCGATGATAAGGATCTTCGAATCCTTCGGGTTGACTTACATATACTTCTTCACGGATTTCCCCATGCAAGAATGCACTCTTAACATCTAGTTGATAAACTTTGATCTTCATGTAAGAGGCGTAGGCTAGAAAGATACGAATTGCTTCCATTCTAGCTACGGGAGCAAAGACTTCATTGTAGTCGATTCCTTCGACTTGTCTGAAGCCTTGAACAACCAACCGTGCCTTGTTTCTGATAACGACACCCTGGTCATCCTTCTTGCACTTTAGTACCCATTTGGTACCAATTACCTTTACTCCTTTGGGTCGGTCAACAAGAGTCCACACTCCAAGTTTCTTGAACTGTAGCAACTCCTCTTGCATAGCATTGACCCATGCTTCATCCTTAAGGGCATCACTTACGTGTTTGGGTTCAATTTGAGAGACAAAACATCTGTAAGCTCCATCATTCACGTAGCCCTTTTCCATTACGTCAGCGTAATCAGCAGTGTACAATCGACTTCTAGTCTGCACGCCGGAGTGGAGATCACCAATGATAGCATCTGGCGGATGACTTGTACTGATCCTAGTCAACGGAGTTGTAGGAACGACAACTTCAGAGTCCATAGTCGTGACTGGAGGTTCAGTGTCTGTGGTTCCAGATGCAGGTGAAGCGCCTGAAGAGCTCCCTTCTTGATCAACATTAGGTGTTTGTGCTGGTTCAGATGCTTCTTCATCCTCTGATGAGTCTTCACTATCGTTTTGATCAGCTGAGGCAGATCCCGATGACCCACTTATAGGAGTGGTATTGCTAGTATCCAGATTCGGTGAGTTGAGAACATCGTGCATCATCTGAGTAGCAATATCATCATCTGATACTATCTGAGGAAGATTGAATGATTTGAAAAAGCCATCGTAGTCGAAGAATGACGATGGACCTTTTCCAGCAGGGGGAATAGTGAAACGTTGAACATCAACGTTGCACCATACTTCTACCTGACCAGTAGAGTTGTTGTAAACTCGTTTGTCGGGTATACTGTATCCCAGAAAGATCCCCTGATCTGCCTTTTCATTGAACTTGCCTTCTTGAGTTTTCTTTAGAAGAGTACAAGGAGCACCGAAAGGTTCCAGATACTCCAGGTTTGGCTTACGTCTGTAGCAACTCATAGCAAGTCTTCCCGTGCCTCTTCACTACTGACACACGATTAAGTGTGTAGCAGGCGTTGGCTACAGCCTCGTTCCAGAACTGTACTGGCAGTTTTGAGTCTGCCAACATAGTCCTGGCTGTCTCGATCAGACTCCTGTTCTTTCGCTCAGCAACTCCATTCATCTGTGGAGTGTATGCAGAGGTGAATTGATGAACAATTCCCTTTTCTTTGCAGAATGCATCCATCCACTGATTCTTGAACTCGGTTCCATTATCTGAACGAATCTTTCTCACTTTAAGCTTGTAAAGTGACTCCAGAGTTGTGACCAGCACTTTGAATGACTCAAACGTTTCTGACTTAGCTTTCAGAAACATACCACGAGAATCGTGAGTAGTCATCGGTGACTACGAAGCAGTACCAGTCTCCAGCGATACTCTTCGTGCGAACTAATGGACCGAAAAGATCCATGTGCAGTAGCTCCAGGGGTATCTCAATAGAATGGACATTCTTGGTCTTGTGAGATTTCCTGGTTTGCTTTCCTTTCTTGCATGAGACACAAAAATCAGGAAGCTTGAAGTTCTTGACAGGAACTCCATCAACTAGGTTGTTATGAATCAGGTGTCATCTTCCTATGATTAATGTGTCCCATTCGTCTGTGCCACGAAATGGAGTCCTTCTCTGTAGCTTTAGATAAGAAACATTGAACAGAAGAAGCACTAGTAGAGGCATTTGACATATCTAGAACATATAAGTCATTATATCTAGATGCAGACATTAATACCTGTTCCTCTGGAATATCCATTTCTTTCTTCAGAATGTAACATTTGCGATTATCAAACATTACTTTGAATCCCTTGTCGCAAATCTGAGACACAGAAAGCAGGTTGTTTTCTAACTGCTGAACAAAGTTCACTTTATCGAACCTTACCTTGTCATTACCTACTTCGCCCTGAGCGGTAATGTATCCTCCTTTATTACCAGCAAATGAAACGTGTCCCCCTTTAATTTGTTTGACATTGAAAAGGAGAGACTTGTTCCCGTCATGTGCCTGGAAGCTCCGCTATCTACGATCCATGTATTTGTAGACGCACTATAGCGGACAACCTGCACATATGAGAAAATCATCAGTTAAGGAGGGGGACCCAAGCCTTGACTGGCTTGGGTTTCCCAGAGGAATCAACCATCATGAATTCGACCCACTGTCCTTTATCAGTGGGTGGAATCTCAACTTTCAGATTGTCCTTGCTTTCAGACACACCAGTTGTCTTGGCTTTCCATAAACCATCCCTGTGAAAAGATTGTTTGTGGTAAACCTTAGACTGATTTACGTTTGAGCATATGGTTTAGATTCAGAAACAGGTTTTACCTCTGGCATCACGGACTTGTCGGGGACTTGTCTGTTTTGCCTTTGGCGAGGTGGAGACGAAAAAGACCTAGAAGGTGTTTTAGACCTAATAGGGGTTTTCGATCTAACTGGAGTCTTAGAACGCTGTTTTGAATCTATTTTGACTTTGTCGTGTAGCTCAACCTTAGTTCTTGGTGTCTGATAGCGAGGACAGTTAGTCGAAATATGACCGCGCTGACCACAAGTATAGCAGGATCTCCATTCATCAGGGCTAGGAGATCTCTTGTGGGGCGGTGAATAAACCTCAGATTCTTTCTTTTATTATCATTTTAAGATTTTCACCTCCTTTGACAAATTTAACTTGTTTAACATGATTTATGTTTTGTCTTGGAAATTGGTGATTATCTTGTTTCACTGGTTTAGCTTGAGTGATTTTGGAAATCTTAGGTTGTGTGGAAGTTGATTTTTTACCAAACCCAAGAGATGCTTGAACATTCTCTTCCACTGTTTGCCAGTGATTTGTGTGCTTGTAGTGCTTGATCCAGAATCTGTCTGGTCAGGAACCGAAGAGGCAGTGGTAACTGCTGTATCCGGATCACTGACTAGAGGAGTTGTCACCACATGATCCTTTATGGGGTTATCATTAATTGGACGTTGTTTGATGTTTAAAAAGGACTCATGTGGTGGTGGCACAACTTTATAACCCAATCCCTCCCCGTTGTTGCGTTCTTTAACCAAGTTTTTCAGAATATGTGAGGAACTAGCTAGACTGTGTGAGTCTTTGTTGCAAAGACTCGTTTTCAACTTGTAAAACTGCTCGTTCCTTCTTAGTTTCTTCTATTGTCTTTAAATAAAACTTGATATCATTTTCTTGGTTAAAGGCAACAACTTCAGTTTCTTTTAATTTTCTTTAAAGCATCAATCTTTTCTTTATAACTGTTTTCATTCTGTTTTAAGATTTTGTTTGCTTCAGTGCACAATTTAAATCATTTACTAAGTTATCATTATGTCTAATAACCTAGCAAATTTCAGGTAATGCTTTCCCTAAATTTTTCACATTCAACACAAGCATGTTTAGTAAATAATTCATCCTTTGATTCTACCTGTGCCGATGTAGATGTTCCAGCCATGAAAGCATTTTGGGGTTCAGATTGTGCTTCAGACGCAGCATTCAGTTCATTCTCCACAAGCTGATCAACATCAGCTATGTCATCATCCAATTCAGCATTTCAATCTCAGCTGAGTTCTCCCCCTCACTTGCTGAGTCTTCATTTAAGTCCTCGACAGAAGCTATGTTGGCTTCCCATCAGATAAGAACCGGAAGGACCAGTCTGTCCTTCATCACCTGTGCCACCAAAGCCTTGGAATCACTTCCCGTTGGAACTGGCTTCTTATCTTTATCTTGTCTGTTGAAGGAGGAGAAAGGATTTCCGTTCCCAGTCTTTTTAGGCTTCACACATTCCCTCTTGAAATGTCCTTTCTCACCGCAGTTGAAACACGTGACTTTGGACTTGTCAAAACCAAAAGTGGTATCTTTTGTAGCCACGAGTTCTGCCCTGTCTTCTTTACAAACTTCTTTCGCGTCGCACAGCACTTGCGAGAGCCCACATAATATCCATTCTCTCCAACTCATTTTCATCCACCTGCTCATAGTCTTCATCAGCCAGGTGGCAGTTTCCTATCTTCCTGCAACCAAACCATCATAGGAATGAACCACTGCAGCAAGTAGGTCCATGTGTTCCTTGGCCACTTCCACAGTGACTTTACCCAGGTTCTCAGTTATTAACTTTGTCGAGTGAGCTTCAGTAATACTGTGTTGAACCCCTGATGAAACAGATGACTCACCCCAGACGATGAGCTTTGACCAGATGTATTAGAAACAAATGCAGTCTGCAGAGGAGCATTGGAAGACTTTGCAATTGGAGTTGGAGTGACATTGTAAAGAGTAGGATCCTGAGCATATGCACCCTTCTTCGCCTTATACTTATGTCTGACCTCTTCCTCTCGCAGTTTCATAATAAAGTCATTTATATCCAAAGTCTCGAGAACTGAATTGTGTCTCAAGGCTGAAATAAATGAATCCCATTTTTCTGGAAGACCTTCAGCTAAACTGCGACCTTTTCTTCTTTAGACGTCGTAACCCCATGAGTGTCAAGTTCACTCATTAGATGATAGAAGCGGTCAATGATGTCATCTAAGCTCTCGTTCCCAATAGCAGAGAAATTGTCAAACTCCTTTTTGAGAGCTTTGGCCTTCAAGGATTTCAGAGTTGAACTCCTTCATACCTTTTCTCGAGAGCTTTCCAGAACTTTTTACTCTGTTTCTGATCCGAATACTGATGGAAGATTTCTTTAGGAATTGACTGGGTTAGCATAGCATAAGCCTTCTTTTCAGCATTATAGGCAGTCTTTTGAGCATCCGTCATTCCACTTAACGTTAATGGCAAACCATCAGCACCAACTGGCATGGTGTAACCAGTCTCAATAGAATTCCATAGATTAGTATCCACGCCATTGAGATGAATCTCAAACCTTTGCTTCCACTGCGGGAACTCATCAATGGATAGAAGCTTAGGCGGCTTGTTGTGATTACCAATCTCATTCTCCAGAAGCAGTAGATTTTGGATCCTTGAGTCCTTCCAGCTGAGAATGCGAAGTTTTCCGTCCATGATGAATGTTGACTTAAACTTGAAAAACAGACTGTTGATGCGACTGGGATGCGATTGGACTCACCCGTGCGATTGAACAGGCGACTGAGCAACTATCGTGCGATTGAACACAATCGGGCGAATGGACAGGCGACTGACGGAAATAGGCGACTGAACTGGCTAACGAATCAGCTGGGCGACTGGAGTTCACGATTGACTCAATCGGGCGACTGGCTATACGACTGACTCAATCGGGCGATTGAACTGGGCGACTGGGTTCAGTCGTACGATTGAGATAATCGTGCGACTGGGTCAGCTGAAAACGAGATTTTTCGCAAACTTTGACCTAGAACTCAAGTTTTTGCACCCTAGACGGCTGAAAATCGAAAAAGATTGTTTTTCCAGAACATGCACACGTAAAGACTCGTTTTTTAGCAGAAAGATTGGATCTTTTCGTGGAAAAGTAGACTTTAAAAAAAAAACGATTGAATCAACGAAGAATCAAGAGCCTTTGCTCTGATACCACTTGTTAGGACCGTGTACGTACGGAGTACTAACTGATTCTAAGTTATACCAGATAAATAGTGCGGAATCCTATTTGATTGGCGATCCAATCAGGGAGAACGAAATCAAGATCAATCCTAACGATTAGAAAACGTTAAGAATGGATTAGGAATGATCCGAGACGTTCTGTGAAATTGGAATAGACGAACAGGGCGCTCTGGGTCGACTAGGGTTATGAATATTCGAAGTCCTCTATTTTTCCACGAATTAAGTGGTATTTATAGGTTACAGCTTTCATTCGTACGACTGAGACAAGCGACTGGCTCAGTCGTACGACTGAGTCATACGATTGGTTCATTCGGACGACTGAGTCAGTCTCATGACTCAATCGTACGATTGACTCATTCTCCTGGTTCAGTCGTCCGATTGGCCCATTCGCATGGTCCAGTCGTGCGACTGAATCAGATTACTTAGTTAAACACACTCTTGAACCTTAACTGATTCAGAACATGTCTAACAAGTCTATAACCTATATAACTTGTTCATATATGCGTGTAATAACAAACAACAATAATAGATATGACATTAAGTAATCAAGCAAACATTCAAGAAGAGTTTTTCCTTACAATGATTAAACCTTACATACGTGTTACAAGATAGAAGTCAATTACATTTGAAATCACTAGACTAGAACTGGGGACATGTGTACCAAAAGAATCATCCCCCCACGTCTATCATTGGGGATATTCAATCCGGTGTGCAGACGCGAAATCAGCTGTACTCTGCTGATTATGCTGCAGTCATGGAGAAGGGTTATGTCAATGACGGGGCTTTTCTCATGTTTGTTTCACAAATCGAGCCTAAGTACGTCAAGTTGATGCCCCCTGAAAGATGAGGCCTGGGTCATGCTATGCAGAAGAGCTACTCAATTCAAGAAACTTGGAGTCTGGACCCTCGTTGACAGGCCAAAAGGAGTTTTAAAGTGATTGGTACCAAATGGGTACTAAAGTGCAAGAAGGATGACCAAGTGTTGTTATCAGAAAACAAGGCACGCTTGGTTGTTCAGGGATTTAGACAAGTAGAGGGGATCGACTACAATGAAGTGTTTGCACCAGTGGCAAGAATGGAAGCCATTCGGATCTTCCTTGCCTATGCATCGTTATGAAGATCAAAGTCTATCAGTTGGATGTGAAGAGTGCATTCCTCATGGGGAAATCCGTGAAGAAGTCTATGCCAGTCAACCCAAAGGATTTGAGGATCCATATCATCGAGACAGAGTCTACAAGCTGGATAAGCCTGTATGGGCTACATCAAGCTCCTCAAGCTTGTATGAGAAAGCTCTCCACCCATTTGTTGAAACACGGTTTTTGCAGGGGTGTAATTGACTGCACATTGTTCATAAAGGAAAAGGATGGTAATTTACTTATGTGCAGATCTAGTGGATGACATCATCTTTAGGTCTTGGAATGAAGCATTGTGCAAAGAGTTCGAATCTGTGATGAAGGCAGAGTTCGAAATGAGTGCCATGGGAGAAATGAAGTTCTCCTAGGATTACAGGTGGATCAAACACCAACCGGTATTTTCCTACATCAGACCAAGTATGTCGGTGATATTCTGAGTCGGTTTGATGGAGAATGTTTCTACAGCCGGTACCCCTCTCGCCACAAATCATGATGTGGCTCCTGATGAGAATGGGGATTTGGTGGATGCCACTATGTATCGTGAGATGATCGGATCTCTTATGTACCTCACTGCCTCGCATCCAGATATTATGTATCCACATGTCTATGTTCTAGATATCAAGCGAAGCCAAAAGTGAATCACCTGATTGGGGTTGAAAAGGATTTTCCGTTATCTGAAGGGTACTCCAACACTGGGGTTGTGGTATCCTCATGATGATGACTTTGAGCTTACTGCGTACAGCGATTCAGACTATGGTGGTTGCAAGATGAACTTCAAGTTACATCAGCAGCGTGTCAGTTCTTTGGAAGGCGATTAGTCACGTGGCAATGAGAAGCAGACCTCAGTTGCTTTATCAACCTGTGAAGCTGAATATGTTGCTACTGCAAGTTGCTGCTCTCAGATCATCTGGATCCAACAGCAAATGCGCGACTACGGTTTGAAATTTTCTAACACCCCTTTATGTTGATAATTCTGCTGCCAGCTGTGTTACTAAAAATCCTGTTCAACATCCAAAAACAAAACACATCGGCATTAAATATCATTTCATACGCGATTGCTATGAAAAACAATTGATTGATGTGATTAAAATTAACACGGATTTCAGCGCGCTGACCTCTACACCAAACCATTTGATAAACCTAGATTTTCTATCTGCTAGAGGTCAACGGCGTTAAAAAGAAAAATGATGTGATTGCGGAAGAAGCAGATACATAGTCCCACTGTGTTTATTTGTTTATTTTTCTGTTAATTTTATTTTTTAATTTTATTTCCTTGTTATATAAAATCCAAAAACACAAAAAGATTTCGGTTTTAGTATTTTAGGGGGGAGATTTATTTAGTATTATTTACTTAAAAAAAACGGGGTGGGGGGGGGAAGGTAAGTAAAGCTGAAAAGACATAGACAAAAAGATAGGAAATGTGACTCGATAAATTTGGAAAGATCATCTGGATCCAACAGCAAATGCGCGACTACGGTTTGAAATTTTCTAACACCCCTATTTATGTTGATAATTCTGCTGCCATAGCTGTTACTAAAATCCTGTTCAACATCCAAAAAACAAAACACATCGGCATTAAATATCATTTCATACGCGATTGCTATGAAAAACAATTGATTGATGTGATTAAAATAACACGGATTTTCAGCGCGCTGACCTCTACACCAAACCATTTGATAAACCTAGATTTTTCTATCTGCTAGAGGTCAACGGCGTTAAAAAGAAAATGATGTGATTGCGGAAGAAGCAGATACATAGTCCCACTCGTGTTTATTTGTTTATTTTTTTTTTGTTATTTTATTTTTTAATTTTATTTCCTTGTTATATAAAATCCAAAAACACAAAAGATTTCGGTTTTAGTATTTTAGGGGGAGATTTATTTTAGTATTTATTTACTTAAAAAAAAACGGGGGGGGGGGGGGGGGAAGGTAAGTAAAGCTGAAAAGACATAGACAAAAAGATAGGAAATGTGACTCGATAAATTTGGAAAGTGATAGTACACAGGCATCGAGTTACTTGGAACACCAAAAGGATTTTCGGTTCTGCAAAGTTAATTAAATCACAGAAAATTATAAATCCGAGAAGTCTAAGTCTAACAAAATGGGAAGATGATAGTACGCTTGATTGGTATTGTAACTACACGGAGAAAGTTGATCTATGGAGGTGCTAGTTCACTATACGATGTGTCAGTAGATTCAACACAATAGACGAATAGACGTCATTGGTAAACTTAATCTAAACTAAACGGTTCAATCAACTGTGGGTTCCCATCTTATCACTGGTTAACACAATCAGCCATTTCCGATAAGGGATAACGAGCAAATAAACGCACCAAAGGTGTGCATATGACTACAAAAGAGCAAAAGAAAAAATCGAATACAAGCGCAATCATGCTAATAACAAATTGTTGTTGGTGCGTTATGTGAAAAAGAAAAATAAGAAATCTCTAACAAGGAGATAGGTTGTGTGCCTCTCTGCTGTGCGATGGCACTGACCTGAGGCTTGGAGATAGGTTGTGTGCCTCCTCTCTCTGTGCGATGCACTGCCCTGAGGCTTGGCTTCTTTTGAAAGCTCTAAAATAGTTCTTCTTTTGTCAAAATACCTATAGACCGCTCGAAAGTCCTATAAGGAATACTGATTACCATATAAGCTTGGGATCCACAAATGTTGGTTGAAATAATATAACTTAATTCTTTACCAAGCCTGTCAAAAGTCTGTGTATGGATTTAAGTGGACAAATATACTGACAATCGTCGTGTATGCACTGACTGAAGTTGATAATCAAAGTACGTTACATATCATATCAAGCATGATTCCCAGTTAGATCTTAGAAATCTTAGATAAGTGAGAAAGCTGTGATATGCAAGTGTTTAAAGTTAAATACTAATCAAAGGTTCCAAGTAATGGTGTATATGCCTGTCTGATTCCATATGAGTCTGTTCCTGATATAATGTCAATGCTAATAGACTACACAAACTGCCCTAACAAAAATCACAAAAACATGTTCATTCTATTCGTAGGTTTAAGATTTTTCAATTTTTTTAGTATAATGTGTCAATGTCGGACTGTGTATATTGTTCACTGTTAACATCACCAAATGTGCTTAACGTTTACTTAAACAAGTTGTTTCTGAAAGGATAAAGGATCACGTCTGAGGTGATCGGGTGGATAAATGGATCACTTCTGAGGTGATCGGGTGGATAAATGGATCACGTCTGAGGTGATCGGGTGGATAAATGGATCACATCTGAGGTGATCAGTGAATGTGTTGTTTTAAAGTGATCATGTCTGAGATGATAAAAGATTATAATGTTTTATCAATTGGTTAAAAAACTAAGGGTCGGTCCATAACTTGACAAAAATGGCTCAAGTATAGCCCAATCGCACAACTGAATCTGATATGACCCAGTCGTACGAATGGGGTATACGATTGAACACAATCGTAAGATTGAGACATGCGAATGAGCTCAATCGGCCGATTGAATGTGACCGAATAGGCCAATCATGCAAATAGACTCAATTGTACGACTGAGTTTGAGTCGGGCGAATGAGTGGAGCGAATAGGTCCAGTCGGCCGACTGAACTGAGTTCTAGTATAAATAGAACCCTCAGTCGATCGCATACCTCATTCGCCCTAATTCAAAATCGCACCGTTACGCTGCCCAAATTTCATTTGAAATCAAACCTCTGTCTACTCGATTACTGACATTGTGACATTGTTATACAGGTAAAATGCGACCGAAAGATGATCAAAATTGTCAAAGTTGGTTCGAAATACACGGATATTTGACCTAAATATCGAACCGAAACAAAAGTTGCACAATAAACTACCTTAAACACGTAAATGTTAAAATCACTGATTTAGGTAGTTTAGACACATGATTGCGAGTCTAATAAACATGAACTTAATGTCTAATTTAGCCATTTGATAAATCTGAGTTTGAAATGGAACAGTTTTGTCTACGATGCGACTGGTTCCCCAGGATGAACTTCAATCGCACGATTGAAAAGGACGATTCATTCAATCGGTCGAATGAATCATGCGAATGAGTTCATTCGGTCGACTGACTCAATTGCAGGTTCAGTCTCCCAATTAGACTCAATCGCATGACATATCATCCGACTGAAATTCTGTCGCATTACTTTTTAACCGATTGAAGTCCAGTCGCACATATGACCATCCGACTGAACCCAGTCGCACAGTGCAATCGCATGATTGAACTAAACTGTTTTCTGATTTAGTCAAACTCTGTTTTACATGTTTCTAACGTGTGTTTGCTATTGATTACAGGAATATGGCTAACCGTTGGTCTATTAATCCAAAGCACAACATTTGTGCTCACTTGGATTCCACCTCGAGGAACGGTGGTGAGTTTTCAGGGATCATCGACTTCTTGAGGAGATCTCGGATATACAGAGCCATATCTACACCCTGTACTCCCTATCAGTCTATCCATCAGTCATTTTGGGAGGGAGCTTCGGTAGAACCGATCAGTGGAGCCCTACCGCATCCGCAGTAATATCTTCGGTAGGGAGATTGAGATTAAAGCTGCTGATATCAGGAGGATATTAGGTTTTGGAGACGACAAGAAACACCCACTTAAGCTGCACCCTCTTACTGTTCGTGGATGTTTCCTGAGGATAGGGTACTGCGGGGACATAAACTCGGGTGTGCTGAACAAGAGCAACCTGAGCCCCCAGTACAAGTACTTAGCGCACGTCATACTTAAGTGTATTACATCTAGGAGGGGTGGGTTTGATGATCTGTCTGATCAAATCCAAAATGCCTACGTGGCCTTGGTCCTAAACCACTCTTTCAGCTTCTCCAACATGATCTTCATGTATTTGATAGAGAACCTAGAGGCTAAAGGGAAGGAAGGTTTTTGCATGTACCCCCGATTTCTACAGCTTATATTCGATGAGAAGCTGCCCTATCTCCCCAAGGTTTATAGAGGCAAGCACTCTTGGGAGGATGAAGGTTTACAGAGGCAAGCAGGTGAAGCCGGTGATGAAGAGGTTGATTGGGCATCTGGCCTGGGATGATTATGTTGCCCCAGGAGACGCAAGTGGCGTCATGATGATAGTGGATCGGATACTGAAGTGATAGCTATACCATCAGATGATTCTGATGATGATGACAGTGGTGATGATGGAGATACAGGCCCCTTTCATCTAGGGCCACTACCACTGATATACCATCTCCACCATCCACCCACGATGGAACTGAGTCTACTAGTTTCCATCAGGATTTTGTTCATGGTGAGGAGGAAGAGGAGTCTGAAGAGGAGCCCTTGACACGTACTGTGGGAAGCAAGGTTGTTCCCACAAAACATAGGCTAAGGGCAGTCGGTGAATGCCCACGAGACTCAGGAGAGATAGCCACTGATCCGAGTTATGCGCCGGAGTCAGCTAGCAGGATTGTAGGGGGAGCATCCACTTCAACGGGAACGAGGAAGAAAAGGATGGCTCAACCCCATGGTCAGAAGAAAAGAAAAGACGTCTCACCTCGTTACGACCACTTCCACAGCCACACCATCCACCACCACAGCCACCACATCAACCACCACCACTACTAAACCTCCACCTCATACTCCCACACCACCACCACCACCACCACTGTACCCCCTACTACATCATTCCCACCGCCTCCCATATTCACCACAGCCACCACAACCACCACCACTCACCAAACACAACCCTCATCTGCACCCTCGAGCTCAGTTATACAACCTGTCTCTGTGGTTGAGCAACTTGCTGCACTGAACAGCATGGTGCTCCAGTTGCTAGCCTTCGACAAGGCCAAGACTGCTCAGATTCTACAGCTGCAAGAGCAAAGTTCTACACAAATAGCTGAGATTGAAAGACTGAGGGAGTTGACATCTTCACAAGCCCAGGTGATCACTTCACAGACTGATCAGATCACAGGCTTGCTTCAACACGAGGCTGAGACTGATGAGAAGATGGAGAAGCTGGAGGCGGCTCACAAGACTCTATTGCTAAAGCTGAAAGGCAATCAGAGTGAGCCCCTCAAGATCGGGGAAGGTGATGATGATGATGATGATGATGATGAGGATGATGATGATGAGGATGACGACAATGATAGTGATGAAAGTGATAATGGTGATGAGAAGAAGGATGACGAGGAAGGTGAAGGAGGAGAGACAGCAGGAGATCATAGCGATGATGCAGCAGACGAGAGATGCTCTAAACATCGTCAAGATCAAGGACCCTCTTCGTCTGCTCCAACTGAAGAAACTCCTGAGATTCAAGATAAAAGTACTGTTTAGTTATTCATGTTTATGTATTTAATAGACTTTTGTATTTGAAATTATGTAACATTTATGTAATGAATGTTTATATCTTTTGTTAATGATTGTGCTTTGATTATTTACTAACAGATATCATGTTTCATGTTTTAAATCAAGCAGATCCAAACTTCCAACACGATGAATACGATGTCGAACCCCTACAGCAGGTCAAGAGTCAGTTAACAATGATCCTTGATCTGCAGGGTATCGTGAGAAGATCGGTTGAGTATACCCCTGAGGAGGGTGAGATTATTCATGGCTTCACAAAGGAGCAGTTGGCTGAGATATTCAAGCTTAACGCCGATGAGATTGTGAAAGATGCTCCTGAAGTCCAATTTGACAGTGATGAAGAGCTACACGATATAGATGAGATTGAGATTGAGGACATCACTGATCAACATTACCCAGAGTATACAGACACTGAAGGTCACGTCATTCCAAATTTGGATGACAACCTAGTTAGTGAGACATTTGACACTCTGGAAAAGATGGAAGCAGAAAATGACAAACAAGAGGATACAGCCCGAGCTACTGAAGAAGAATTCAAAGAAAGAAAAGCTGAGTGGGCTGCTTGTTTTGCAGAGCTTCATGCCCAGAGAGATGCTCCAAAGTCTGATGCCTACACCAAACTCTATAGAGTGAAGAAACATCAGAAGGTGTCTAGCAAGATCATATCTTGGGCGTATTTTGAAGATCTTAACGCATATGCAGTTAAGGGAGAAAGGTATCGAGTACTTTAGATTCCCACACGATCTAAAGACTCTACCTGGTTTTGAGCTCAACCAACTGGCAAAGCTGAAGTTGTTGTATGCTGATCCGAGAAAAATGTCAGGTTGGTTTGAAGCTGCGTTAAAGAGAGAGTACCACACCCGGTGGGTAAACTTCAGGCCTCAGCAACCTACGAGGTACATTCGAAGGTCTGAAGTTGATCCACGAACCGGGAAGCCAAAGATTGTGTTGAAGAGGCGTCCTCCGCGCACCATGTCGAAGATCCCTCTAAGGGAAATGCCTCAGGACATCACTTCACATTTCAAATGGTGGTACTACGATTGGCGAACAGCTGAAGCAGTCATAGTGTTGAACAGAGATGGACAGATGGATGTCATCCGGGTATTTGACCCAATGTGGCTTACGAACTTGTCAGCTAATGATGTTTATACACTCTACAAGTGGCCACTGTTCTATGACTCGCAGGATATCGTACAAGCTCTCCAGTATCAGCACGTCATACGCCTCTGCTTTGTATTTGAAATACATGCAGGTGTAACCAGAGAGGAGAAATTCAAGAAGTACGAAGAGGTTATGGGTAAAGCAAGACATTAGAGGAATCTAGGTCCAAGGGGGAGTTTGTTGATACATGTGTCCCTGGATTCTGAGCTGAATGTAATATCTTTTTAATGTCTTGATTATATGTAATTGAACGTTGATTAATGAAATACATTTGGCTGTTTATGTTATATTGTTTATATATTTCATTAGTGGGTTGTGTAATGATTAATTATATAGGTTTGTGGTTGTTTGAATTGATATGCATAATGTTGTAATGATTAACACATTCAAACTTAACATGATGAAGGTATCATGCGAATGGGCCATGCCAATGGACCATACGCATGAATAACTTCATGCGAATGGATCAGTCATAAGACTGAAGCATGAGATTGAACCAGTCGTACGATTGAAGGCTCAGTTGTGCGTATGGATCAACCGCATAGCTCAATCGCACGACTGAATCATGCGAATGGTTCAGTCGCCTGAATGAGAAACCCTTACCTATAAATACCACCTAGTTCGTGGAAAAACACAACACTTTGAATATTCATAACCCTAGTCGACCCAGAGCGCACTGTTCGTCAATTCCAACTTCATAGAACGTCTGAGATCATTCCTAGTCCATTCTTAACGTTTTCTAATCGTTAGGATTGATCTTGATTACGTTCTCCCTGATTGGATCACCAATCAAATAGGATTCCGCACTATTTGATCCAGTATAATGAAGAATCAGTTAGTACTCCGTCCGTACACGGTCCCAACAAGTGGTATTGTGAAGTCGCTGGATCGGTAAACATCCGAGCGTGTTCTTGACGGAAGGTGATAAACCAAAAGACAAACAAAAGTACGAACAATAATCGAATGATTTTATTGATAAAACATAACGATTTTAAGCTCGTTACAACTTAAGAATCAAGACTTTTGGCAAGGGGAGATCGAGCATGATCTCCCCTCTCATCCGACAGTGCCTGGGCGCCGGGCACACTCTCTAAAACGCTTAGGTTTCTACACATTGAAATTGGTATATATAGGCCTCGGCCTATATTAGATGCGACTGGGCCCATTCGTGCGATTGGACCATACGTATGGTTCAATCGTACGACTAGACCATTCTTATGGCTCAGTCTTACGAATGCCCCAATCGCACCTCTCAGTCGCACGACTGGTCAAGTAGCATGGCTCAGTCGTACGACTGAGTCTTATTCGCATATGCTCCTGCGAATGACCCTGTTTCATGTGTTTACAAGGTGTATAACATTAAGCCTAGACTATTCGTCAAGCGACGGACACACTATATATGACTATATATGCTCCAACAAATTCCCCCTTGGACGTTTCTTGCGAATAGTAGATAACACCTCTTACAATCTTCAGTCAATCTTTGCTCTGGTTTCCAATAGAATCAAACGAACAACCATATTAGCCAACATTTCCGATCCGTCAGGTTACCACAATATCCCTGAAAATGAATTTAGGCACAATAGCGTTCGGTTACTTTGCAGAACACCATCATAGTAGTAAGATTCCCAAATGACTGATTTTTCCAGATAATGACATGACCAGTTTTCCATTGCTTCAATCTTCACACAGTCTAACCTGTTTAACATTTCCAACTGTAGAAATTCCCCCTCACGTTCAGCATATCCCAATATATATACATTGTGCTCTCCTGTCGTCTTCATACGATGTATTGGGCAAAAGGTTGAAGGTTCCAATCCACAGCTGACAATATCAAACAAATCAGCATGCACGAAGATTCATCATCAGAAACCTGCTCACATCATCACTTTCTGATTGCGTCTTCAATTTCTCTATACATGGATTCCCGCTAAGAATGAGAATCCTCTCTGTGCGGATAAATATAACTTGATTGGCCCATAAATAGTCAGATGCTCCTGACTACCCCACAAAATCAGCACCGACAGCTGACATCTTCTCTTCTCTCTTTCGTGTTCTAACAACATTCACCTATTCTGGAAGTCCAACGAATAATGGGGTATCCCTCGAACTTGTTTGACATAAGAAACTCAGGGTGAATGTGCTTTGCTCATCCTCAACTCTTGCATAGACTCTCCAGGACAATCTTCACTATTGACCCGAAAATGAACCGAAAATGACCCGATAATTTTCCCAAAAAATTTTATTTTACCAAAATTTTTCAGAAGGCTTCCCGACTGATAAAAATGGTTTCGGGAAAAATTCGTGCAAGAAGCTGTTCCAGACTTTTTTTTTTGGTCTGGTACACAACTCATTCGTGCGACATGAACAGATGAATGAAGACATACGTACGATGGGTGATTCGTGCGAATGGATACTCCGAATGGGTCAGTCTTGCGAATAAAGTACACGAAAGGGGCAGTCGTGCGAATGAATGTTCATTCGTACGAATGGACATACGACTGGGTTAGACGTACGAATGGACCATACGAATGGTTCAATCATGCGAATGAGGCCCAGTCGCATGGCCCAATCGCATGAACGGGTCTGAACGCAGAAAACCAGATCTGCAGCCGCCACAAGGCTGAAAAACCCTAATCCGATGATTTGGACGAGATACAACACAAAATTTGTATCACTGGATTCGTTTTTATGATCTGAAGAAGATTCCAAGTCCGGTTTTAACAAATAAACATCACGCGCAATGAGATTTGAGCAAAACAATATGAACACGAAGTGGGTTTAACGTCAAGATTTGAACTTTGATCCAGAAATCAAGAGCTCGGGTTGCTAGAATGATTGTTAGATCATTCCAGCAGTAACCGGCTCTGATACCAATTGTGAAGTCGCTGGATCGGTAAACATCCGAGCGTGTTCTTGACGGAAGGTTATAAACCAAAAGACAAACAAAAGTACGAACAATAATCGAATGATTTTATTGATAAAACATAACGATTTTAAGCTCGTTACAACTTAAGAATCAAGACTTTTGGCAAGGGGAGATCGAGCATGATCTCCCCTCTCATCCGGCAGCGCCTGGGCGCCGGGCACACTCTCTAAAACCCTTAGGTTTCTACACATTGAAACTGGTATATATAGGCCTCGGCCCATATTAGATGCGACTGGGCCCATTCGTGCGATTGGACCATACGTATGGTTCAATCGTACGACTGGACCATTCTTATGGCTCAGTCTTACGAATGCCCCAATCGCACCTCTCAGTCGCACGACTGGTCTATTAGCATGGCTCAGTCGTACGAATGAGTCTCATTCACATATGCTCCTACGAATGACCCAGTTTCATGTGTTTACAAGGTGTATAACATTAAGCCTAGACTATTCGTCAAGCGACGGACACACTATATATGACTATATATGCTCCAACATTTATGATGCACATGTACCATATTTTCATGATTAATTGCATATCTTTAAAATAAAAAAGAAGTGAAACATAACATCATGGTCACCCACATGTTAACAAAGTTGATACCTGAACCTTGTTGCGACTTTGCCAAGACATTAACTCCTTGAATAACATAAGAATTCATAGATACACAATATAAGATTTAATGAGATTGCAACATATGAGTTAAGAGTATTATGGAAAATGTTTCGACTATATTCGATGTGAAAAGTGGATTGAGTACTCAAGATACTCATTGAGCTGCTGTTTAGGCATACTAGTACTACTTTGTAATTCTGCTTATCTTAATTGCATTATTGTCTATAACTAGGGTTTTCTCCCGCGCTATGCGCGCGGGAGTTTGGTTGTTTTTCCTGCCTTACGTGACCGTGACTTTATTCGTGTTCGGGTCGGCTCATCATAAACCACAAAAATCGTATACCGATACTGGTTCCGATAAAATCGAATACCGATACTAATTGTTTGACTCCAAAAACACAATACATAAACGTTTATGGTCAAAAAGCAAAAATATTGACGCGGGAGTTTGGTTGTTTTTCCTTGTCTTACACGACCGTGACTTTTTTCGTTGTCGGGTCGGCTAATCGAAAACCACAAAAGCGTATACCAATACCTATTTTGATAATATCGAATACCAATACCAATTTTCGACGCCAGAAATAAAAAAAAACTTTTATGGTCAAAAAGCAAAAATATAAAACTTTATTGTTAATCCTAATTAGAATTTAGGTTTTATAAAAATTTAGAAAAATATATGACCAATACATTAAAAAGCAAACTTCACTGTAGCAGTGAAGTTGCTTTTTAATATATATTATAATATAATGTTTGGATGTCAAAATTGAAACAAGCGTCGGTTCATACCCAATAACAAGCTAGACAAACACCTGCAATATTTGTTTATTGATTTGATCAATTAAATAAATAACAACATTTAATACATTTAGAAAGTGGTTTTCTAAATAGATGCACTTGAGAAATTAATAAATAACATTGGTTTATTTATTTCGAGAGATTACTTTATATTGTTATTTAATAGGTTAAATAGCATTGTTAAGTTCATGTGACATGTCTTGTTACTTGTCTAATATTACACCTTTATTTAAAAGGTTTAAATGAGACTTGTTACAAATAAGTTGGGTGGGAAAATTTAAAAAGAAAGCCCCTCATTGGACCAACTGATTCACGACCTAAATGGCTGGAAAAAAGGCCCACCCATTAGTTGGAGCTTGCTTCATAAGATGGAGAAACTCACATGCAACTTAACTCTCTCACTTCTCAAGTTAATCAATTGCTTTTCTCCCTCTTTTTTTCTCTCATATTCTCGACAGAAAGAGAGCAGCAAAGGGCTGGAAAAACTTGGCTGGAACAAGGGTGTTTATAGCTAAAAATAGTGTTGAGGATCGTAGCTTCCAAAGGTGTTTAGTTGGTGGCTTGGGGTATACAAGCTTGAGGTCTTCTTGGTTGAAGAATAGCTTTCAAACATCATCTTCTACACCTCCAAACCCACGTTCTAAGAGGTAGTTCATGATGTTGTTATGTGTTTTTTAATAGCATGTTCTTTCATATAAAGATCCTTGTTCATGGGTTTTGTTTTAATCAAATGTATTTGATGCATAAACTAACTAATCTCAAAATGGTTTTTGATTATAACTCCGCTGCATTTTTACATATTAATGGTTAATATGACTTTGATAAACATCTATAAAACCAACAGTTCTAACATAAATTATATGTATTGATTGATCAAATGTTTTACTAATTAATCTTCGAGTAGTGTGTAAACAATTCCAACTAAATGCTATAGATTACCTTGCTTATTATCCCAATCTCTTTCGGTAACTTCATTTTTCATATATATATATATATATATATATATATATATATATATATATATATATATATATATATATATATATATATATATATATATATATATATATATATATATATATATATATAATCCTTTATTCACTAAGATGAATCATATTATTTACTTATGTAATTAAATTTTGTACTTTGGAGTTTTATGATGCACATGTACCATATTTTCATGATTAATTGCATATCTTTAAAGTAAAAAACAAGTGAAACATAACATCGTGGTCACCCACATGTTAACATAGTTGAAACCTGAACCTTGTTGGACTTTGCCAAGACATTAACTCCTTGAATATCATAAGAATTCATAGCTACACAATATAAGATTTTATGAGATTGCAACATATGAGTTAAGAGTATTATGGAAAATGTTTCGACTATATTCGATGTGAAAAGTGGATTGAGTACTCAAGATACTCATTGAGCTGCTGTTTAGGCATACTAGTACTACTTTGTAATTCTGCTTATCTTAATTGTATTATTGTCTATAACTAGTGTTTTCTCCCGCGCTATGCGCGCGGGAGTTTTGTTGTTTTCCCTGCCTTACGCGACCGTGACTTTATTCGTGTTCGGGTCGGCTCATCAGAAACCACAAAAATCGTATACCGATACTGGTTCCGATAAAATCGAATACTGATACTAATGTTTGACTCCAAAAACACAATACATAAACTTTTATGGTCAAAA
Source organism: Flaveria linearis (assembly GCA_024085815.1). Lineage (NCBI taxonomy): Eukaryota > Viridiplantae > Streptophyta > Magnoliopsida > Asterales > Asteraceae > Flaveria > Flaveria linearis. The sequence goes on from CM044003.1 coordinate 28,058,548, forward strand.
AGCAAAAATATAGACGCGAAAGTTTGGTTGTTTTTCCTTGTCTTACACGACCCGTGACTTTTTTTCGTTGTCGGATCGGCTAATCGAAAACCACAAAAGCGTATACCAATACCTATTTTGATAATATCGAATACAAATACCAATTTTCGACGCCAGAAATACAAAAAAAACTTTTATGGTCAAAAAGCAAAAATATAAAACTTTGTTGTTAATCCTAATTAGAATTTAGGTTTTCTAAAAATTTATAAAAATATGTTACCAATACATAAAAAAGCAAACTTCACTGTAGCAGTGAAGTTGCTTTTTAATATATATATAATATAATATAATGTTTGGATGTCAAAATTGAAACAAGCGTGGTTGTAAAGAAATTGGGAAATAAACAAGTCCACAAAAATTCACAAATTAAACGTCAAAATAAAATTAGGTCACACGTATGGAAGAAATGATGTGGATTGAAGTGGATGATGATTCGAAGGGTACCAGAATGTGTACCAAGTAGCAATAATGTGGATTGAAATAACAGGAGAAATGAATGTGAGGTGTGGGTTCCATATGATTAATAATCATTAATTATAAACGTATCAAATCTATACACAGAAATGTTAATAAAGAAGTTGTCGGTGAGAAAGTGAGTATTTGATAAGAAAGGAAATAAAGCTGATCATGTTACAACACGCGTGAGTACCATTAGAACAAAGGAGCTAATTTGGGTAGATAGTGTAAGTTTTGAAATCTAGTTGGAAACATATAAATAAAATTTGTAGAAATCAATGATTAGTTAGGTATTAAGAATACAATTAACATATAGATATTAATTAGTAGATTAATGGTCTAGTATATATTTGATGATATTAATGATATTAATTTAGTTAGTTGTAAAATTTATCGAAACTAGAATGAAAAAAAAATGAATTCAAAAAGAGTTAATAGGGGTTAAATTTAGTTTTACTTAAGTAAATGAATATTATGTTAAATACTATGCCATTTACAAATTATTTGATCATAAAATGATTTTTATGTATGTATATAATGTCTATTAGATGGTTAGGGTGCATGATAGCATACAAGAGATTAATGACTGAAACATGTATACACACTTGTATATTTATGTAATCGACAATGCATATATCAATATGTTATTTGATTTATGTATGTTGAATGATTGTCGTAAGAATTTGTTATTTATATATTATAAAAACATCATATAAACAATAAGTACCGTAAACTAAAATCATGCAAAAGTCTACTGCAACGTTTGAAAAGCTAATCCACTAAGGTATAATTAACTAGGCATCTATACCCACAGCTAAAAATCATTAACCTTAAAATCCAACGTCTATAAGAAAAGCCATATACCGGTTGTAAAAAGTTGAATCATAATGACTTCACAAGAAGTTACCCATCCTAATAGTACTCTCCACAAACACATTTAATTGTAACGTTCAAAATATTGAATCTAGTGACAGGATCTCAGCCTCTAGTTTGATCAATTAGGTTGTATTCGTAGCGGATTTAGCACGAGAATTAGCAATTACAGCAAGAACACATATGATTTGCATGTAACAGTACATATATAGAGAGAGAGAACAATTCTGCCAAAAAGGTATTTTCTATTACTCACACGTTTCGGCACGGTTACAATAAGGTCATCTTCCTTTTATAGGAAGAATGACGTAGGCTGATGTCATTAAACCGTCATTAACAAACTACTGATAGAACACCTAAACTACTGAAGATGTCAAACAGCTGACATCTTCTTACAAAATAGCTAAGTGTTCTACTTATTACAAGTACTGAAGAAACAAGAAACTACTGAAAGTTACAACGACTGAAAAACAGAGTCTTCAGTCGTTTACAACTACCACTACAAGAAAAACAGTTTTTTGCGACGAACTTTTTTGCGGCGATAATAATTTCGTCGCAAAAAAGTCGATAAACGACAAAAAAGTTTGCTTTTTTGACTTTTCCAGTCAAAATGTGATTTTGCGGCGATAATTTCGTCGCAAATAACAAAAATATATATTTTTTTAATTTTTTCATTTCACGACAATTTTTAAAGGGCGGGAAAATTCCCGGCAATTAATTTGCGGCGACATTTCGTCGCAAAAAGATGTGATAAAAAATAAAGTTTTATTTTTTATTTTTATTTATAGAATAAATATTTGCGGCGATAAATCGTCGCAAAAAGTGTATCTAAATTTATTTTTATTTTTATTTGATGTAAAAAGTGTCGTCGCAATTGGTTTTTTGCGGCGATATATCGCCGCAAAAAGTTTCTGCATATTTTAAAGTCGTGGTCTTCAGATCTTGTTCCCATCTCTCAACCAACACACACCACATACGCCAACCCCACCCCGACGGCCCACCCCCACCCTACTCCCGGCGACCGGCCACCCCCACCCTACTCCCGGCGCCCGGCGACGACCGGCATCCCTACCTCACTCCCCGTCGGCCGGCGACACCTACCGTCGCTCCACCACTGCCATTTTCAAAGTTGCTGCTCCACCACCGCCGGTCCACCACCGTCGCCGCCTCACCACCGTCGCCGCCTCCTTTACACCCTAGCCACCACCACCACTCCTGATTTTAGGTAATAACCTCAATTTTACCTAATTTTATGTTAATTTTTAGTTAATATTTGAAATTAGGGTAATAAAGTTTATGTGGTTATGAAAACAAAGATGTTTAACATGTGTGTATGTATGTATTTAAGAATGTATGTATTTAGTGTGTTAATTTGTAGTTGTTTGGTTTGAAGTTTATTTTGTTTATGAAATATGGATGTTTAACATGTGTGTATGTAAAAATATAAGAATGTAGTTTATGAAGTTTATGAAAATATGGAATGTTAAGTTTGGGATTTTGTAGTTTATGTAAGAAGTTTATTTTGTTTATGAAAATATTGAATGTTAAATTTATGTTAATATGTAGTTGTTGTTGAAATTAGGTTTATTAATTTTGTATTAACATTGTGTATGTTGTATTAAGATTGTTTGAAATAACATGTGTTTGGTATGTTAATATAAGAATGTATGTATGTATTTGGTATGAATATAAGAATGTATATATGTATTTGGTATGTTAAATTGTATTAATATGTAGTTATTGTTTGAATATAAGAATGTATATATGTTTGTATTTCCCTAGTTTTAAATGTGTTAAGATAATTAATATTTGTTTGTAGACGCAGTTATGACGATTGATAAGACTTGGACTACTTTAGAAAATAAATTTTCTAAAGAATATCTGATTGGTCTTAAAGCATTCATGGAAAGGTGTAAGAATTATATGAATGGCCAAAATAAAGCTCGATGTCCGTGTAATAATTGCAATAACAGTTATTGGTTTCCTCTTCCAACAATAGAGCGCCATATACATAATAATGGTTTTTGTCGATTTTACAAAACGTGGAGGTATCATGGTGAATCATATGTTCCGTCACCGGTAGTTCCAGTCATACCTCAAACGACAGACCCAATACATGATTTTATTAACGATGTTCGTCAGGAGAATGTCCCACAAGAGGACAACACATACGACGACGACGAACCAATGAACACAACAGATACACCGATTGATACAAATGATGAACTTGCTGAATTACTGAAACTTGCCGACACCGAACTATACCCTGGTTGTGACTGGATGTCTTCATTGGATTTCTTGGCAAAACTGAGTCACATGAAGGCCATCAATAAATGGACCGATACATCGTTTGACCAATTGTTAGAATTTCTGAAAACTGCATTTCCGCTTGCTAAAATCCCACCGTCAAACTATGAAGCCAAGAAGATAATGAAGAAAGTTGGGTTAGGATATGAATCGATCCACGTTTGTAAGAACGACTGTAGTTTATTTTGGGGGAAGGATAACCAAGATTTGCAAAAATGTCCAATATGTGATGAAAGTAGATGGAAGGACGCAAACACTAAGGGGAAGAAAGTTGCCAACAAGGTTATGCGTTACTTTCCATTAATTCCTAGATTAAAGCGTATTTATAGCTCAAGACACACTGCAAAGCATATGACATGGCATGCTTCTGGACGTTGCACGGAAGATGGTAAGTTACGTCACCCGGTGGATGGTACATCATGGAAAGAATTCGATTCAATGTATCCTGATTTTGCCAAAGAACCTAATAATGATTGTGGAGAAGATTCTTATCACACCGATGAATCCGATTGATTGTAATTTTTAATTTTAACCGAATCATTTATTATGTTTGATCTATTATGTTTATTGAATTGTTTTTTTCATTATGTGTTTAGCTAATGATTCAATTACGGTATATTTGTATACTTATATAATCTTTTTTTACAGATGGCAGACGTGGCCCGGGGTCACGGTGGGGATACCTATGGTCGTGGTCCACCTAGTGGTGGTCCTCCCGATGATGATCGATCGTGGCAGCCGCCACAACAGTGCGAGGTCAGTGATGACTCCGGCAGCGGCAGCGGACGAGGTATGACCAATTTTTTATACTATTATCTTTTAAAATGAAAATATATAATTTACATAGAATTTTTATACTATTATCAATTTGCAGGACAAGGCAAGCGTGGAAAGACCACACTTCAAGGTATACGAAAGAGAAATCCACAAGGAAATTTGCTCACAATTGAATTTGAGCAAGGTACGCATGACACCTACAAACCTGTGGGTGTCAATCAGGCGACCTTTGCTTCACTGGTTGGCACAATCGTTGACAGATTTCCTCAAAACTACAAGAGCTGGAGAAAGATACCTGCGGATTTGAAGGCGACTATCTGGACTGACTTACAGGTTAAGTTTTTGATAATTAAATTCAGTGATTAAATATATATACACTAAGCTATTTGTTTTCATAATTTGCAGATGTATTTTGATATGACTCCCCACGAAGGCCTGAGGGCAGGCATTGAGAAATATGCTGCAAACCGGTATAAAGATCACAAATACCGGTTCAAGCAAAAGCATTTTAGCAAAATAGGCGGGGAGGACAGGGTTGATATTTCTGATGTTGTGCCACCTGATATGCAAGAATCTGAATGGAAAGGCTATGTGGATTACTACACTTCTCCTGAAGTCAAGGCTCGGTCTGCAACCAACAAGTCCAACAAAGGGAAGTAGACGATCAAGGGACATGGCGGTCGGACATCTTTAGCCCAATGTCGTTATATGTTTGTAAGTTATTTTAATCTAATGTGTTTATAACTTGTTTTATGTGTTTGTAAGTTACTTTTATATTATTATATAACTATAAAATGTGTTTACAGCGGGAAGATGGTTCTGATGAATCTGGAGTGCCATATTAGCATATCGTCGCTTCTATACCGATTCAAGCGGTAATTTCTATCAACCTGAACCCGCTGCATACTATGTAAGTAATGTACACGTCTTACAATTTTATAAAAATAAAGTAATATATAAAATCACCATATATATAACATGTTTATTTTTTTGTAAACTATAAAGGAGCAAATGGTCGCGCTTCAACAACAACATCCAGAAATGTCAGAGAAACAGATCATGCGCCAGGTGTGTATGGATTTGTGTATGTATATTAGAATGTATGTATATTTGTGTATGGATGTATCTGTTCCCAATTCTTATTTGTTATACAAATATATTTCTGGTTATATAAAATGGATTAATATGTATATTTGTGCATATGTATATGGGTATTTGTGTATGAATATGTATGTGTATATATTAGAATGTATGTATATGTGTGTATGAATGTATATGGGTATTGAGATTAAAATGAATATATATTTGTGTATGAATGTATATGGGTATTGAGATTAAAATAGATTTATATGTATATTTGTGTATGAATGTATATGAGTATTTGTGTATGAATGTGTATGTGTATATATTAGAATGTATGTATATGTGTGTATGGATGTATATATGTATTTATGTATGGATATATATGTGCATGTGTATGGATGTATATATGTATTTATGTATGGATGTATATGTATATGTGTATGAATGTATATGTGTATTTATGTATGGATGTATATGTGTATGTGTATATGTATGTTGAATTGTGATTAAAATAGATGTATATGCGTATTTGTGTATGGATGTATATGTGTATTTGTGTATGGATGTATATGGGTATTTGTGTATGGATGTATGGATGTAAAATTGATGTACATGCGTATTTGTGTACAGGTGTTGGGGGAGCGGCCCGGGTGGGAACGTGGCATCGGTCCAATACCGAGCGTGCCTTCACAACCCCCACCGCCACCTCATAGAACAGATCAGCGGATGTTCTCACAATCTGAGGTTGAGGAGATAGTAGCAGCGAGACTGGCCAGAGAGCAAGAACAGATGATGGCTAATATGATGGCACAAATGCAAAGTCAAATCCAAAGCCAAGTCCAGAGCGCGTTGAGGAGAAGTGGTCATTCTCAAGAAGATGAAGAAGATGAAGATGATTAAGGTGGGTCGTCATAGGATGGTTTGATGGTTTTTAGTGATTGTAATGACTATTTTAAAACATTTGTTTGTGTAACTTTTAACTTGTTAAATTGGGACAATTTTTTGTTTATATGATATGTTTTGCGATTGGTTTGATAGTTTTGATAGTGTGTAATGATTTGGAACAGCAGGTTTGGTCTGGTACCCAGAAAAATCTGGGTGGATTGCTGCAAATGCAGCCAAATTATTAAAAAAAAATTTCTTTTTTGCGGCGATATGTCGTCGCAAAAAAGAGTAAAATATATTGGCAAGGATCGCCGCAAAAAAGATTTTGGTCAAAAAATTTGCGGCGATATATCGCCGCAAAAAATAAGTACTCGTCGCAAAAAACATCGTCGCAAAAGATTTATCTCTGAATTTCATTTTTTTTAAAATAAGTGGGGCCCACAAAAGAAATCGTCGCAAATTTCGTCGCAAATAACATTTTGCGACCACTTTGTTACGGCGACTGATTTGCGACGACATTTTCGTCGCAAATAATATTTTGCGACGAAATTACTGTTTTTTGCGACGATACTTATCGCCGCAAAAAAGTCTCTTTCTTGTAGTGTACTGAACTATAACAACTGAAGAACAAACTCTTCAGCTGTTGTACAAACTACTGAAAAGAAAAAATACAAACTACTGAAAGAGAGAAACCATCATAACATCTGAAGAAGACTTCTTCAGCTGTTGTGACAAACTCTGAAGCTTCAGCACTTGGTCTTCAGACTTTGGGCTTCAGATGTTTCATCAGCTGATGACATCAGTAGTTGTCATCAGCTGATGTCTTCAGTCTTTGTGTAAGGCCCCGTTCCCGGGCACCTCACAGTTGGTCGTCATTACCCATAAAACAAACATTTAATACAACTTAATAAAAACCATGCAGCGGAAACTTTAAATTTACTATAAATGCTTTTGCAAAGTAATACAACACCCGTTACAAAATATCGTTTGTTTGCATTACAATACAAAAAAACATTAACAAAAGAATGCCATCCCAAAAGAGCTGAGTAGCCGCCTCGTGCCATCCTCAGCAACACTACCTGCCAACTGGAAAATACATAAAAGTCAGCGTTGCTAAGTGAGTTCTAGTTTTGTAATAAAACATACTTTTACTTATTTAGAAGTATCCTTTCGTGCATGCGTTCATACATCATACGTACACAGAGATAATATTCGTTACTATCTTCATCATTCGTTATTCATCGTTATCTTTAACTTCTCGTATGGATTCTGTCAGGCTTTACCCACTTCATAGCACTTGGCTATGATTACTGTGGTCGAATGACAAGAATCCGCATTGAAAGGTGAATTGTACCAATACCATATGCTACACCCCGATCGTTATTAGCTACCGGGCCGTAGTCAACATATGACGGAAAATCGTATGCCACGGTACTAGAGGTAAGCGGTAGAGGTACCATGACCATGGTCAATCACAAAGAAGGACCAATCGCGTTATTCAATGTTTGCAAGACATAATTCGTTCGTTCATTAATGCATGTATTCATCATCATTCTTCTTTTCGTTCGTTCGTTAATATATGCATTCGTCATCATGTTCCTTTTCCGTTCATACTTACTTGCACGCATTGAAAGGTGAATTGTACCAATACCATATGCTACACCGCGATCGTTATTAGCTACCGGGCCGTAGTCAACATATGACGGAAAATCGTATGCCACGGTACTAGAGGTAAGCGGTAGAGGTACCATGACCATGGTCAATCACATAGAAGGACCAATCGCGTTATTCAATGCTTGCAAGACATAATTCGTTCGTTCATTAATGCATGTATTCATCATCATTCTTCTTTTCGTTCGTTCGTTAATACATGCATTCGTCATCATGTTCCTCTTTCATTATCTTTCACTTTACGATACATAATACTTCATTAGTTCATTCTCGTTATTCGTAAAGTTTCAGAAAGATAAGCACACAATTACAAGGAACACACACACTCATCATACATACTCATCATACATTCATCACCATACGTACATCATCATACATTCATCATCATACGTAGCATCATACCACATTTAACAATATTTTAATAATATTGTTAACTATAATACACTGATAATAACATCAGAAACAATAAGGGTTAACCATAATCATCATTACATGCATGAAACATCATCATTTGTTAACCCTAGTCAGCCCTGGTCAAAACCTCGAACTTCGGTATTTCAGGAAATTTCTGAAAAATTCTAAGTGTCCTAGGCGTTTGAGCCCTGTTGGGCGTAAAAGCCCTCTGGCCGTATGAGCACTATTGGGCGTAAGAGTACTGCTGGACTTTTCATCTTACACTTAGATTTATCATCTGGTCATACGACCACACTGTTGGTCGTATGAGCACTATTGGTCGTACCATCCCTGGACTTGGGAAATATATTCTGATCATACGACCACTGTTGGTCGTATGAGTCCTGTGGGTCTCTTCATACTTAGAAAATTTCATCACATAGTCATACGACCACTGTTGGTCGTATGAGTCCTGTTAGACTCATCAGCACTTAGAAAAATATATCTCCTGGTCATACGACCACACTGTTGGTCGTATGAGCACTAGTGGGCTTTAACACTTAGAAAAATCCTGGTCATACGACCACACTGTTGGTCGTATGACCACTGGTGGACTCATCAGCTTGTTCTTATTTATTCTAAGTCCAATTTCAGACATATTTGCAACCTGTTCATGTGTCTAATCCATAATCCAAGTCCCAAACATCATAATGCCTAGTTCTAAACATATACATATGATTCTAGGCATAAATCTAACATAAACATAAGCATACATACATTCATTTCATACGGGTTTCAACCCAAACTTTACAAAAACATACTTGCATGCATTTTCCAGCCCCAAAACATTTAAAAACCAGTAAAACGGGGTCTAGAACTCACCTTAATTTGTCTTCGGGTTTTGGATGCCCTTTCCTTGGACTTCTCAGTCGTTTATACACCTAAAACACACACACAGTGCAACCCGAACACACTAGTCACATTTATAAGCTCATATATGGTTCTAGAATCGTCCTAGCATCATAAATTCGAGATTTCTTACCAAAAACTTCGAATTTCTCAGGTCCTTCTTCAAAATCCCGATGGTTTTCTGCTCCTGCTGCTTTCTCTCTCTAAAAGTCGAATAAAAATGTTATGCAGAAGGTAATGGGCGGCCATGCCACCTTTTTACCAACTTTATAAGATTTTTTTATTATTTTACACTTTTGGTCCTTCCACAAAAGCAGGCTTTTTATTTCCTTCTCCTTTCTTTCTATTTCATCCTTTTAATTTCTTTAATAAGAAATTACGGGTGTTACAAGTCCACCCCCCTTATATAGGTTTCGTCCCCGAAACCTGTTATTCCTCAAACAGATGTGGGTAGTGTTGTCTCATTTCTTCTTCAGTCTCCCACGTAGACTCGGATCCCTTCCTGTGCTTCCACTGTACACGCACAAGAGGAATCACTTTATTCCTTAACCTCTTTTCCTTACGATCAATGATTGCCACTGGTTGCTCCACGTAGTTGAGCCTCTCATCCACCTCAATATCCTCCAGTGGTACAACCATGTCATCATCAGCTAAGCACTTCCTCAGATGGGATACATGGAATGTGGGATGAATTCCACTTAACTCATCCGGCAGTTCAAGTCGATAGGCCACCTCTCCTACCCGTGCGATAATTCGGAAAGGTCCTATGTACCTCGGGCTTAGCTTACCTCTTTTCCTGAATCTAATGATTCCTTTCCAAGGTGAGACCTTCAACATAACTCGGTCACCAACCTTGAACTCTATCGGTCTCCGCCTCTTGTCAGCATACGACTTTTGCCTATCTTTCGCCGCCTTCATGAAGGCTTTGATCTTTTCTAACTTCTCAGTCGTAGCTTCGACCACCTCAACACCTCCTAACTCTTTCTGCCCAATGTCTCCCCAACATACGGGCGTCCTACATCTCCTACCGTATAGCATCTCGTAGGGTGGCATGCCAATACTGGCATGATAGCTATTGTTGTACGAGAATTCTGCTAACGGCAAGTGATCATCCCAACTTCCTCCAAAATCGATCACGCATGCCCGAAGCATGTCTTCGAGTGTTTGGATCGTCCTCTCAGACTGACCGTCCGTCTGAGGGTGATATGCTGTACTAATGTGTAGTCTCGTCCCCATCGCATCATGAAATCTCTTCCAAAACTTGGAGGTAAACCGGGTGTCGCGATCAGATACAATAGACACCGGCACACCATGACGAGCTACAATTTCTTTGATGAACAGATCCGCCAATCTTTCGGATGAGTACGTTTCACGGATCGGTAGGAAGTGGGCACTCTTTGTCAAGCGGTCAACTATCACCCATATGGCATCGTACCCTTTCGGGGTACGTGGTAGTTTCGTGATGAAGTCCATGGTGATGTGCTCCCACTTCCACTCAGGTATATCCAACGGTTGGATCTTCCCGTAAGGTTTCTGGTGTTCCGCCTTCACTTGTAAACAAGTCAGGCACTTACTCACGTACTCCACTACGTCACGTTTCATACCCGGCCACCAGTAATCCTTCTTCATATCGTGGTACATTTTGGTAGCACCGGGGTGAATGGAGTATCGGGTCTTATGGGCCTCATCCATGATTCTTCCACGTAGATCCCCGTATCAAGGAATCCACATTCGCCCAAATCGGGTCTTAACACCAAGAGTGTTCTCACCCAATTCCGTCACTAGGCCTCTCATCCTTTCGGAGTTAAGACGATCTTCTTTCAAAGCCTCGTCTTGAAACTCCTTAACCTGTGTCATCACATCGGGGGTCATGATCAGCTGATAAGCCTTCACCCGAATCGGCTCAGGTCTTTCTTTTCGGCTAAGGGCATCAGCCACCACATTGGCCTTGCCCGGATGGTAATGGATTTCGCAGTCATAATCCTTTATGAGCTCCAACCATCGCCTTTGCCTCATGTTTAAATCCTTCTGCTCGAAGAAATACTTCAAGCTTTTGTGGTCTGTGAAGATAGTGCACTTTGTCCCGTATAGATAGTGCCGCCAAATCTTCAACGCATAAACCACCGCGGCTAATTCTAGATCGTGTGTGGGATAGTTGACTTCGTGGGTCTTCAGCTGTCGAGATGCGTAGGCTATCACCTTTCCACGTTGCATCAACACACAACCTAGCCCAGAATAAGATGCATCCGAATAGACCACTAAGTCTTCACTTCCCTCAGGCAAAGTCAAGACAGGAGCTTGTGTTAGTCTTGCCTTCAACTCCTCAAAAGCCATCTCCTGCTCTCGACCCCACACGAATTTTACGTCCTTACGAGTCAATTTTGTCAAAGGTGAGGCGATCTTTGAAAAGTCTTGAATAAATCTTCTATAATAGCCCGCCAATCCCAATAAGCTACGAATCTCGGATGGCGTCTTTGGTGATTTCCATTGCATCACAGCCTCAACCTTTGCTGGGTCCACCATTATTCCTTCTGCATTCACTACGTGACCCAGAAATTGCACCTCGCGTAACCAAAAGGCGCACTTGGAGAACTTGGCGTACAATTTCTCCCTTCTCAACGTTTCCAACACTTCCCGAATATGCCCGGCATGCTCTTTTTCACTTCTTGAATAAATCAGAATATCATCGATGAATACAATTACTGATTTATCCAACATTGGTCGGCACACTCGGTTCATCAAATCCATAAAAGCAGCCGGCGCATTGGTCAACCCAAAAGACATGACAAGAAACTCGTAGTGACCATAGCGCGTACGAAAGGCTGTTTTAGGGATATCTTGTTCCTTCACCTTTAGTTGATGGTAACCCGATCGAAGATCTATCCTTGAAAACCAACTGGCACCCTGAAGTTGATCAAACAAGTCATCGATCCTTGGTAAGGGGTATCTGTTCTTCACCGTCAGCTTATTCAGCTCGCGGTAGTCGATGCACATCCTCATACTACCCTCCTTCTTCTTTACGAACAGAACCGGAGCACCCCAAGGTGAGATACTCGGTCGGATAAACCCCTTATCCAGCAGCTCCTGCAACTGCTCCATCAACTCTTTCATCTCCGTCGGAGCCAAGCGATACGGTGCTTTTGCGACAGGTTGGGCACCCGGTATCAGGTCGATCTGGAATTCGATCACTCGGTCAGGTGGCAATCCCGATAAGTCTTCGGGAAACGCGTCTGGAAAGTCACACACCACTGGCGCATCGCATAGCTGTGGTGTTGGCGTCTCTACATTCTTTACATAACATAAGTAGGCGCTACATCCGCGCCTCATACACTTTCCCGCCACCGCCATCGAGATCACCTTCGGAATCGTCGTAACTCGATCGCCATAAATTGTCACCGGACTTCCGTCGGTCGCCGTCAGTCTAATCATCTTCTTTCGGCACACGATATTCGCTTCGTAGGTTGCTAACCAGTCCATCCCTAACACTACATCAAATCCTCCTAGGGGCATCACATGTAATCTAGCAGCAAACCTATGACCTTCTAACTCCATGGTACAGTCCTCTATCACATCAGTAACTCTAGTGGACTTACCAATAGCAGTTTCTACATAAAAAGGCTCACTAATGCATTTGCTACTAACAGGCAATTTAGCACAGAAAGTAGCAGAAATGAAACTCCTACTAGCACCAGAGTCAAATAACACAGAAGCAAGAGTTTGGTTTACTAGAAACGTACCTGACACCACATCGGGGTCCGTCCTAGCCTCTTCCTGCGTCATGGTGAAAGCCCTGGCGTTTGCTCTCGGACCTTCACTTCCCGTCTTCTTTACCCCTGAAGCCTCAGCCCTCGGCTTCTTACAGTCCCTGCTCATATGGCCACTTTCTCCACAGTTAAAGCACTTGCCCATCCGGCAATCTTTTGATATGTGCCCTGTCTTCCCGCACTTAAAGCAGATGTTAGATCCCCACTTGCACTCCCCTGAGTGCTCCTTTCCACACTTACCACACTTCCTCACCCCAGCTCCAAACACGACCACTCGGCGGTCATCCACCCTTGCTTTCTTGTTGTTTGTCGAAGTATCACCCCGACCAAATCTCTTCCCCTGCCAGTTCTTCTCTCCACTTCCTTTCTTGCTTCCCTCAGCCTTCACCAAAGCAGCACGTTCATCGAATAACCTTCCCGCCAAATCCACTGCCGACCTGAAAGTGCTTGGTCGGGCAGAAATCAAGTGCCAACGAATTTCAGCCGGCAGTCCTTGAATATACCGGTTGATCTTTCGAGACACCGGCGTCACCTGCTCCGGCACCAACAGCGCCAATTCGTTAAACTTGGTGGTATATTGTTGGTGGGTCATCGTCCCCGCCTCCAACTGCAGGAACTCTCTCTCTATTCTGTCCATTTCCCGACGAGGACTGAATTCCTCGATCACCAGCCTTTTCAACTCAGCCCACTTCATCTTCCCTATAGCCCTGCTACCCTCGGCTTGGACTATATTTTTCCACCAGCATAAAGCCGACCCTGTAAAAGAGTGGGTAGCAAACTTCACCTTCTTGTCCTCCTGGCAATCACTAATATCGAGGACAGCTTCCATTTCCATCACCCATTGGTGAGCATCAGTAGCAGTACCAGACCCATCAAAAGTTGGGGGTTTGCACCTCATGAATGCCCCGTAGTTACAACCCCGGGCGGTCTCCCGTAACTGTTCTTCTTCCTCTTCCTCTTCATCATCAGATAGTACCGTTTCTACTTCAGCCTGTTGTTGTCTACCTGAGGACCGATTCCTCCCTCGTCTATCGTCTTCACGTACTGCCTTTATCACTTCAGTCACTACAGACGGTAAGATCGTCTGCATGACTTGGTGCACCTCCTCGATCACCGTCTCTTTCACCGAGGCTCTCACATTATCACTCTCATCCACTCCCCCCGAGGGAGTAGTATTAGGTTCTTCGGGAACCTTCTTCTCTTGTCTAGGCCTACCTCTTGTGGCTCGTGGTTCCGCACCACTTCCGCCACTGCCTCCACCAATTGGGGCTTTAGATGATCTACCACCGACCATCTTCTATCACACTGAAAGATTTAAACACCAACACGGTCATTCAAGGAAATAGCTCAGTTTATGTCAAGTATAGTAAGTCCCTAATTACAGTGGCCAGTTGTGATTAGCCACTTACTCTACTCTTCACACCCCGAGCATTACCTGTCCTGACTGCATTAGTATCTAAGTCTAACAGTACACATAAACACATAACATGCACACGTAACACTGGTTAACTTTCAAGAAAATACCTGATGGCACGCAGCTACTCAGATGGCATTCTCATTCTCCCTGTCCCATTCTCAGTTTAAGTTTTAGGTTTGTTTTAAAAATTTACCCATTTCACTTAAACTTTGGCTCTGATACCAACTTGTAAGGCCCCGTTCCCGGGCACCTCACAGTTGGTCGTCATTACCCATAAAACAAACATTTAATACAACTTAATAAAAACCATGCAGCGGAAACTTTAAATTTACTATAAATGCTTTTGCAAAGTAATACAACACCCGTTACAAAATATCGTTTGTTTGCATTACAATACAAAAAACATTAACAAAAGAATGCCATCCCAAAAGAGCTGAGTAGCCGCCTCGTGCCATCCTCAGCAACACTACCTGCCAACTGGAAAATACATGAAAGTCAGCGTTGCTGAGTGAGTTCTAGTTTTGTAATAAAACATACTTTTACTTATTTAGAAGTATCCTTTCATGCATGCGTTCATACATCATACGTACACAGAGATAATATTCGTTACTATCTTCATCATTCGTTATTCATCGTTATCTTTAACTTCTCGTATGGATTCTGTCAGGCTTTACCCACTTCATAGCACTTGGCTATGATTACTGTGGTCGAATGACAAGAATCCCGTTCATACTTACTTGCACGCATTGAAAGGTGAATTGTACCAATACCATATGCTACACCCCGATCGTTATTAGCTACCGGGCCGTAGTCAACATATGACGGAAAATCGTATGCCACGGTACTAGAGGTAAGCGGTAGAGGTACCATGACCATGGTCAATCACAAAGAAGGACCAATCGCGTTATTCAATGTTTGCAAGACATAATTCGTTCGTTCATTAATGCATGTATTCATCATCATTCTTCTTTTCGTTCGTTCGTTAATATATGCATTCGTCATCATGTTCCTTTTTCCGTTCATACTTACTTGCACGCATTGAAAGGTGAATTGTACCAATACCATATGCTACACCGCGATCGTTATTAGCTACCGGGCCGTAGTCAACATATGACGGAAAATCGTATGCCACGGTACTAGAGGTAAGCGGTAGAGGTACCATGACCATGGTCAATCACATAGAAGGACCAATCGCGTTATTCAATGCTTGCAAGACATAATTCGTTCGTTCATTAATGCATGTATTAATCATCATTCTTCTTTTCGTTCGTTCGTTAATACATGCATTCGTCATCATGTTCCTCTTTCATTATCTTTCACTTTACGATACATAATACTTCATTAGTTCATTCTCGTTATTCGTAAAGTTTCAGAAAGATAAGCACACAATTACAAGGAACACACACACTCATCATACATACTCATCATACATTCATCACCATACGTACATCATCATACATTCATCATCATACGTAGCATCATACCACATTTAACAATATTTTAATAATATTGTTAACTATAATACACTGATAATAACATCAGAAACAATAAGGGTTAACCATAATCATCATTACATGCATGAAACATCATCATTTGTTAACCCTAGTCAGCCCTGGTCAAAACCTCGAACTTCGGTATTTCAGGAAATTTCTGAAAAATTCTAAGTGTCCTAGGCGTTTGAGCCCTGTTGGGCGTAAAAGCCCTCTGGCCGTATGAGCACTATTGGGCGTAAGAGTACTGCTGGACTTTTCATCTTACACTTAGATTTATCATCTGGTCATACGACCACACTGTTGGTCGTATGAGCACTATTGGTCGTACCATCCCTGGACTTGGGAAATATATTCTGATCATACGACCACTGTTGGTCGTATGAGTCCTGTGGGTCTCTTCATACTTAGAAAATTTCATCACATAGTCATACGACCACTGTTGGTCGTATGAGTCCTGTTAGACTCATCAGCACTTAGAAAAATATATCTCCTGGTCATACGACCACACTGTTGGTCGTATGAGCACTAGTGGGCTTTAACACTTAGAAAAATCCTGGTCATACGACCACACTGTTGGTCGTATGACCACTGGTGGACTCATCAGCTTGTTCTTATTTATTCTAAGTCCAATTTCAGACATATTTGCAACCTGTTCATGTGTCTAATCCATAATCCAAGTCCCAAACATCATAATGCCTAGTTCTAAACATATACATATGATTCTAGGCATAAATCTAACATAAACATAAGCATACATACATTCATTTCATACGGGTTTCAACCCAAACTTTACAAAAACATACTTGCATGCATTTTCCAGCCCCAAAACATTTAAAAACCAGTAAAACGGGGTCTAGAACTCACCTTAATTTGTCTTCGGGTTTTGGATGCCCTTTCCTTGAACTTCTCAGTCGTTTATACACCTAAAACACACACACAGTGCAACCCGAACACACTAGTCACATTTATAAGCTCATATATGGTTCTAGAATCGTCCTAGCATCATAAATTCGAGATTTCTTACCAAAAACTTCGAATTTCTCAGGTCCTTCTTCAAAATCCCGATGGTTTTCTGCTCCTGCTGCTTTCTCTCTCTAAAAGTCGAATAAAAATGTTATGCAGAAGGTAATGGGCAGCCATGCCACCTTTTTACCAACTTTATAAGATTTTTTTATTATTTTACACTTTTGGTCCTTCCACAAAAGCAGGCTTTTTATTTCCTTCTCCTTTCTTTCTATTTCATCCTTTTAATTTCTTTAATAAGAAATTACGGGTGTTACACTTTGTCTTCAGACTTTGTGCATCAGTTGTTGATCTTCAGTTCTTTAGTTCTTCAGCTGTTGATCTTCAGCACTTGAGTCATCAGTACTTGAAGTCTTCAGTACTTGTATTCTTCAGTACTTCAGACATCAGTACTTGTCTTCAGTACTTGGGATCTTCAGCTGTTGTTCTTCAGATCTTTGATCTTCAACTGTTGAGTCTTCAGTCTTTCTCAAACTGCTGATGAAGCCTTCAGCAGTTGTTGTGATATCATGTGGGACTTAGAGGTTTTCCTAATCTTGGCTCATTGGTTCTTTTGGTCCAACAAACTCCCCCTAAACCAATGCAGCCAAAACCTCTAATCAATTTATTGTCCCACTTATTATTGGTAGAAATGTTGGTCTATTTCCTTCTGGATCAAATCAGAAGTTGACCCAAATAAGCACTGGCCTGGGAAGAGGTCTCTGAGATTTGATTGGCATAGTGTGGATGGGAACCCTGTCTTGGGGAACTGGACACAGGGCTGTTGTCCCATCCATGAGACCTACTTCCCATGTATGAGCCTGTAGGATTCTCGGGTGTAGGCTCTGAGGAATGTAATTTGTTCTTCCCTGGATAGGTCCTCAGCCTCACCTTCAAATAATCCTTCACGTCCATACAGCTCTGAGACATACTTGGCCTGTTTACCATTCTTGAGCTCAACTGTAGTAATCTGTCTGTAGGCAAATTCATCTGGGTGGATGCGCTCAAGTAACAGATTGAGCTCATCTTTTCTGAAGTTCTCAAGCCTCTTATAGACTAACCCTTTTCTGATCACCCTATTTTCCAACATCTTTTGGGGTGGCTGCTTAGCCTCATAGGCTTTCTTGAAATCTTCTACAATCTCCCAGGGTGGAATTACAATGGCCACTGTGATCACTTCATCTACGATCCTCTTAACTTGGCCCTTGTATCTCACTAGTATATCTATCTTTTTAATCCTATGAGCCACCCTAGGATCAGACCAAGTACTCACACTCTCTCTTTGATATTGGAAGGTTTCCCTAAGAGTGTGGAGTCTCAAAGCTTCTTTCCTCATATTTACAATGGATGAGGAAGCAGCATAAGCTTGGTCTATTGATTTCAGCATTTCAACATCATGAAGCTTCTGTTGCTCTTCTTCTTCTAACTTAACCCTCACAGTTTCCATCTGTGAGGTGGGAGTGATGGGCATAGGTTTGGCTTTGGGTAAAGATATGACTGCAGAGAGAGGCAGCCTATCTTCCTCATCCTCCTCTTCTTTTTCTTCTTGCAGCCTCAACACCCTTCTCTTCTTCTGCAAGGGTGTATCATCGGCAATGGGTTTTGATGGTGATGGGGTTGGTTTAGTGGTTTGTGGTTGGGTAGGTGTTGGTGTGGGAGATTGGGCTGGCTTTGCTAGTAATCTAGAAATGAGGGAAGGTTTAGTCTGTTTGACTAGCAAAGTCCTGTTCCCAGCACCGGCTTCTAACAGGGCTTCTGCGACCAGTCCCTTGGTAAATTCACCAGCCGAACAGATCTTGGTGGCTATAGCCAAGATTCTGTCCCTGGTCCAAGCCCTCACATCTAGGACTGGTCTCCCCAGGTACTTCGAAATAAACCTAGTCATAGCATCGAGTCTGTTTCTCTCCTCTTGGCTATAACTGGTCCATCGGTATTCTATCTCCTTTATCTCCAACTTCCTAATTTCCTGATCTAGCATGGCAGTGTCCGTGTCAAAGCCTTGCCTGAACAGCTGATCAATGATAGAGTCCATTGATCAGCTATGCTCAGCATCAGCCTCCTTGACCAAGACTGCTAGATCAGTCTCCTTCACCACCTTCTCTCCCTCCTTCTCTCCTTTCTTCTTTCTGTAAGTGATACTGAAATCTTTTTGGATTTCAGCCACTTTGATCTGTTCAGCTCTCTCCTCCCTCTTCTTCTCCTTCCCCTTCATCCTCTCAGTCTCCTCAACCACATCCCTCTCGTTTTCCACCTCTTCCACCACTTCTTTCTCCTCCTCTACCCTCTTCCTCTTTGCTTTCACTGATGTCTCCCCCTTTTTGGTTGCATTGGTTAGGGTTTGACTATCAGAAAGCGCTTTAGCTACAGCAACCTCCACCAAGGGTTGTATTTATGAAGGAAGCCTCTCATCAAGGGTTTTCATCACAATGTCTGTGATTACTGGTGTGATGAGAGGCAAGGATTTTTGGAAGATAGCAACTAATTGCTCAGGAGGGTTCTGTTCCTGAGAACTAGTGCCAGAAGCAGAGGCAGGTGGCTGAGTTTATGGGAGTGGCTGAGTATATGTGAGACCTTCAGGTGAAGGTGCCATCTGTGGGTGAATGGTGGCAGATGGACTTTGTTCGTGGGAGAATTTGGCAAGCAGCTCTTTGAGTCTGCTCACCTCCTCCTCAAGAATGGTGTTTTGAGCAACTATATCAAAGAAGAAGCTCAGGTCATCATCAGTTTGCACTGAATCACCTGACCTCCTCACTGTGTCAGGATGTACATGCACTGAGTGTGGCTCAGTAGTTGCATGTGCCCCTTTGTCTTGGTTCTGGGGACTTCCAGCCTCCGGATTGGATCCATCATCGGCAGTTGCCTCTGGTGAGGTCTTAGTGATGGTACCAGCTTCTTCCTGCTCAGATGCTGATGCAGGGGAAGTGGCAGCCTCACCAGATTGTCTGATCTCCCTAGCCACACTGGGAGATGAGACATGTGATTCTCGGTGTTATGGGCTCCAACTAACACTTGTTTCCATTCTCTCTTCGGTTGGAGATACCCCAGTTGTGATTGGTTTCTGGGGAGAGGGTGGAGTGTTAAGATGGGTCAACACTTCTGGAATGATTAAAGTAGGGCTTTTAGGGGCGGTTGTAGTGGGAGATGGGGTAGAAGCAGATTGCACATGGGGAGGAATGTGCTCTTCAATGGCAACATCCTCAATTGAGAAAGGTTCCAGATGTGTGGCAGCCCCTGAAATGGTTGCATCAGGCTCCTGTAAAGAGGAAACTTGTACGGTTGTGGTAGGTGGAGTCATGGTGACTGCTGGGAGAATCTGGCCAGCAGTCACTTCCTGCGTTTGTGTTGCAGGGGCATCCTCAGGGGACTCATCTCCCTGAGTAGCCTTTGTGGGTTTCTTTTGGTTTTGGGCTTGGTGGGGACTTTAGACTTGGAGGTGGAGGCTGTGGGTTCCAGCTGCGTAGGTTTGCGCAGCTTGGCAGCCTTTTTGAGTGTCTGGTCGGTGTTGTGCCTGGAGTATACCTCAGCTAATACAGCCATGGCAGGGACTCCAGTGCCAACTAGTCCCTCAGTATTAAGCTGGCTCTCTATCATGGCCATAATGAACCGTGGATATAAAATCCAACGGTTTGCAAATGGTTTTGAGGCCATGTCTTTGAGTTCCAAAAATATTATTTCAGTAAAATTTAATAGCTGTTTCTCAAAGATAGAGTACAATACCTGTTGCCACCTTGTGGACATCTGGTCCCATGAGGATGTCTTCGGGGCCAGACAAACATTCACCATGTTGAAGATAAGACGTTGTGGATCAGGAAAATGTTTCTTCAGCAAGGTGGAGGCAGAGAGGTTACCCTGATAATCATGAGCAGTGAAAGAGAGATCAAGGGTGCCTTTGGGGTAGGCAGTTGGGAAGGTGGCATCCTCCAGCTTTAGGGTTTGTCATATGATAGCTGGAGTGATGACCACGGGTTTGTTGTTCACGGACGATCGGAGAGAGACCTCACCGTCGTTCTCTCCAGATTAAACGGTAACGTTCGTCCAGAACTCTGATAGGGAATCGGCATGAATGATTGGATTTAATAGGAAGGCCGTTTGGTATGGTGAGTCGGTCATCAGATCAATGGCATTGTGAAGTTTTGACTAGAAGGGCGATTTAGTAAGGTATGCGACACAGTTGTGTCGGGGCTTGAGTTGCATGGTCGCCATTAATGGTGTATGGGAAGTTTCAGAGGTTTTTGAAAGTTAGGTCAAGTGAGAATGAAAAGCTCTGAAGGTTTGGTTGGGTATTTATAGTCTAAAAGAAAACTACTGAAGGGTTTGGTGTTAGTCATCAGTTGTTGAAACTACTGATGACATGGTTTTAACCTTCAGAAGTTGTAACATCTGAGGACTTGGTGTTAGTCTTCAGTAGTTGAAACTACTGAGACCTTGGTTTTGTCCTTCAGATGTTGTAAACGACTGAAGACTTGTTGTTAGTCATCAGTAGTTATAAACTACTGAAGACATGGTTTTCATCTTCAGACGTTGTAACAACTGAAGACTTGGTGTTGGTCTTCAGTAGTTGTAAACTACTGACATCAGTAGTTATAAACTACTAAAGACATGGTTTTCCTTCAGTTTTTGTAAACAACTGAGGACTTGGTGTTAGTCATCAGTAGTTGTGAAACTACTGAAGACATGGTTTTGTCCTTCAGTTGTTTGGGTATGAAACAACAGATGTAGGTATCAGCTGAAGAGTAAAGTTACTCATCAGCTGTTTCCGTCAATTTAGTTGTTTCATTCTGACCTCCACATTTACTCATCAGCTCTTTGACTGACCTTCAGATGTTTCATTGGCCCTTCAGCTCTTGTGAATATTTATTCTTCAGCTCTTGTGATCAGATGTTCATCAGTGCTGATGAAATAAATTATGCTTCAGAGCTGGTGAACAAATTTTGTTTTCAGTACTTATAAGATTGCACATCAGTACTTGTGAACAAAATTTGTTCTTCAGTACTTATTTGTTTGAAAATTGTACAACAGTAGTTATACCCACATCAGTAGTTGTAACTACATCAGCTGTTTTCAACAAATAATGTACTTCATTACTTTGAATCATTTTAGTCTGCAGTAGTTGTGAAAATGCTGAAGACTAAATTATTCATCAGTACTTATATTTGACCTTTGCATACCAATGCTCATCAGTACTTGTGAACTGAGAGCATCAGTATTAGTCAAATTATTCTAGCTGCAACATACCAAGCCTTAGTACCAAATTTTGGAATGTGGCACTATCTAAAGGCTTAGTAAAGATATCTGCAAGCTCATCAGCACTAGGCACAAACTTTGGATCAATCAGACCTTTTTCATAGCAATCTCTTATAAAATGATGTCTGATCTATATATGTTTGGTTCTAGAGTGCTGGACTGGATTTTTAACAATATAAAGAGCTGAAGCACTATCCATTAGTAATGGAGTCTTAGTCTCTGTAATGCCATAATCCAAGAGTTGGTTCTAAAGCCAGAGTACCTGGGAAGTACAACTTGCAGCAGCAATGTACTCAGCTTCAGCTGTGGATGTAGCAATTGATGTTTGTTTCTTACTCTGCCAAGAAACTAAACAATTGCCTAGGAATTGGCAACCACCAGAAGTGGATTTTTTGGTGACTTTGCATCCTGCATAGTCACTATCAGAGAAAGCAACTAATTTGCAAGAATGCCCAGTTGAATACCAAAGACCTAGTGATTGGGTACCCTGCAGATATCTAAAGATCATTTTGACTACAATCAAATGGGATTCTTTAGGTGCAGCCTGAAATCTAGCACAGGCACATGTTGCAAACATGATGTCTGGTCTAGAAGCTGTAAGGTACATTAAGGACCCAATCATACATCTGTAAAGGGTTTCATCAACCGCTTTACCTTTCTGATCTACATCCAGTTGTGTGATGCTGCTCATGGGAGTAGAACAGGACTTACAGTTTTGTAAATCAAACTTATTCAACAACTCTTTGGTGTATTTGGACTGATGAATAAAGATTCCATCAGCCCTTTGTTTGATTTGCAAACCTAGAAAGAACTGTAATTCCCCCATAGCACTCATTTCAAACTTTTGCTTCATGAGCTTTGTGAATTCATCACACAATTGTGGATCAGAGGATGCAAAAATTATGTCATCTATAAAAATTTGAACAAGGAGCTTATGCTGTCCCACAGTCTTGATGAATAAAGTTTTATCAATGGTGCCTCTAGTGAACTTATTTTCTAAAAGAAAAGTTAAGAGTGTCTCATACCAAGCTCTAGGAGCTTGCTTCAGCCCATAGAGAGCCTTATCAAGCTTATACACCCAATCAGGATGTTTATTGTCCTCAAAGCCTAGTGGTTGATACACATAAACTTCCTCCTTTATTTTACCATATAAGAATGCACTTTTGACATCCATTTGATAAACCTTAAGACTATGATAGGCAGCATAAGCCAAGAACAATCTAATTGCCTCCAGTCTGGCTACAGGGACAAAGGTTTCATCATAATCGATGCCTTCCTCTTGTGCAAACCCCTGGACAACCAGCCTGGCCTTGTTCTTAACTATTTGGTCCTTTTCATCTGTTTTGTTCTTAAATACCCATTTAGTGCCTATTGCACACTTACTTTGGGGTAAAGGAACAAGCTCCCACACTTGCTGTTTCTTGAACTGAAAAAGCTCAAGCTGCATTGCTTCAACCCATCCATTGTCTCTGAGTGCAATATGGTAGTTCTTAGGCTCTTGCTGACTGATGAAGAGAGCATGGAAGCAGAAGTTGGACAATTAACTTCTGGTTGAAACTCCAGCATTGATATCACCAATGATTTGAGATGTGGGGTGATTCTTCAGCTCTTGATAGACTATAAGATCAGTGCAAGTGTTTGTAGGACTTTTAGCAGCAACTGATGGTGATGAAGATTCTTGAAACCATGTAGGAGATGGCAGCTCAAATGAAGTAGAGCATGCAGAAATTTCATCAGCATTTGTTGTGGATGGGGCTGCTGAAGCTACAGGAGCATCAGGTTTAGTGGACTCAGGCAGGTGGTCACTAAACCTGAAAAGGTGAGTACTGGCTACATCATCATCAGTACCACCAGGTGGAGAACTGTTGACAGGCACAACAGCTGGAGGTTGATAAGAAACATATTGCAGTATGTCCAGATCAAACAACTCCACAGCGTTTTGTGGAATCTTGTCCTTTGGAGATTCATTGAACTTGACATGCAGAGTTTCTTCAACCATCTTTGTCCTACAGTTGAAAACTCTGTATCCCTTGCAAGTTGATGAATAACCAATAAAATACCCTGCATCCACCTTACTAGCAAACTTCTGGAGTGGATTGCTAGTGTTGAGAATGAAACATGGACACCCAAAGGTTCTAAAGAAGGAAATCAGAGGGGCCAAATGATGAAGTACTTCATAAGGAGTCTTCATCAACCTCTGATTCACTAATGCTCTATTCTACACATAGCAAGCTGTGTTGACAGCTTCAGCCCAAAAGGTCAGTGGCAATCCTGAGTCAGCCAGCATTGACCTTGCAGCTTCAATGAGAGTCCTGTTCTTTCTCTCAACCACTCCATTCTGTTTAGGAGTTCTGGGAATACTGAACTGCCTTTTAATTCCCTTAGACAGGTAGAAGTCATCAAGTGTGTGGTTTCTAAACTCTGTTCCATTGTCACTCCGCACACACTTGACCTGCAGGGAATACTGCTTCTCCATAAATAACACAAAGTTCATAATAGCCTTGGCAGCTTCATCCTTGGTGTGCAAGAAGAAAGTCCATACATATCTGGAGTAATCATCCACAATTACCAGACAGTATTTCTTCTTTGCCATGCTCATCACCCTGACAGGACCAAAGAGATCCATGTGCAAGAGTTGCAAGCAGACAGTGGACTTTGGTTCTTCTATTGGAGGGAATGAAACTCTGTGTTTTTTCCCTTTAAGCAAGCAGTGCAGTGTCTTCACACTTGAACTCCTTCAAAGGCAATCCTCTTACTAAACCATGGTTTATCAGCTGATTCATGTTCTTGAGATTAACATGCCTCAGCTTTCTATGCCATAGAGTAGACTCTTGAGGAGAGGCCTTGGAGAATAGGCAAGGATGGCCTTTTAGATCTATCTTTTTGGAATGATCTAAGGCATATACTCTTCCTGTCCTGTTGGCCTTCAGGAGAGTATATTCATCCAACACCTTGTCAATCAAATTTAGAACTTTGGATGACAGAATCCGACAGTTCTGGCTTGTGAAAAGGGCAACGTGGCCTTTATCATACATTTGACTGACACTCAAGAGATTGTACTTGAGATTCTCCACATGGTTAACATCATCAAACCTTATTTCCCCATTGGAAACAAAGCCTTTTCCGATGATGTAACCCTTTGCATCATTGCCAAAGGAAACAAATCCCTTCTTTCCTTGAGAGTAGTCATTAAGAAGGGAACTGCTTCCTGTCATATGCACGGATCCTCCACTGTCTACATACCAGATGCTTCTTTGACATGTTGAAGAACCCTGCAATCATAACAACAAGTTAGTTAGTTTTAGAGACCCAAACCTTTTTGGTTTTGGGTCTGTTCTTAACAACAGGTGCAACACTAACAGGTGTGTTATGTGTGACAGCCTGAGGTGAAGGAGATGGTGTAGATGAGGAACCTTTTGGCTTGGATTTCCTTTTCTGTGGTTTCAACACAGGAGCATCTAATTGGTTGACTCTTCCAATTAGATGCTGAACCATCATCACAAGTTGTGTCTGACTTTGTGATAAAGCTTTCAGCTCTTCAGACACATTGGGGCTTGCTGATGATGGATTCCTGTGTTGCACCATCTTCTTTTGAGCAACCTCAGCTGTTGCCTGAGTAACCCCTACATTCTTTTTGGATTTGCTTTTGGGCTTAGGGGTTTCAGGCTTTGATATTGCTAGTACAAACTTGGTCTCAAACTCATTTTTCATTGTATTCATGTGCTCTTTAATTTTCTCCTTTTGTTTGAGTTTGGAACCTCTTTTATACCAGCAATCATCAGTAAGATGATTGAACAAGCCACATATCTCACATGGCTTCTTCTTCATCTTATGTTGATCATCTATTGAAGAGGATGAAACTGCTGAAGACTTGTTCTTCAGCTGTTTGCTGTCAGTACTTGCAGTTTTCTTCCTTGTAAGACCTGCTTTCCTGACATCCTCTTCATTAGGATTCAAACCCTTTCTACTTGCAGTTTTCTTCTCTTCAGTACATGCAAGTGTTGGGTTTTGAACTTCAGGTGTTATCACTTGCTCTCCAGTACTTTCAGTACTTCTAGAGACAACACCTGAGTTGATCAACTTGTTGATCATGTGACAGTCAGCATTTGAACCATCACCTGTTGTAGCATCAGCTGATTGGTTTTGGGAGGAAATGCTGACCTCTACCTCTGATGATGCTATATCAAATAGTAAGTCACATGATGAGAAGGATTGGTTATTGCTCTCTCCATCAGATTCAACTTCTGCTCTTGAAGTGAAATCTGTAGGAGGAGCAGTGTCATTATAACCAATGCCAAACTTCACATTGGAAGCTGATTGCTTACTAAGAAGCATTTCAAAACCCTTGCAGGATTGCACCCATCGATCACACTCTACTTTTGTGGCTGTAAGAGTTTCCTTGAGGTCTCTGTACTTCTCTAGAAGTACCTCTTCCCTTGCCTTATCATCTTTGATTTGACATTTTAGCTTATAAATCTCATCATTTTTATCTTTAAGCACAGACTCAAATTCAGCTTTTCTTTTGGAAAGAGTTTGCTCTAACTCAAGATTTTTATTAATTAAAGCTACATTTGCCTCTCTAATAGAAGCAAATGCTGCTATGCATGAATCAGAACAAAGCTTGGCTTTAGCCTCAGAAGATACCTGTGATGAAGCATTGGAGGATGAACCATCACCGGACTCCAGGGCCATGAGAGCAAGGTTCCCAAAAGGATGATCACCACCATGTTGACCAGCACCTTGGAATAGTTGTTCTTGACCAGATAAATCATCTGGTAAACTACTCCAGTCAATAACTCCTGGGGTGAAGAAGCTGTGTTGTTGAGGTTGGGTTTGATGATGAGATTGGGAAGGTTGAGGCTCAGGGAGAGCATGTGGTGGCTGAGCAGAAGATCCTTGAGCTTGACTGGGCTGAGGCACATAGTAGCAGGGGTATGGATATGGCATATGACCCTGAGGCACAAAGTAAGCAGGTGATGCCTGTGCTGGTGATGGATGACTGGAACTGGTGGAATGTTGCCCTCTGTGCTGTGAGCTATTGCTTGGAAAAGTCACAAAGGGTGCAGAAGAGTTAGATCCAGATGATCTACACTCTCTAGCAAAGTGACCAAGCCTGTGGCACTTGTGACACCTCAACTTGCTCTTGTCAAAACCAACTTTGGTTTTGCCAGAGAGACCAGGAAATTTCCTGCCAGTTCTCTTGTAGAACTTTTGAGATTTGATATTTATCATTGCCATTTGACTCAAAATATCCATCTCTTCCAGATCATCATCTGGAATGCCCTTCAAGTCCTCCATCAGAAAGCACATATTATCACTGCTACCTCCTGAGCTACCATCAACACCAACAAAAGCATGTTCAGAGTTAGTAGAGAAAGCAATATGCTCATCATATGCACTCTCTGATGCAGCATATTCTGACTCTTGACCTATCAGTGCAGCATTGCCTGATACAAAGTCATCAGTGAGCTTGCCAAAGATGGACAACTTCCTTTTCTGCTCTATCTCTCTCTCAAAAGTAAGTAGTTTCCCATGAAGTTGGGTGAGAGATAGAGTATCCAGATTTGCACTGGAACGTAGGACAATGGTATAAGTGTCCCATCTCTCAGGCAGGGATCTAAGAAAACGATTGTTCATCTGACTATTGGAATACTCTTGTTTAACCATTTTCAGCTCAGAAATAAGACAAGAGAATCGGTCATACTGTTGAGTCAGTGTCTCACCCTTCCTATGAGAGAATGTCTCATATTGTTGGGCGAGGATTTCCCTAGTATTTGCTAAGACCTCATTGGTTCCTCCAAATTGTTCCTTTAGAGCAACCCAGAGATCATGTGCAGTTTCATGATGCAAAAGCCCTGAATAGATCTCATTTGGAATTGCCATAGCCAAAATTCCATGGGCTTTAGCATCAATCTCGAACAGCTTAAGATCTTCGTCCGAATATTGATCAGGTTTCTTCGGAACCTGTTCATTTGATTCAGGGACGCTCACCATAGGCTTGTATGGTCCATGCACCACTGACTTCCAACAACCAGCACTGTTGACAGACAAGTGATGAAGCATACGACGTTGCCATATGTTATACTCATTCCTCACAAGCATCGAAGGCTTGGTAGAGGAACCAGTATTGTGAGGATCGTTCGTTGGTGTCGCCATCTCAGATTTCAGTCAAAATCAAGTTAAACAAAACAAATGTAGCTCAAAACCACGAGAACCTTAAGTTTAACGACCAGAAACAGCAGAGTCTCAATCTCTATAACTAATTCTTGCAAATTGCTAATTCGATCAAATGTAGAGATGAAAAGAGCAGTTTCAATGATCAATAGTGAAATCGATCAATGATTAACCTGCTCTGATACCATTTGACAGGATCTCAGCCTCTAGTTTGATCAATTAGGTTGTATTCGCAGCGGATTTAGCACGAGAATTAGCAATTACAGCAAGAACACATATGATTTTGCATGTAACAGTACACATATAGAAAGAGAGAACAATTCTGCCAAAAAGGTATTTTCTATTACTCACACGTTTGGCACGGTTACAATAAGGTCATCTTCCTTTTATAGGAAGAATGACGTAGGCTGATGTCACTTGATAGTGACATCAAACCGTCATTAACAAACTACTGATAGAACACCTAAACTACTGAAGATGTCAAACAACTGACATCTTCTTACAAATAGATAAGTGTTCTACTTATTACAAGTACTGAAAAAACAAGAAACTACTGAAAGTTACAACGATTGAAGAACAGACTCTTCAGTCGTTTACAACTACTGAACTATAACAACTGAAGAACAAACTCTTCAGCTGTTGTACAAACTACTGAAAAGGAAAAATACAAACTACTGAAAAGGAAAAATACAAACTACTGACAGAGAGAAACCATCACAACATCTGAAGAAGACTTCTTCAGCTGTTGTGACAAACTCTAAAGCTTCAGCACTTGGTCTTCAGACTTTGGGCTTCAGATGTTTCATCAACTGATGACATCAGTAGTTGTCATCAGCTGATGTCTTCAGTCTTTGTCTTCAGACTTTGTGTATCAGTTGTTGATCTTCAGTTCTTCAGTTCTTCAGCTGTTGATCTTCAGCACTTGAGTCACCAGTACTTGAAGTCTTCAGTACTTGTATTCTTCAGTACTTCAGACTTTAATACTTGTCTTCAGTACTTGGGATCTTCAGCTGTTGTTCTTCAAATCTTTGATCTTCAGATGTTGAGTCTTCAGTCTTTGTCAAACTGCTGATGAAGCCTTCAGCAGCTGTTGTGATGTCATGTGGGACTTAGTGGTTTTCCTGATCTTGGCTCATTGGTTCTTTTGGTCCAACATCTAGTTCATTTGTTATTTACATCTATACACTAATTAGATGGGAAAAATATTTATTCGTTACAACCTTCAATCTTGCTAGTACGTTCTACCTCTTGTAATTGGACGATCATATGTCTTGATCTAATTTGTTTTATAATATCTGATATCTTATGTTTTAGAAGAACATAAGATAAGAAGATAAGAAATGAAGTCATTTTCAATGAAAAAAACCACTAATGATGATCATGTTTAAGGAGATAGGGACGATGGGGTGTATATAGGTAAAAAAATAAAGACAAAATTATAAAATTATACTAGTAAATTTGGTCTAAATTTAAAGTTTGAATAGGTTAATTGCTACCTCTAGCATCTTCTTAGGCTATAGCTAGGGTTGTAAATGAACCGAACAAGCACGAACAATGCCTTGTTTGTGTTACCTTGTTCGTGTTCCTTCATTAAAAAAATAATTTGTTTGGGAACTGTTCACGGGCGCTTATTGAATGATATTCTTGTTCGTGTTCTTCATTTAAGAAATGGGTATGCTCATAAATTGTCCACGAGCATACAAATATATAAAGGTTGAACCTAAAGGCTCGGGAAATCAAAAAAAGATATTGAAGATCAAAAAAAATTGAGCAAGATTTTTAGGTTTAGTATAAATAGTTTGCTTTTGATGTATTATAATTCATCCTGATTTGTGCAAAACTTTTGTAATTATTACATTAAAGCAATAGAAATTAAAGTTATTTACATGTGTTGCTTGATTCTTCTTTATATTATTTGTTTAATCACACTAGTTACTATTCCGTTAGTGATTACATTCCACAAACTTCTCACGAGATCGATTTATATTGAAATTCAAGGTCGTTACAATTGGTATTAGAGCCATGAGTGCTCTGCATCGATTGGATTAGAGATTTAAGCATTTTGAAGAGTTTGTGAGCTACACATTCGATTTCTTATTGATGATTGTGTTGATTTCTGCTTTTGTGGTTAATTCGAAGGTGTTAAGATCTGAAACAAGCTCGTTTGACAAAGTGAAGATGATTTCATGGTTTAATTTGGACTTAATTGAATCAATTATTGATAATTAGGATCAAATTAGAATTTAGTTCATTAATTTGTAGCTTAATCAATTAATTTTTGACATCAGACTGAAGTTGGAAATTTGGAAATTGCACCAAATTGATTCTGCGAAAACTTAACTTTCACACGCGGGGAGAAATTCATAGATAGCTCCTTTCACATTTATCTTTTATACCCTACTAAGATCAGCCGCTTCTGCTTTGGGATTTGAGATAGATGTTTCCACATGTAATTCAGTTCCTAATGTTTTGTAATAGGGCTTGGGGGAGACGATGGATAATGCTTAAAGGCAGTGTAAACATCATCATCTTAGGTCATAAATATGCGAGATGGCATTTATGGGGAATAAATATCTAATGTCCCAAGGTGTTGAACAATACCTAATGAGTTTGTTCACTTATAAACTACCTCAACAATATGGGGATCCCTTTGGATACGCTCACTAGAGTGCTATGACTCACCATTAGTAACGGGTTTTATGTTTTTGAGGTGGTAGGTGGTTCAAACTCTAAATAGTCGACCCCTCTTTGTTTGATTTCGCACTTGTAAAACTGCAATCCCCACTCTCGTTGTGTTTGAATTTGTCCCTTTATCCGTTTAAGGCGAATGTCCTTGTGTTTGAAGGCATTACTATTTACCTGTCATCAAAGTTGAATAATGTTCTAAGACGATAGAGAAAAAGTTTTACAAATACCGGTTGTAAGAGAATGATAAAGAAAGTAAAGTGATAAGGGACTTCGTCACTAGTTGGTGATGGTAGTGGTGGCCTGAGATGTAGTAAAAAGTTGTGGTATGAGATATAGTGACAAACGTGGGGTGGGCTACGTTGGGATGATAAGGGCTTTTAGTCTAACTAATAATAAATTTAAATTTAAATATTATTTAAGAAAGGAAATTAAATGGGGGGTTAAAAAGACCATTTTACCCTCACGTAAGGGACACATCGCGTCTTTTAACATCAAAAATCGTCATCTGTCGGTAAAGATAAAACGTGCAAACATTTTAAAATGTAAAAAACAATTTCTGTAATTTTTTTAGTTTAAGAACTATATTGATTTAGTATAAAATTAAAAGGACTAAGAGTGTAATTTGTTTTATAATAACAATGATGTGAACACCAGACCGGCAGGCCGGCCATTAAACTGTGAGCCAGTACCTTTGGCGGTCTGGTTGCGACTAGATGAACTGTTTTGTAAATAACCGACCAGTTCTTGGCAGGCGCCGGTTGATCGGCAAACCGGGATTGGAGGTTCAACCAGAAATGACAAATTAGACTTGAAGAAATGATGAGATCTGCAACAAAAGCCTTCGATAAACAAGTAGCAGACTTTAATCTACATGAACAGCACCATGCAGTGCAACCTTCAATATGCATTGATTATTGGACTTGATCAATCTACATATCTGGATCACTTGCATGGAAGAACCTCTGTACGAGGTTTTTGACTTGTGGTGAGGTGCAGTGGGGTACATTGATGTGGACAGCTGCTTGATGTCAGATGAAGTACTTTCTTAAACCAAATAAAAAGGCCTAAAGTACATATAATAGAAATGTGAAAATAATATGGGCTATTGTTATGTACACTCAAAAGACAAGTGTAAATAAAGGGTTCTAATGGGGACACTGTAAGGGTTTTTGGGGGTAGGCCGGACATAAAGGTCACGGTTAGAGCAAAAGGTCACGTTGTGTAACCTAAACGTGACCGCAAGGGCTTGCAGTCATGGTTTCTGTGTCAGTCATTTGACACCACGTGACAACAAACGACAAAAGTACACAGATAAAGTGAAAACCAGACACCAAACCGTCACGGTTTGCCCTAATCGTGACCTTTAGGGTACCAGGTATACCTTTACGGTACGAGGTACTCTGACAAAAGGCCCGTGATTCGCGTGTCGCCTACTTCAAACCGTCACGGCTTGGCCAAACCGTGACGGTTTGGCGCCCAGATTTTCACAATAAATAACCTCACGATTTCATTCAACAACCACAACCATTACCGTTTTTCAATTTTTTGAAGTATTAATATCTTCATTTTTTCAACAAAATATCCTCCTGATTTTCAACATAAATAGCCTTCGTCGTTCCAAAAGCACCTTAATTCGGAAACAATATCGAGTTCGAGAGATCATTATCAAAAGCCAAAGCTTCCAGATTTGAATGAGGAGCCACATATCGAAGATTCGAACCCGGTTGAAGTAGTATCTGTTTTATTATAACTTCTTATTTAAAATATCTAACCATTATCTTTTTTAGAAATTTACGTATACGGGAGTCACCCCCGTGGGGGGAGGAGGAAACCAACCCGTCGAACACATTTGCTGAAGAGGCGTACAACTCTTTATTTGGACCGACGGGTTACGGTGAAGGGTACAGACATCCCCTTGTAATTCTTACGGGCATTTCTCGAACACGTACCTTACGGACATCCCCGTACCAGTCAGAACTAGAAATTACACATGTGTCGGATACTTTTAATAGGAATGACACAGATGAGAGTGACGGTTCGGTTCACCTCAAAGAAAACCATGGGGACACCGCCGAGCACGATGGGGATGAGGATCGGATAAGAAAGGCTACGGTTTCTTATAAACCGATACAGTACGAAGAGTTTTTATTCTTTTGTTTATTTTATTTTTTTATTTGTTTTATATATGTTTTTATGTCTAGCTTTATAATTTTTTCAGTATTTTGATTCTCGTGAGGACTTGGAGAAGTGGGCTAAAATGAGAGGACGCGAGCATGGGTGCGTCATTGTGGTGGGACGGTCACGAAAAAAGGATGTAGAACTATTATGCAATCGTAGTGGTGAACCTAAATTCACTGGCACAAGTAGGCGTACCGGGAGCATAAAGAAAGGATGTCCCTTTAAACTCGTAGGGAAGTACGTAGGAAATAGTGACAGTTGGATGTTAGAGGTGAGAAATGAGACGCACAACCATGATCCTGTTGTGCACGAGGAGGGACACGCGCATCTTAGGAAGATGACTGCCGAAGAAATTGATCTTGTCGATAAGTTACACAGGCAGCACGTGCGGCCACGACACATCCATTCAGCCGTAAGGGAGCACTTTCCCCACAGCGTCTGTGTTGTTCAGGACATATACAATCTTACGTCGAAGTTTAGGGATGAGGGGAGAAAAGGCATGACACCAATGCAGGAACTTGAAAACCTGCTACAATCTAAAGTTCGTGTATGAAATACGACAGAATGCAGCTACTAAGGCCGTGGAAGATGTTTTCTTTTGTCATCCTACTTCGTATAAAATGTGGCGCGCATTCTCGCACGTGATGTTGATAGACACGACGTACTAGACCAACATGTACAACATTCCGTTTGTTAAGGTTATTGGCATTACGTCGACGTCGAAGTCGTTTTGTATTGCGCATGAATTTATATCGAGGGAACGGCAGGACAACTTCACATGGGTCTTGGAGCAAATCAGAGATATGCTCGATGGGTTTGTGGAGCGCCGCGTTATTATCACAGACAGGGACCTGGCCCTGATGAGCGTTTGTGACACAGTGTTCCCGAGTGCTACTAAAAACCTATGCAGGTGGCACGTTAGGGAGAATATCAAAAGACGGTGGAATATCATTTTCAAAACCGACATGTGGAAGGATTTTCCATATTGGTGGAAGACCTTGTGTTCTTCTCTCACAGAGGCATTGTACGATTACAATTGCACAAAGATGGAAGAAAAGTTAAATGAAGATGGTAAACATGGTAAGAATTTCATAGTTATTGTTACTCTAATAATTTATTTGTTTATTTTATAAAATTTGTTATTTCTTTCAGAGGTATGGGAATATTTTGGAATAATTGGTTGATGCCGTACAAAGAGAAATTTGTTAGTTGTTGGATGTACGACCGCCTTAACTTTGGTGAATTTACAACTAATAGGGTTGAGGGTCAGCATGTCAACTTCAAGAGTTACCTCACAGGGACCAATAATACGTTGCAGACACTTGTCGGATATGTTTGTGACCTCGGGCGCGGCCAGGAGATTGAAATTTGTAAAACATTCGAGGTGTCCCGTGTGAAGATAAAAAAGACCATCGACTGTCATTGTTTTAAAATTGCATTATAAAGTATCCCTTTTTGCCTTAGCCTCCTTGAATTAGAGTTGATGAAAATGGAAATGATTCAGGAGTCTGGGGTTCATGTGGACACCAGTTGTCCACGTCCATGGGCTTGCCATGTGCTTGTCGTTTGGAGATATACATCCGAGAATGTTATATTTTTCTTAATATATTTTTTTACTATTGTCACACGATTGCATATTTTTCACTAATAATTTAACCTTTAAATCCAGTCACAAGTATTCCACTCGATGCAGTAGATCCACTGGAGGAAGCTTGATTTCGACTACGATGAGAAATTTGATGACTTGAAACAAAAGGTATGTCGTCTCCCAATCCTCAAGTAAAAAAATTGTTTAAGAAATTATACGAGTCTTTGTTTTCAAGCAAGTCAAAACTTAAAGAACCTGAGGTGCGTAATGACCGACGTGGTCGTCCAAATATTAAGGAGCAACAAAGAAGAGCGGACTCCAATGCATCACAGTATGAGGCAGCTAGACACAGGTCGTATACTTTCTCACAACAAACTATGCCTGACCCGGCGTGACATAGCTCATATACCCCCAGTTTAAAATGCCCAACGGCCGTTTTAATCGGGCAAAGGCTGCTTCAAATGTACCGATTATGGAGCTTGCCTAGGGTTTCCTTTAATAGTGAAACCAAAGGACGTGATAAAAGTTATGAAGTTTAAGGATCAGCTGCCCCAATGGATTCACCGGTACGCTTCGAGTATAAAAGATGTGCGGCCTGATGGTAACTGTGGTTTTCGGGCGATCGCGGTGGCTTTAGGGAACAAGCAAAAAGAATAGGAATGAGTTAGGCAACAAATGTTGTCGGAGATGGACAGAAACATATGGTATTGGCGGAGCAATTTAAACCGCGAGATGCCTGGCTATTATGATTCTATTCGTAATAGCTTAAATTGGTTTGGCACGACTCAACCCGCACCCGATACCCATTGGCTAACTTTTCCAGCCTATGGACTCGTGATTGCGGAAACATTCACTTGTATTGTGCATCTTATTTCTTCATTTGGTAGCCAGACATGGTTCTCGCTGAGAACAGTCCCCGAACCATTATTTATATATCCAGTTGTCGCACTTGCTAATATTAACCAAGATCACTTTATCTGTATACAATTGGAAGGGGATTACCCAATGCCCAATGTGGGCTACCATTGGACGAGATTTGCATATAAACAAGCACTAGAATGGCAAAATATGTATCAGGATCGTATAAACAATTACGTTAGAATAATGGATCGTCAAAGAGGCACCAATGCCAAATGTAAGCTATCATTGTCGGAGACATTATAATATTAATCAAGATCACTTTATTTGATGATGATGATGATGATGATAAAAATAATAGTAAAAATAATAGTAAAAATAATAGAAATAATAAAAATAAAAATAATAGTAATAATAATAATATTACTAATAATACTAGAAATAATAGTAATAATAATAATAATAGAAATAATAATAAAATAATAGTAATAATAATAATAATACTAGAAATAATAATAATAATAATAAAAATAATAATAATAATACTAGAAATAATAATAATAATAATAATAATAATAATAATAATAATAATAATAATAATGTAATAATAATAAAACACTAAATCAAATAGGAGAATAACTGTCATGGTTAGGGTTAACCGTCACGGTTAGGAGGATAAACTGTGACGGTTAGACCTAACCGTCACGATTAGGGTTTCTGACAACTAGGGTTTCTGATAACAAAGCAAACCGTGAAGGTTTGCCCAAACCGTCACCATTTGCACAAACTCTGTTTAAATCCTTTTGTTTTCCACATATTTCAGCGAACCACTCCCGTCCCGACCGGTTAAGACGGTAGGGCAACAGGGGAGTGGTGTGGGCTCGAAACCCACTTCCACCGGTTCGGGGCGGTTTTTTTGTAAGAAATATTAACTTAGGATACTTTTTAAAAAACAAGGCAAAAGGTCACGGTTAGACCTAACCGTGACCTTTTGCCTTATTTTTAAAAAGTATCCTAAGTTAATATTTCTTACAAAAAAAAAACCTGCCCGAACCGGTGGATGTGGGTTTCGAGCCCACACCACTCCCTGTTGCCTACCGTCTTAACCGGTCTGGACGGGAGTGGTTCGCTGAAATGTGTGGAAAACAAAATCATTTAAACAGAGGTGAACCAAAAGGTCACGGTTTTGGCAAACCGTGACCCCTTTGTTCACTTGTGGCGTTGTTGAATGAAGCTGTCACATTTTCTTGAGAAAAGGTCTCACCTTGTGACCTTGCCGTGAGAGTTTACATGGGCAAAGTGTCACGGAGAGCCCTAACCGAGACCTTTTAAGTTTCCTCAAACTCATATTTAACTGTTTATGATCAATTAGGTATGTCAAAATGGATATTTTTTTATGAACACGCACACACATCAACATATATAGACAATAAGAACAAATACTCTTCGTAGACGTACATACAAACATGTGTACGTGTACAAACGTGACGTTTTAATGATAACCTAAACAATCTTATCATGAACATATCAACATATATAAATCTTATAGTTCGTAAACCTATGTTTAAGCATACATAATAACTCTAATAATGATAAATAATAATAATGATGATGATGATAATAATAATAATAATAATAATAATAATAATAATAATAATATACTCTAATATAAATAAAAAATTTAATAGTAATAATTTAAAATTGATACTAATAATAATAATATAATTATATTTTTTATTAAACAAAAAGAACAAAATAATAAGAATAAGAATAAGAATAATAACAACAACAACAATAATAATAATAATAATAATAATA
This sequence comes from Flaveria linearis, assembly GCA_024085815.1. NCBI lineage: Eukaryota > Viridiplantae > Streptophyta > Magnoliopsida > Asterales > Asteraceae > Flaveria > Flaveria linearis. The sequence continues at coordinate 28,096,165 of CM044003.1, forward strand.
ATAATAATAATAATAATATACTCTAATATAAAAAAATGTAATAATAATAATGATAAATAATAAATAATAAAATAATAATAACAATAATAATAATAACAATAATAATAACAATAACAATAATAATAATAATAATATAATAATAATAATAATAATAATAATAATAATAATAACAATAATAATACTAAAAATTAATATGGAACCAAAAGGTCATGTGGAGGTCACCCCGTGACATTTTTAGATATTTTTGAATCCAATTTCCCCTCGATTAGTGCACCTGCCCTATCCGAAGGTGTGACGGTTTGGCCAAACCATCACACTTTACTCATTTCATCTCTGATTTCACCTCGATTACATCACCTGCCGTGAAACTAAAAGGTGACGGTTTAGCCAAACCGTCACCGTTTGGTTTTCGGCTTCTCCTTCAACCGTCCCCATCTCACCATTTCCCCATTTCACACCCACATCCACCATCTCCCACCATCTCCCACCGTCGCCATTTGACCACCATTTCATGCCAAACCGTCACCGCGAGACCTACCCGTGACAGTTTCATCCACCATCTCCCATGTAACACCCGTATTTTCTTTTTAAAGAAATAAAAGAATAAAAGAGAAAGAAAAAGGAAGAAATGAAAGTCAACCTAAAGTTGATGGGTAAAAAGTGCCAAAAGGACAAAGAGAATAAAAGTTGGTGAATAAAGGGGTATGGCCACCTATTTTGGCCAGTCAAACACTCTCATTCGGTTTTTTTAGAAAAAGAAACAGCAGAGGCTTCGGTTTTTAGAGAGAGAAAGAAGAAGAAATCGAATTCAAGGTAAGAATTAGTGTTTTTAAGTTGTGTTTTGGCTAAGAAACAGAGAATGCATGTTCTTATGTGTGTGTTTTTGTGTTCGGGTGTGTTCATTGGGTTTTATAGGTGTTGAACTTGTAGCAAACGGGTTTTTGAAGAAGTCATACCTAAGAGACTGCTAAGGTGAGTTCTAGACCCCTGTTTTTACTTGTTTTAAACTCTTTTGGGGCTGAAAATGTATTAACGAGTTTTACCATGTTTTCTATTGATACCCGTATGTGTTTTGACATGTTTGATGATGTTTATTAGATGGTTATGTGTAGTTCATGCTTAGAAAGCTTAGAACATTTAGGCTGATGTTTGGGTTTGGAAATATCATAGTAATAAGCTGGACAGAAGGTTGATGAGCCCACACAGTAGCCTCTTACGCCCAAGATTGCCTTAGAAATATTATAAGTAGGGTCATGAGTCCAAATAGTTGTCATATGCCCAAACAGTACCTAATATGCCTAAGGATCATAAGCCTCAACAGTGCTCATATGCTTGAAAATGACTTAGAAAAGTTAAGTGTAAGGTAATACGCCCAAACAGGGCTTTTACGCCTGAAAGTAGGCTTAAAAGCCTAAGTGTAGGGTAATGAGTCTAAACACTACTCTTGTGCCTAAAATAATGACTAAAAAACTAAGTATAGGGTATATGCCTGAATAGTACTCATACGCCTGAGTTTTTTCTAAGTACAGGGTAATGAGCCTAAACAGTGCTCATACGCCTGAATAGCTCATACGCCTAAGGGGAAAAAGTTTCTAAGTGTAGGCTGGTGAGCCTACATAGTGGTGAAAAGCCTAAACAGGGCTTATACGTCCAAACAGGGCACTTACCCCAGACACTTAGAAACTTTTAGAAAATTTTCTGGGAGTCTGTGCTTTAGGGTTTGACCGAGGTTGACTAAGGGCCTATTAAGATGGTGTTCCATGCATGATATGATTGTTTATAATTGTTCCTTATTATAGTTATTGTTATTATTATTACTCATAGTATGTGACTTTACGTGGTATTTTATTATCGTAACGTAAAGTATTTTGTAATAATAAGGTGAAAGAGAATAAAGAAAGAAGTGAACATAAATAAAATGTTAATAAGTCTTGCAAGCACATAGGAGGGACACGACCGTGTTGTCGTTAGCTCAACTGTGTTGCGGGTTAGCTACCCTTTTATGCACACAGGGTCAATCAATTGAGATTGGCAGGACCTTTGTAGCGTGCCCTGGGTGATTGGATCGGCCTTGTACATAGTACACATAGCCCTTTCAAGGGAAACAGTTGACCTTCGGGGAGGAGGGATACAGTTGACCCTTCGGGGAACATAGTTGACCCTTTCGAGGGATACAGTTGACCTTCGGGGAACATAGATGGCCCATCACCCGTTTTCCATTGCGCACATAGTTGGGGCATTGCGCACTGGTCCACATAGACAGTGGAACATAAAGTTAAAAAGTTTACAGACAAGGATACAGTACAGAGAACGAACAATATTTGTTCATATAGTTAATGTGTGCTCGCATACACAGTACAAAGTTGTATTTTATAGAAAAGAGATTTTTATATACAACTATAGAAAGTATTTTATTACGTATAAAACTAGAACTCACTCAGCAACACTGACTTTTTACATTTTCAGTTGGCAGGTAAATATGCTGAGGATGGCACGAGGACGAAGCTACTTGGCAAGACAAGGCTGACATCCATCCATATTTTGATTCTATTGTTGTTTGTAATGCAATTGAACAACCTTTTTGTAACACATGAACAACATATATTGCTTAAAACAGTAGTTAAAAGTAAATGAAAGGTTTATTACATGAAATTCCGCTGTGTATATTATGAAATGAATATTAATATGTATCTATGATGCAATGAATGACCAACTGTGAGGTGCCCGGGATCGGGGCCTTACAAGTTGGTATCAGAGCCATAGTTTAAGTGAAACGGGTAAATTTTCAAAATAAACCTAAACTTAAACTGAAAATAGGACAGAAAGAGGGATGTCAGCCCGAGTAGCTCGTGCCATCAGGTATTTCTTTTCTTAAAAGTTAACCGGTATTATGTGCGTGCTATTTGACTTATGTGATCAAGTAGATTTAGATACTGATGAAGTCAGGATAGGAAATGCTTGGGGTGTGAAAAGTAAAGTAAGTGGCTAATCATAACTGGCCATTATAATTAGGGACTTACTATATGACATAAACTAAGCCATTACCTTGAATGACTGTGTTAGTGTTTGAATCTTATAGTGCTTAGGAAATGGTGGGACGGGAGAGACCTTCTAAGACTACTAGAGGCAGAGGTCGACCGCGTACGACTAGGAGCAGCGCTAAAGCTCCTAAGACGACCCTGTGAACCCCGAGATTCCTGACCGGAAGAAGAAACTGAGAATGCGAGCCTGAATGCCTCAGCCAGGGAGGCAATTGCTGATGAGGTACATCAGGTCCTGCAGGCAGTATATGCCGTCTGTAGTGACCGATGTTCGAGCTGTGCGGAACGAGGAAAAAAAAGAGAAAGAGGACAGGAAGGAGTCGACGGGGAAGGAAAGCAATAGAGAGAGGGACGGCCAGAGCCGGAGACGATAGTGTCTGACGAGGAGGAGGATGTTGTAGTAGGGTGACAACCAAGGGAGTAGTTATGGGGCATTCCAAAGGTGCAAGCCCCCGACTTTTGATGGTAATGGCGATGCTGCTGCTGCTCATGCTGGGTGAGGGATATGAGGCAGTGCTAGAGATCAGTGAGGTCGCGAAGATCAAAAGGTGAAGTTTACGACTCACTCTTTTGCCGACTCGGCATTGTGTTGGTGGGACAATATTGTCCAAGCTGAGGGTACAAGAGCCATCAGGAAGATGCGATGGAAGGAACTGAAGCAACTAGTGATGGAGGAGTTTTGTCCTCATAGGGAACTCGACAGGATTGAGAGGGAGTTCCTGCAATTGAGGCAGGGACCATGACCCATCAACAGTACACCATAAAATTTAATGAGACGGCAAGACTGGTACCAGATCAGGTGACACCGGTGTCTCGAAAGATCAACGTTATATTCAGGGACTGCCAGCCACATTCGCAGGCACATGATCGTGCTAGGCCGAGCACCTTTAGGTCGGCAGTGGATTTGGCTGGGAGGCTCTATAATGAAAGGGAAGTGACGGTGGTGGGTGGTGGAAGTGAAAAACCGGTGGTGATGACCGGAATTGGAAGGGAAAGAGTTTGGGCGTGGTGGTTTCACCCCAAACAACAAGAGGATGAGGATGGATGATCGTGTAGGGTGTCTTCCAGCTCGGGATCAAAGAAGTGTGCAAATGTGGAAGGGAGCATCCTGGTGAGTGTAGGATGGGACTGAACATATGCTTCAGGTGTGGCCAGCCTGGCATATCGCTAGAGACTGTAAGAAGCTAGGGTGGAGAGCTTTGGAGCGGGGAATAAGAAGCCGGAGAAGGAGGGCCGAGGGCAAGTTCTAGAGCTTACACCATGACCCGGGAAGAAGCCAGAGTGGATCCCGATGTCGTCAGGTATGTTTTAGTTAATCAACTTGTGCCTCTGTATATTTGATTCCGGTGCTAGTAGGAGTTTTATTTCTACTACCTTTTGTGTAAGTTATCTGTTAGCAGTAGGGGTATTAGCGAGCCTTTTGATGTAGAAACTGCTATCGGTAAGTCCACCAGAGTTACTGATGTAATAGAAGATTGTGCCATAGAATTAGAAGGTCATAGGTTTGCTACTAAATTACATGTGATGCCCCTAGGTGGATTTGATGTAGTACTAGGAATGGATTGGTTAGCAACCTATGAAGCGAATATTGTGCGTCGTAAGAAGATGATTAGACTAACAGCGCCTGATGGAAGTCCAGTGACAATATATGGCGATCGGGTTACGACGATTCCGAAAGTGATTTCGGGGGCGGTGGCAGGAAAGTGCATGAGGCGTGGATGTAGCGCTTATTTGGCCTACGTGAAAGATGGGCACGCTGACACCTAATTATCCGATGTTACTGGTGGTGTGGACTTTGATGTATTCCAGAGGACCTATCAGGTGTGCCACCAGATCGCGAAATCGAATTTCAAATCGACTTATACCGGTGCCAAACCTATCGCCAAGGCACGTATCGATTAGCTCCGACTGAAATGAAGGAGTTATGGAGCACTACAAGAATTGCTCGATAAGGGTTTCATCAGACCGAGTATCTCTCTTGGGTGCTCCGGTCTTATTCGTGAAAAAGAAGGACGGTAGCATGAGAATGTGTATCGACTACCGTGAGTTGAACAAATTAACGATAAAAAATGGGTATCCGTTACCGAGGATTGACGACTTGTTCGACCAGCTTCAGGGAGCCAGTTGGTTCTCGAGGATAGATCTTCGATCTGGCTACCATCATTGAAAGTGAGGGGGCAGGACATTCCTAAAAGCTTTTTATATGCGGTATGGGCACTATGAGTTTCTAGTTATGTCCTTTGGTTTAACTAACGCGCCAGCTGCTTTATGGATTTGATGAATGGTGTGCCGGCCGATGTTGGATAAATCAGTGATTGTATTCATCGATGATATATTGATTTATTCAAGGAGCGAGGAAGAGCATGCGGTCATATTCGGGAAGTGTTGGAGTCTTTGAGAAAGGAGAAACTGTATGCTAAGTTCTCCAAGTGTGCTTTTTGACTACGCGAGGTGCAATTTCTAGGTCACGTGGTAAATGCAGAGGGAATCAAGGTGGGCCCAGCAAAGGTGGAGGCCGTGATGCAATGGAAGTCTCCTAAGACGCCATCGAGATTCGTAGCTTCTTGGGATTGGCGGGCTACTACAGGAGATTTATTCAAGGATCTCCAAGATAGCCTCACCTTTGACTAAGTTGACCCGCAAGGACGTGAAGTTCGTGTGGGGTCGAGAGCAGGAGAGTGCCTTTGAAGAGTTGAAGACGAGACTACACAAGCTCCTGTCTTGACATTGCTCGAGGGAAGTGAAGACTTAGTGGTATATTCGGATGCATCCTAATCTGGGCTAGGTTGTGTATTGATGCAAGTGGAAGGGTAATAGCCTACGCATCCTGACAACTGAAAACCCATGAAGTCAACTATCCCACTCACGATCTAGAATTAGCCGCGGTGGTTTTTGCGTTGAAGATTGGCGGCACTATCTATACGGGACTAAGTGCACCATCTTCACAGACCACAAAAGCTTGAAGTACTTTTCGAGCAAAAGGACCTGAACATGAGGCAGAGGCGATGGTTGGAACTCATAAAGGATTATGATTGCGAAATCCATTACCATCCGGGCAAGGCCAACGTGGTGGCAAATGCCCTTAGCCGAAAAGAAAGGCCGAGCCGATCCGGGTGTAAAGGATTATCAACTGATTATGACCTCCGATGTGATGACACAGATTAAGGAGTTCCAAAACGAGGCTTTGAAAGAAGATCGTCTTAACTCCGAAAGGGTGAGAGGTCTAGTCACGAATTTGGCGAGAACACTCTTGGTGTTAAGACCCGATTGGGCGGATGTGGGATTCCTCGATACGGGGATCTACGTGGGAAGATAATGGACGAAGCCCATAAGACTCGATACTCCATTCATCCCGGTGCTACCAAGATGTATCACGATATGAAGAAAGATTACTGGTGGCGGGTATGAAACGCGATGTAGTGGAGTACGTGAGTAAGTGCCTCACTTGTCTCCAAGTAAAGGCGGAAACACCAGAACCGTACGGGAAGATCCAACCATTGGATATACCCGAATGGAAGTGGGAGCATATCACATGGACTTCATTACTAAGTACCTTGCACATCGAGGGGATGCGATACTATTGGGTGATTGTCGACGACCTAACAAAGAGTGCCCACTTCTACCGATCCGCGAGACGTATTCATCCGAAAGATTGGCGGATCTGATCATAAGGAGATCGTAGCTCGTCATGGCGTTCCGATGTCTATCGTGTCGGATCGTGACACCGATTTACATCAAGTTTTGAGAAGATTCATGAGGCCATGGGGACGAGGCTACACATTAGAACAGCCTATCGTCCTCAGACGGACGGTCAGTTGAGAGGATGAACAATAACGCTCGAGGATAGCTTCGAGCATGCATGATCGATTTTGGAGGAAGTTGGAATAATCACTTACCATTAGCAGAATTCTCGTACAACAACAGTTATCATGCCAGTATTAGCATGCCACCCTACGAGATGCTATACGGTAGGAGATGTAGGACGCCCGTGTGTTGGGGAGACATTGGGCAGAAAGAGTTAGGAGGTGTTGAGGTGATCGAAGCTACGACTGAGAAGTTGGAAAAGATCAAAGCCTTCATGAAGGCGTCGAAAGATAGACAAAAGTCGTATGCTGACAAGAGGCGAAGACCATAGAGTTCAAGGTTGGAGACCGAGTCATGTTGAAGGTCTCACCTTGGAAAGGGATTATCAGATTCAGGAACGAGGTAAGCTAAGCCCGAGATACATAGGACCTTTCCAAATTATCGCACGAGTAAGAGAGGTAGCCTATCGACTTGAATTGCCAGATGAGTTAAGTGGAATTCATCCCACATTCATGTATCACATCTGGAAAGTGCTTAGCTGATGAAGATATGATGTCCACTGGAAAGACATTGAAGTGGACGAACGACTCAATTACGTGGAGAAACCAGTGGCAATCATTGATCGTAAGGAAAAGAAGTTAAGGAATAAAGTGGTTCCTCTTGTGGTATATAGTGGAAGCACAGAAAGGGATCCGAATTCACATGGGAGACTGAGGAAGAGGAAATGAGACAGCATACCACGCTTGTTCGAGGAATAACAGGTTTCGGGGACGAAACCTATATAAGGGGGTGGACTTGTAACACCAGGATATTTTCCTTGAAGCCGACGAAAGAAGAGAAAAATAAATAAAGTCCAAAGTCGGGGGACCAAACTTGCCAAAATGGGGGGAAATTGGTAAAAGTGGGGGATTAGAGGGGGAGGGCAGCCACATCCTCCCCACTCTTGTGAAAACTCAGCCAAAAGAGAGAAGAAGAGAGAAAGGGAGAAGAGAAGAAGAAAGCTTGGTTCGAGCGGGTTCGAGTGAGCAAAATCGTCGTGGTTAGCGGGTCTAGACGAAGCCCTTCTTCTTCTTGTAGTTTATGTGAGTTCTAGGATCCCTATTTTACTTGTTTTCAACTGATTTGGGGCTGGAACACATATTAAACGTTTTTGTATGTGTGTGTGCGTGTTTGACCCATTTGGGTGTGTCTGCGTGTGATGCGTTTGGAGTATGTTCTTAGATTTGTGTGTGCTTGAATGGTGTTGTAGTATGCATTCCTAAGGTTTAGGATGGTTGATTTGGGCATAGATCGGGTTTGGATGAGCTTGGAGGTCGAAAATGGCAGATTGGGTTCGGGAAGAACTGCATTCTACATCAGTTAGGGCTAGGCGACCGACTGGAGGCCATACGGACGACTGGAGGGCGATTGGGGTTCAATCGCACGATTGAGGTTCAGTCGCATGACTGGGGGTCCAGTCACATGGGGAGTCATGCGGCTGAGAGCCCAGTTGCATGGGTGCTCATCCGCATAAGGCCCATTCGCATGAGGTCCATTCGTATAGTGTTCATTCGTACGATTAAGAGTCCATTCACACGATTGGGTGTTCGTCCGCATTGGTGTTCATCCGTGTTGGTCCATTCGCATGATGTCAGTCGCATGGAGGCTATGCGACTGAAGGGTGCCCATATGCCCAAATAGGGCTGTTGTACCTGAGGAAGAGCATAGTTAAAGTACTGACTTTCGAGGGAAAGTCCAGATGTAAGTTTTGACATGGAAGTTCCCGTAGGTACATGTAAGATGACCTTGGAGGCCTTAGAAGGTATGTAAGGCATGATGATGATGTTGCATGTTTATGCATGATGTATGTTAAGTAAGTATGATGATGCCCTGTATGATGATGCTATAGTGTATGTTGATGTTCCTATTTTTGACGTATGTTTATCTTTCCGTGGCTTTACGTGTTATGATTAATGAATGAAACGAAAGTATTACGTAACGTAAAGTGAAAGATAATGAAATAGGAACATGATGAACGAATGCATGCATTAATGAATGAATGAATGAATGTAAGAAAGGCTTGCAAGCAAATGTATGGAGGTGCACACCCAATGAAGGTGTTAGCTCAATGGTGTGCTGGTTAGCTACGCCGAAGGATGCACACTGGGGTCCAATCTTTGTGATTGACCATATGTACGGGATCCTTGTCGCTTTCCCTAGGTGACTGGATCAGCTTCGTGCACAATGTTCGTGATTTAATTACCACAGGTCCAGCATCAGCTTCATGCACAATGTTCGGGTATAGCATATGGCATTGATCCGGAACGAAAGAGAAAAGATAAGTGGTGAATGTACTTGCCCTAGGTACTGGAGTCAGCTTCGTTCACAATGTTCGAGGTCTATGAAAGACCTCAGGCCCTGTAACCAGCTTCGTGCACAATGTTCGGGGTATTGTACATGTCATCGAAAGTAATGATCGTATGAATGAAGGAATGTATGAATTGAACGCGAACGAAATATCAAGATAAAGAACAAGACGAGATCATTGTCATTCGACCTCAGTAATCGTGGTTGTGTGCTATGAGGAGGGTAAAGTCTGACGGGATCTAGTTGAGAAATGAATGATATTGATGAACGTTAAATGAATGAAAGTTAACGAACGTAAAGAAAGATAATAATAATATTATCTATGTGTACGTATCATGTGTGAGCATGTACGAAAGTATTGTATGATTTAAAAGAAAGTAAAGAACGGTTTTAACAAAAGTAAAGTATTTTATTTATAAAACTAGAACTCACTAGAACGCTGACTTTTATATTTTCAGTTGGCAGGTAATTGCTGAGGATGGCACGGGGCGAAGCTACTTGGCAAGACCTGGATGCATCCATTTATATATGCTTTTGTGTGTAATGCAATTGAAAACCTTTTTGTAATGAAACATTATATTTGCTAAAAAGCTAGTTAGATGAAATGAGATGTTATTTTATCGAAATTCCGCTCGATGTTTTATTAAGTTAATATGATATATATGTTTAGTGCATGATAACCAACTGTGAGGTGCCCGGGAACGGGGCCTTACACATTATTATAATTAATTCAGTTGCTTAACTCGTTTTTCTCTTATAACTTTTATGTATAACGCTTCATAAAATTTTGAATATGTGTTGTGACGAGCTGTATTTTCTCTGCGAGTCAACCTAGGTTTCGTCAAAAACAGAGCAGGTTCAAATATAAATATTATTATTATATTCAAACGGTCTCTTATAACATAAAATTTCGTAAAAACTTTAAACTTTAAATAGACAATTTACTCATTACTTACTCGTTTGACAATATATGAAATGCGAAGTTCATATGACTCAAACGCTCGGGATGTTACATTCTCCTCCCCTTAAAAGAATTTGTTCCTTGAAATTCAAAGGTTACTCGAACAGTTGAGGATATTTGCCTTTCATTCTTCTGCTAATTCCCAAGTCTTCTCGGGCCGTTTCTGACCTTGCTACTGGACCAATACTAGTGGAATTATTTTCTTTCTTAATTTTCGTTCTTGAGAATCAAGAATCTTTATCGGTTTTTCAATAAAGTTTAATTTCTCGTCTATTTTCACGTCCTCCAATGGCATTGCTTGAGTCAGATCTGTCAAACACTTCCTTAGGTTCGATATAAAAAAGTATCATGAATAGCTTTCAAAGTTTCAGGTAATTCTAGCTTGTATGCAACTGGACCAATTCTTGTGTTGATTTTGAACGGTCCAATGTAACTGGGACATAACTTCCCGCGTTTACCGAATCGTATTACTCATTTCCATGGTGAGACTTGCAACATCACATAGTCTCCTTCTTGAAATTCTAAAGGTCTCCTTTGTTATCTGCATAACTCTTTTGTCTATCCTGTGAAGCCTTTAGTCGTTGTCTGATTTGTTGGATTTTCTCAGTTGTCTCGAGAATAATTTCGGTTTTGGTCAACTGATCATCCCCTACTTCTGTCCAACAGATGGGAGCTCTGCATTTCCTACCGTATAATGCTTTAGATGGTGCAGCCTTAATGGTGGAATGGTAGCTGTTGTTATAAGAAAATTCAATCAAAGGCAAATGATCATCCCAGCTACCTCCAAAATCAATCACGCAAGCACGCAACATGTCTTCTAAAGTTTGAATTGTTCGCTCACTCTGACCATCGGTCTGAGGATGATATGCAGTGCTTAAACTGATTTTGGTTACAAGTTCCTTTTGGAAACTTGTCCAGAATCTGGAAGTGAATCGGCTATCTCTATCGGAGATAATGGATAAAGGACACTCCGTGCTTACTTACTATTTCATCAATATATATCTTGGCTAGTTTTTCTATTGGATAGCTCTCACTTATGGGTAGAAAATGTGCTGACTTAGTTAGCCTATCAACCACGACCCATACAGCATTATATCCTTTTCGTGTTCTTGGAAGTTTCGTGACAAAATCCATGGTCACTCTATCCCATTTCCATACTGGCAACTCCAACTGTTGTAACTGACGGCTGGTTTTTGATGTTCAATCTTAACTTGCAGACATTTTAAGCATTTCTCAACGTACTGGGCTATGGATCTTTTCATATTAGGCCACCAGTAGTGATTTCGAATATCTTTATACATTTTGTTTGCTCCGGGATGCATTGTGTATTTGGACTTGTGGGCTTCATCTAATACTTTGTCCTGAATACCTCCAAATTTTGGGATCCAAATTCTCTAAACAAATCGTAGGACTCCATCCATTCCTTGAGTCAATAATTTCTGGTTACCCATCATTCTTTCAGCCTGAATATTCTCATCTTTCAACGCTTCAGTTTGAGCATTCTTGATTTGATCTTTCCAATCAAGCTTGACATCTATCTTTAATGCTTTTACCCTAATCTGTTTAACTCTTTCTTTCCCGACTAAGAGCATCTGCGACTACGTTAGCCTTTCCTGGATGGTATTTGATGTCACAATCATAGTCATTGAGAAGTTCCATCCACCTTCTTTGCCTCATGTTAACATCTTTTGATTAAAGATGTGTTGTAAGCTCTTATGGTCTGAGTAGATTACACACTTAGTACCATACAAGTAATGTAGCCAAATCTTTAAGGCAAACACTATGGCACCCAATTCAAGGTCGTGCGTAGTATAGTTCTTTTCATGAATTTTTAGTTGTCGTGATGCATAGGCTATAACCTTGTCACGTTGCATCAACACACAACCTAAACCGTTATATGAGGCATCACAGTATATTGCAAAGTCTTCATTACCATCTGGTAATGAAAGTATAGGAGCACTACTAAGCTTTTGTTTTACAAGGTTGAAAGCTTCTTCTTGCTTTGATCCCCAGTCAAACTTTACATTCTTTCGAGCCAAAGATGTATGGGGTAGCAATCTTGGAGAAGTCTTGAAAAACCTTCTATAGTATCCTGCTAATCCTAAAAGCTCCTAATCTCACTAGGATTCTTTGGTGATTCCCATTTCATCACAGCTTCTATCTTAGCTTGATCTACTTGTATTCCCTTCTCATTTATTACGTGACCAAGGAATTGAACTTCTCTTTCTAGAAGTCATATTTAGAGAATTTTGCATAAATCTTTTCTTGTCGAAGGTTTCTAGAACCATTTTTAGATGTCTAGCGTGATCATCTTGGTCCTTAGAATAAATAAGTATGTCGACTATAAAGACAATGACAAACTTATCCAAGTATGGCTTGCAAACCCTATTCATCAAATCCATGAATGTTGCAGGAGCATTGGTTAGTTCAAAAGACATAGCCCAAAAATTTGTATTGCCCATAACACATCCTAAATACGGTCTTAGGAATGTCTTCCTCACGCACTTTCAACTGATGATAAACTGATCGAAGATCAATTTTTGAAAAGTAGTTGACTCCTTGAAGTTGATCAAATAAATCATCTATTCTTAGTAAAGGATACTTGTTCTTAACAGTTAACTTGTTTAATTCTCGATAATCAATGCACATACGCATTGAACCATCTTTCTTTTTGACGAACAATACTGGCGCTCCCTAAGGTGAGGAACTCGGTCTAATAAACACTTTTCTAAGAGTTCGTCAATTTGCTTCATAAGTTCTTTCATCTCTAAAGGGGCTAGACGACAAGGAGCCTTAGCGATTGTTTAGCACCAGGTACTAAATCAATACGGAATTCTATCTAACAATCAGGTGGAAGTCCTGGTAAATCTCCTGGAAACACGTCTAGGAATTCGCACACTACAGGTATTTCATTCATCTGATTTCCTTTTTAGCATCTATCATTCATAAGAGAAAGGCTATGCATCATTTCTGAATACATTTCATTGCCTTCATTGCTAAGATGATACTGGTCTTGGGGTTTCCATCACTTCCATGAATTAGTAGATTTTCCCCATCTGGTTACGTACCGTCATCGTCTTATGTTCACAGTCGAGCCGAACACAATTCTTATTCAACCACTCCATCCCAAGAATAACATCATATTCACTTAAAATGGTCGGCATTAAGTTTACAGAGAATTCGGTGTTACCTAAGGTGATAACACAATCCTTAAAGATTTGACTTATCTTATCTCGCTCACCACTGGCGGTTTCTACAATATATGCACATTCTAGAGTTTGTGGTACTAAGTTCAAATAAAGTACTAAGGCAGTTGAAATGAAACTTCTATTTGCACCAGTGTCAAATAAAACTCTAGCATATATGTTGTTAATGAGAAACGTACCAGCTATGGTTTATCTCCAGCTTCTCTTAACACATACACTCGGCCCTTGGACTTGTTCTGATTCTCCGTAGGTTGTGCTTGTGGAGGGTTCTGGCAATCACTTCGAAAATGTCCTATTCCAACAGTTGAAGCATCTAATTTTTGGGCAATTCTTCCTTGAATTATCACCTGTTGGACATTTAAGACTTTTGGAATCTTGATATTTTCTCCAAGACTCATTTTTATCGTTCCTCCATGGTTTGTTGACACGGTTCCCTTCATTTCATGTGATCTTTTTGTCATTTCTTGGCATCTGGTTTCCATCCTCATTTCTCTTTCTTTTGTTGTTATCAGTCATTATGCCTTCTTCTTCATATGCAATAGCGCTTAATGCAATTGCAGACTCATATGTTTTTGGGGAAGACATTCTTAACTAATTGTTGAATATGAGGGGGTAACCCCTGCACTCATCTTTTTTTTTATGCACTTTTGCTCTCGGTGTTACATGCTCAGGGAAGCAGTCGGGCCATCTCATCAAACTTTGTCGTGTACTGACGATGTGTCATGGCCCCGACCTGTAGTTGTAAGAATTCTCTTTCAATTTTTCCCTTTCGACTTCAGGACAAAATTTTCCATCACAAGCTCCTTTAGCTCATCCAGGTTAAAGTAGCAACAACTCCAGGTTCCTTATAGCCTGCTTAACATTGTCCCCACCAAAACAGTGCCTTGGACCTAAATGAGTGGGTGCATACATGACAGCTTTTATGGCTGTGCATCCACTAATTTCAATAATAGTTTCCATCTCATGGATCCACTAAAAAGTTTCCATGGCATCTCTTTTGCCATCAAATATTGGAGGTTCACATCCCTGAATGTTTGTAGGAACAACCCTGCTTAGGTTCAGTTTCCATAGCAACAACATCACCCACTACCATTGGTGTTATTTATATATCATCCTGCCCATTACCACCATTACTCACATACCCTCCAGAGACGTTCATAACCTCGGCTATAATAGTTGGCAAAGCATTTTTAATTATGCTAGATACAACTGCTTGGAATTGTGGTCCAATAATTGTTGTAACTCATTTTCAGCATGATGAAGATTTTCATGATCATCGTTCGTAGATGACATGATTGCCTTCTACTACCAGGAGCCTACCATGACCCCTACCATGAGTATTTTCTCCTCTTGGCATAGTCAAAGCCTACATGAGGGAGCAGGGATTTAGTATTCATATGATGGATTATGATCCAGAACATAATAGTATTATAGACAAGAATAACAGTGGCCAGGTGTCATTGCTTATCTTGCTATTATAATGTTCTAGTCATTATCCTCCATGATTCACCAAAACCCATTACCCAATACCTATGCAATTAATCAAATTATCTTAAAGCATCTTTCTTAGTTTAAGTCTAGATACTATACTTGTACCTAGTTCACTTAAATACTACGGCTCAAATACCACTTGCAACACCGTCTCCCAGGGCTCACCCTGGGGAGTGTTACGTATTGGATATACAGAACGCATAGGAATTATAGAGTACACAACGGAAGTCTAACTTTAATTATACATCAAAAGCGTTACAATATATTTGTTATAATAGATGATACCATTACATCAGTTTAACTATACTAGAGATTCAAATCTTCAACAGCATTCTAGAACTTTATTTTCTCATAAACTAGCTCGTAATCTTCAATCCCTGCTATCACTTGGCACCTAGGATGTGTGTCCATAAAATAGAAACATTTGGGACCCAGCATTAAGCTTGTGAGTTCATAAACATGGCATTCTTCAAAATTCAAAACATATTATATTGACTATTGCATCAAGCAAATACAACCATGGCAAATAGATAGGAACAGAGTAAGCACAGTATAATTCACATAACCAGGCTATGTATACAAACTCTACTGGCTAAAGCAGAATCATACAAGCAGCCCTCAAGCATCCTATCAAGCATTGCCACATATCACAGATGCTATGATAGCAATTCTTCAATTATTACCAGTTATCAGAACATCACATCCCGTTTTAGAAACCAGTTCAAAGGACCTCACCTCAATCAATCACTCAGTGATATCGTCTGCTCAGGTTCACTGCTATCAGGTATTATCCTATAGGCAAAATAACATTATTTAAGCTATATTCCAGCTAGTTACAATTTCAGGGATGATTTGTTACCTTTTTCTGTTTGTTAGTTTTTATTCGGACACTTTTCTTTTATCATATGCCAACCCTTTGGTACAACCGTTACTAGTTGGCATAACTCGGTCGTTTCCATCATACCCAAGCCAACCCTCGGGGTTACCCAATACCTTCCCAATGACAATCTTAAAGTCTAATAATAATAATAACAATAATAATAACTACAACACTAAAAATAACAAATAATAATACTAACTATAACAATAAAAATAACAACTATAATAATAATAATAACTATAAAGATGATAATTATAATAGTAATAATAATATATTAATACTAACCTACAATAATAATAAAATAATACTAATAATAATAATAATAATAATAATATAAAAATAATAATAAAATAACAATAATAATAATAATAATAATAATAATAATAATAATAATAATAATAATTAAACATAACCTTAAACAAGGGCGTACCTGAAAACTATCTACGACAATTTGATGTAGAGTCTCCCCTACTCGCGCTCCTACTGTAGCACCAAAAAACGACTACTAACAACACCCAATGGGGTATTGAAAACTAGGATTCTCTTTATATTAGAGCATTCCCAAAGAAACTTGTATACTAAATTCAACCTTAAGGCTTCTATTTATAGAAGTTCCTAAAGAGTAACTCAAGTTTTCTGCGTCGATGTGGGATGACTATTTCAAAGAAGTCGATGTGGGATTGCAATTGCTTTCAAATGTGAAAGTGATATTATATTATTATAATATTATATTATTATAATTAATTCAGCTGCTTAACTTATTTTTCTCTTATAACTTTTAATGTATAACGCTTCCTAAAATTTGAATATGTCATTGTGACGAGCTTATTTTTCTCTACGAGTCAACCAAAATTTCATCAAAAACAGAGCAGGTTCGAATATAATATATTACTATTATATTTAAACGGTCTCTTATAACATAAATTTCATCTAAAAACTTAAAACTTTAAATAGACAATTTACTCATTACTTACTCGTTTGACAATATATGAGATGCGAATTCATATGACTCAAACGCTCGGGATGTTACATTTGTTTTAGGATTGGTCGAATTTTGGCTTGTTATTTAAGTTGTCTTGATGTAATTTGGATGGTCACTTGATCATTTCTGCAATTAAAAGTTTGTCTTTTCAATTCGTGACTTTTGGGGTCGAATTTGGGGTTTGGGTGAAGATCATCACGGGTATTTGCAGAATCAACATGTTTGAGCTTCGATTTCATTCTGTGTGCTACATCAATTGTTTACACTCAATTTCTTAGTAATCTGGAACATTGTTATGGGTTTCCCTACAAAAGAGACAAATATAACATGTGGTTCTACCTTCGTTGAGACATGGAGTTGATATATCTAAGCTAGATTGGTGTGGCTACATTCTCCATAATTTAAAAAATCAACAAAAAAATGGATTCATACAATGGGCCTTTACCATTATTGGTAGAATTCTTCATATACTAATAATTTTAACCATGCCTTTAGTTATGTTTGAAAACAGTATGTAGTTATTTGTATTGAATTCATGATGTTTGATATACTTCATGTAGATAGCATATGCTCATGATAGAGGGAAGCATATATGTAAAAGTTTGCCTGCAATTCAGCATTATAATGATACAACCTAGACAACTTGGAAACTGATGTGATTTTGCGGAGGTGACGGCTTCATTTGCTCCATATCACCGGTTGAGACATCTACACCCAATCAAGAGAAGCATCAAGGAAAAAGGACAAAAAGAAGACATGATGGTGGAAAACAACATAGTTTTATAGAAACTGTTATTAGCAAAGACATATGCCAAATCAAACAGACATCTACACTTAGTCAAGGTAATGCTAAAGAAAATAGAACCAAAATAAGACACGATGGTGGAGATTAACATGGTGGAGAAAAAAATGTTAGCAATGTTGTAGGGGTTAAAGGAGTAGGGCAAAAGAAAAATGGTGGAATGGAGATAATGATTTTAACATGATGATAAAATGCCAAGAGAGAGAGAATCTAGTCCTAATGTGATTGCTTCAGATAATAGAAATGAACTAGGGGAAGAGTTACCAACTCAGATGTTCGATGATGCAATGGAGGAATGATGCAACTGTAAGTTTTGTAAGAACATATAATATGTGTTTGTTAAAATAGCATATAATCTAATAAATAGGTTGTAATACTAACATATGAAATGAAAATTCTATGTAGGAGTGGAAATTTCTACTTCATAAAAAATTAATGAGTTGGATAACTTGATAGATACGGGGGAAGAATTATTTAGCGAAGCTATTATATGTATCCAAATGATATTGATATTCAGATAGTATCAGGGCTACGGAAGGAAAGATTTGCACAACGCTCGTGTGAAGAGTTGAATGCTGAAACAAGTAATGTGAATGTTTCAAAGGTGATGATAATACAAAAACATCTAATAGCGTGAATTGTGAAAGCATAAATAGAGATGTTGGACATGAAAAACCTACTAATATCCAAGAAGATAAGGTGGACAATGTTGTGAATACCAATAGAAGTCGAAAAGAATTGAACGACGATAATAAGTGTTGATAACAGAAGATGTTTTGGAGCAATACAATTTACTGAGACCCGGTTCCAAGAAATAGATAAAGTCTACATAGAATTGATAAAAAATCAAGAGAAGGCGAAGGTTTTAGAAACAGCACACCTAGGGATAGGCCATGCTTCGATCTAATGAGTCAGTTGACACCAATTAGTCAGCGAGGGATCAGTGGCAGTAGAGAAGCTAGCATAGAAAAATCAAAAGGGATGGGTATTGAAGGTATATAGTCACACAAAGAAAAAGATATTGAAAAGGTTATATCTATCAGTTTCTATGCACCTGACCAAGAAAATCTAAAGAGAGACAAAGACCAGCTCGATTGAGGAAGCTACCAGATATTATGAAATCCCCATTTGCAAATAAGAAGGTGTCGTTATTTAAGAAACAATCAAAAACTAAGGATAACATAGCAAACACAATATTCGCAGCGTATAAGGATAAACGGTATGAATAATAACTTCAAATATACATCATAATATGATATTGTTTGAAAAATATACATAGTAACCATGTTTAATTTGTATGTGCAGGGAGTTCGTGTTTGAAACTGATAATGGGATACAAGTACAAATAGCGTCATTTGAAACATTACATCCGAGAGTGGAGATACATATGAGCATTTTGGATGCCTGGTCGATGGTGCTTAATAGTGAAGATATTTACAGAAACAATCGTGACCCGTCAAGGTTGTTCCGTACATGTGAAATGCTTGTAAGTGATTTATATTTTATTTAACATTTTTTATTATCAAAAATATATGTGGAAAACTAATTTTTTGGTTTTCTTCAAAAATTAAATATATATAGCATACGATAATAGCACAAAAACATGAGATATTCAATATCTTGGATAATTTCATAGCATTTATAAGGATAAACATATATACTGAAATACTAAGAATGTCTTTAATTTGTGAATGTTGTTTAGTCGGACAAGTTGTATAAAGATGACGTTGATGACGCACAAAGGGCAACTTTCTTCTGTGAACAAATGGATAAGTTCTTAGATTGACGAGCAAAGATACAATTATTGGCATGGATTTAGTTTTCATACCAATCATACATGTTAAACACTACTATGTTATGGTATTTGATTTGAGAAATGCAACCATCAAGGTTCTTGATAACTTAGCTAAGATGTCGATTTTAATCTTAAATATACAAGAAACCATAGATAATGGTACGCATTTTGCTCTATAGCACACTACTTTGTATACATGATTTTTGTAAATATGGTAACCATAATCGAAATTGATGTATTCATTTTATGACAGCGAAATGTGTTATGCTACTATTTGTCAATGCAAAACTACCCAATTACCAAAAGGATGCTGCCTAGCTTACCAGCATGATTGGTAATGGATTGGAGAACATTAAGTAACTCAGTGGATTGTGGAATCTTTGTTATGCATCATATGGAGACGTATAAAGCCACAAGGATATCAGAACGGAAATGTGGATTTTTAAATGAATCCGATAAGTAGAAATTACAACTAAACGACCTAAGGATCAAGTATTTGACAAAGATTCTTCTATCAGAATTGAATAGAAATACAAGGGAAGTGGTTCAAGAAGTGCAAGAATTTGTGAATATGGATGTAAACTGTAAGAAAGAAATCATAAAGGATGCCAGTGAACGGATAAAAGAAAGACCAGAAATGTGATGGGAAGTTTAATGTGTTGAAGGAAGTTGGTTTTTGAATGAATATTGTCGGTACTTTGGATTTATATTAGAACAATAGGTTTAGTTTTTGATGAATGTTATCATTAGTTTGGTTTATTATTAGAACTATGGTTTTGGTTTTTGTTGACTTTTACTCGTAAGATGAATTTATATTAGCATTATGTATTTGGCTTTTAGTGAATGTCAACACTTGGTGCAAGATTGTATAACTGGAATGCTAACTCATGTTTCATAATAGGACCATATATTAAAATTTCATCATGAAAATACATACATTTTAACATAAAAAATTGACACAAGTATGTAAATCATAATACAAAGTATAAGATATAATAGCACATGGACAACCATAATAGCACCAATCATTATTAATGAGATAAGATATAGTGTTAAACAAATATAGATGTGATAACATGAATTAAATAAAAATAAAGTTAATACTTCAACCACTAAATAAAAAATTAAACATACAGTCAAACATCAAAATTTATTTCTTAGAATACCAAAAACAAAACATAAATATAAAATAGCATTTTGATAGTAAATATGTCACTCGAATCTAGGGTCAGCATTCTCAGCAACATTCTCTTTACCTCTTCTATGCGTACATGTTCAATGATCATGTTCAGTTAAACCATAAATACCACATCCCCTGACTCTTCTAAGTGTCTTGGTTGTAATTTACTCATGAATAGACTTGTACCGTTTCTTAGAACCAGAACCCTTTATTCTAATGCCAACAGGCCTTGCATAATTAACTTCACATGGTTGATCATAATCGAGTAACTTTGAAATACCATCTTTTTTTGGAGCAGGATGATATGTAGCACACATCTGATCAACTTTGGAAACCTGATCTTTAAGCTTGTCCATTCGTGTCCTAACCGGTCAATAATGTATTTGGTTGAAACATGATTTGACGTCGCATATTTTGCGCGTCAGTATCGCTTTCATTAGCAATGTATTTGTTTTATGGTTAGAGAGTATAGAACGTGCTACGGCATGTCTGGTCCATCTTTTCAGCACGTAGTTCTTTGGAAAAACCTTTACTCTCGACAGTCTTAAAACATGAAATATATGTCTGCACAATAAACCATATTGTTCGTACCTACCACACGTGTAATCCACTGACAACCATTTCACAATCAAATTTACCTATATAAACATTAATGTCTCATTTTAAAATTCTTACAATCAACAACAGTAGCACCAACCTACTCAAAACGACCATAATGTGTTCTCATTATGGAGAAAGCTTTACCAGGCACGATATTCAACTTTGACAGATTTAGAATAAGCTCTTTCTGAGGCAAAGTCAACTTACGAGCACATCTTAACAAATGATAATCACTTTGGAAAACAAGTGGATGATTATGTTCTTCTAAAAAAGCATACACCGTCTATGTATTGTTAGCACATATCTGGATTTTCAAACAAGCTTGACATCTAGATCTAATTAAAGCTCTCCTACGAGATTGTGACTCATTACTTTTAAAGTTTTTTTACCCTATTTTGAATAGAAAAAGTGTTTTGTATTTGTAAGGTGCTGTTCTAATGATTTAAACTCCTTGATTAGCTCACTGATGGTTGTAATTCAACTAAGCACTTGACAATTTCTTAATATTTTAAAGGGTTTTAGGCTTTTCTCATTGCAATTTCATCATCACATTCGACACAGGTTTGCCTTTGTATTGTGTACAGTTTATATGATATCTCATATGTTAACTCATATATTTCTAAACAATAAATCGCTTGGAACACGATTTTCTTTCCTCGCTCCTTGATTTTGTTCCTCTCTATTTGTGATCTGGTGATTCAGCAAGTATCAGCTTTTACATGTGGTGTTCTCGATTTTGTTTCTCTATATTTGTAAGGTAGACTAGCTCACTGACATAGGATTTTTAATTTGCATCGATTCCATCCGTTCCAATTGCTTTTGATGCCAAATTAATGTGTTTTTACTCTATTTACACTTCAAAAAGTATAAAATTCATATTTTGTTTGAAGTATGATGTGTTGATTACCGTGATTGAGATTCAAATGTATTGAAAGTAGTTGGTGTGGTCTTGTTCTAGAATCAGTTTTAAAAGTTGTCACTCACTAGAGGGTAAAAGTTTACATTCATGGTAAGCATCTTCTTCTCTTGATTGAATTACCTTTGTTAATATTTTTAACTTAATTATTTGATTTACGACTTCTTCTTCCATTATAGATTTACAATTATAGAAGTTTTGTTGGACCAAAAGAACCAATGAGCCAGATCAGAAAAACCTCTAAGTCCCACAAGACATCACAACAACTGCTGAAAGCTTCATCAACAGTTTGACAAAGACTGAAGACTTCAACAGCTGAAGATCAAAGATCTGAAGAACAACAGCTGAAGATCCAAGTACTGAAGTCAAGTGCTGAAGATCAAAAGCTAAAGTACTGAAGAACTGAAGATCAACAACTGATGCACAAAGTCTGAAGACAAAGACTGAGGACATCAGCTGATGACAACTACTAAAGACATCAGCTGATGAAACATCTGTAGATCAACGTTTGAAGACCAAGTGCTGAAGCTTCTGAGTTTGTCACAACAGCTGAAGAAGTTGTCTTCAGTTGTTGTGATAGTTTTTCTCTTTTAATATTTTGTACAACAGCTGAAGAGTTCGTTCTTCAGCTATTATAGTTCAGTAGTTTATAAAACGACTGAAGAGTTTGTTCTTCAGTCATTGTAGTTATCAGTAGTTTCTTTTCAGTTCTTGTAATAGTTTGACACTTAGCATTTTGTAAGAAGATGTCAGCTGTTGTGACATCTTCAGTAGTTTAGTTCGTTATCAGTAGTTTGTTAATAATGGTTTGATGTCACTATCAAGTGACATCAGCTGACGTCATTCTGCCTATAAAAGGTAGATGACCTAATTGTAATCCTGGCCGAAATGTGTGATTCAATAGAAAACACCTTTTTGCAGAATTGTTCTCTCTCTCTCTATAATTTTACTGTTACATGCAAAATCCTTTGTGTTCTTGCTTATTTGTTTAATTCTCGTGCTAAATCCGCTGCGAATACAACCTAATTGATCAAACTAGAGGCTGAGATCCTGTCAAATGGTATCAGAGCAGGTTAATCATTGATCGATTTCACTATTGATCATTGAAACTGCTCTTTTGATCTCTACGTTTGATCGAATTAGCAATTTGCAAGAATTAGTTATAGAGATTGAGACTCTGCTGTTTCTAGCCGTTAAACTTGAGGTTCTCGTGGTTTTGAGCTACATTTGTTTTGTTTAACTTGATTTTGACTGAAATCTGAGATGGCGACACCAACGAACGATCCTCATAATACTGGTTCCCCTACCAAGCCTTCGATGCTTGTGAGGAACGAGTATAACATATGGCAACGTCGTATGCTCCATCACTTGTCTGTCAACAGTTCTGGTTGTTGGAAGTCAGTGGTGCATGGACCGCACATGCCTATGGTGAGCGTTCCTGAATCAAATGAGAAGGTTCCGAAGAAACCTGAACAATATTCGGACGAAGATCTTAAGCTGTTCGAAATTGACGCTAAAGCCCATGGAATTTTGGCTATGGCAATTCCAAATGAAATTTATTCAGGGCTTTTGCATCATGAAACTGCTCATGATCTCTGAGTTGCTCTGAAGGAACAATTCGGAGGAACCAATGAGGTTTTAGTAAACACAAGGGAAATTCTCGCCTAACAATATAAGACATTCTCTCATAGGAAGGGTGAGACTCATAATACTGGTTCCCCTACCAAGCCTTCGATGCTTGTGAGGAACGAGTATAACATATGGCAACGTCGTATGCTCCATCACTTGTCTGTCAACAGTTCTGGTTGTTGGAAGTCAGTGGTGCATGGACCGCACATGCCTATGGTGAGCGTTCCTAAATCAAATGAGAAGGTTCCGAAGAAACCTGAACAATATTCGGACGAAGATCTAAAGCTGTTCGAATTGACGCTAAAGCCCATGGAATTTTGGCTATGGCAATTCCAAATGAAATTTATTCAGGGCTTTTGCATCATGAAACTGCTCATGATCTCTGGGTTGCTCTGAAGGAACAATTCGGAGGAACCATGAGGTTTTAGTAAACACAAGGGAAATTCTCGCCCAACAATATAAGACATTCTCTCATAGGAAGGGTGAGACTCTGACTCAACAGTATGAGCGGTTCTCATGTTTGATCTCTGAGTTGAAGATGGTCAAACAAGAGTACTCTAATAGCCAGATGAACAACAGATTCCTCAGATCATTGCCTGAGAGATGGGACACTTATACCATTGTCCTACGCTCCAGTGCAAATTTGGATACTCTATCTCTCACCCAACTTCATGGGAAACTGCTCACATTTGAGAGAGAGATAGAGCAAAAGAGGAAGTTGTCCATCTCTTGGAAGCTCACTGATGACTTTGTCACTGGCAATGCTGCCTTGATAGGTCAGGAGTCGGAATATGCTGCATCAGAGAGTGCCTATGATGAGCATATTGATTTCTCTGCCAACTCTGAACATGCTTTTGTTGTGTTGATAGTAGCTCAGGAGGTAGCAGTGATAACCTGTGCTTTCTGATGGAGGACTTGAAGGGCATTCCAGATGATGATCTGGAAGAGATGGATATTTTGAGTCAAATGGCAATGATAAATATCCGATCTCAAAGTTCTACAAGAGAACTGGCAGGAAATTTCCTGGTCTCTCTGCCAAAACCAAAGTTGGTTTTGACAAGAGCAAGTTGAGGTGTCACAAGTGCCATAGGCTTGGACACTTTGCTAGAGAGTGTAGATCATCTGGATCTAACTCCTCTGCACCTTTTGTGACTTTTCCAAGCAATAGCTCACAGCACAGAGGGCAACATTTCACCAGTTCCAGTCATCCATCACCAGCACAGGCATCACCTGCTTACTTTGTGCCTCAGGGTCATATGCCATACCCATACCCCTGCTACTATGTGCCTCATCCCAGTCAAGCTCAAGGACCTTCTGCTCAGCCACCATATGCTCTCCCTGAGCCTCAACCTACCCAATCTCATCATCAACCCAACCTCAACAACACAACTTCTTCACCCAGGAGTTGTTGACTGGAGTAGTTTGCCAGATGATTTATCTGGTCAGGAACAACTATTTCAAGGTGCTGGTCAACATGGTGGTGATCATCCATTTGGGAATCTTGCTCTAATGGCCTTTGAGTCTGCTGATGGGTCATCATCCAATGCTTCATCACAGGTATCTTCTGAGGCAAAAGCCAAGCTTTGTTCTGATTCATACATAGCAGCATTTGCTTCTATTAGAGAGGCAAATGTGGCTTTAATTGATAAAAACTTTGAGCTAGAGCAAACCATTTCTAAAAGAAAAGCTGAATTTGAGGCTGTAATTAATGATAAAATGATGAGATTTATAAGCTTAAATGCCAAATCAAAGAGGATGAGGCTAGGGAAGAGGTACTTCTAGAGAAGTACAGAGACCTCAAGGAAACACTTGCAGCTACCCAGGTAGAGTGTGATCGATGGGTACAATCCTACAAGGGTTTTGAAATGCTTTTGAGTAAGCAATCAGCTTCCAATGTGAAGTTTAGAATTGGTTATAATCACACTGCTCCTCTAACAGATTATACTTCTAGAGCAGAAGTTGAATCTGATGGAGAGAGCAATAACCAATCCTTCTCATCATGTGACCTACTATCTGATACAGCATCATCAGAAGTAGAAGTCAGCATTCATTTCTCACAGAACCAATCAGTTGATGCTAAAACAGCTGATGGTTCAAATGCTGAATGTCACGTGATCAAAAAGTTGATCAACTCAGGTGTTGTCTCTAGAAGTACTGAAAGTACTGGAGAGCAAGTGATAACATCTGAAGTTCAAACCCCAACTACTATCAGTACTGAAGAGAAGAAAACTGTTAGTAGAAAGGGTTTGAAGACTACTAAAGAGGATGTCAGGAAAGCAAGTACTGCAAAGAAGAAAACTGCAAGTACTGACAACATACAGTTGAAGAACAAGTCTTCAGCAGTTTATCTTCCTTAGTAGATGATCAACATAAGATGAAGAAGAAGCCATGTGAAATATGTGGCTTGTTTAATCATCTTACTGATGATTGTTGGTACAAAAGGGGATCCAAACTCAAACAAAAAGAAAATTAAAGAGAAAATGAATGAAATGAAAAATGAGTTTGAGTCCAAGTTCGTATCAGCAACATCAAAAGCTGAAACCCCAAAGTCAAATAAGAAATCCAAAAAGAAGGATGGGGTTAATCAGGCAACAGCTGAGGTTGCTCAAAAGAAGATGGTGCAACACAGGAATCCATCATCAGCAAGCCCCAGTGTGTCTGAAGAGCTGAAAGCTTTATCATAAAGTCAGACACAACTTGTGATGATGGTTCAGCATCTAATGGGAAGAGTCAACCAATTAGATGCTCCTGTGTTGAAACCACAGAAAAGGAAATCCATGCCAAAGGGTTCCTCTTCTACACCATCTCCTTCCCCTCAGGTTGTCACACATAACATACCTGTTAGTGTTGCACCTGTTGTTGAGAACAGACCCAAAACCAAAAAAGTTTGGGTCTCTAAAACTAACTAACTTGTTGTTATGATCGCTGGGTTCTTCAACATGCCAAAGAAGCATCTGTATGTAGACAGTGGAGGATCCATGCATATGACAGGAAGCAGTTCCCTTCTTAATGACTACTCTCAAGGAAAGAAGGGATTTGTTTCTTTTGGCAATGATGCAAAGGGTTACATCATCGGAAAAGGCTTTGTTTCCAATAGGGAAATAAGGTTTGATGATGTTAACCATGTGGAGAATCTCAAGTACAATCTCTTGAGTGTCAGTCAAATGTGTGATAAAGGCCATGTTGCCCTTTTCACAAGCCAGAACTGTCGGATTCTGTCATCCAAAGTTCTAAATTTGATTGACAAGGTGTTGGATAAATATACTCTCCTGAAGGCCAACAGGACAGGAAGAGTATATGCGTTAGATCTTTCCAAAAAGATAGATCTAAAAGGCCATCCTTGCCTATTCTCCAAGGCCTCTCCTCAAGAGTCTACTCTATGGCATAGAAGGCTGGGGCATGTTAATTTCAAGGACATGAATCAGCTGATAAACCATGGTTTAGTAAGAGGATTGCCTTTGAAGGAGTTCAAGTGTCAAGACAACTGCACTGCTTGCTTAAAAGAAAAACAACACAGAGTTTCATTCCCTCCAATAGAAGAACCAAAGTCCACTGCCTGCTTGCAACTCTTGCATATGGATCTCTTTGGTCCTGTCAGGGTGATAAGCATGGCAAAGAAGAAATACTGTCTGGTAATTGTGGATGATTACTCCAGATATGTATGGACTTTCTTCTTGCACACCAAGGATGAAGCTGCCAAGGCTATTATGAACTTTGTGTTATTTGTGGAGAAGCAGTATTCCCTGCAGGTCAAGTATGTGAGGAGTGACAATGGAACAGAGTTTAGAAACCACACACTTGATGACTTCTACCTGTCTAAGGGAATTAAAGGCAGTTCAGTATTCCCAGAACTCCTGAACAAAATGGAGTGGTTGAGAGAAAGAACAGGAATCTCATTGAAGCTGCAAGGTCAATGCTGGCTGACTCAGGATTGCCACTGACCTTTTGGGCTGAAGCTGTTAATACAGCTTGCTATGTGCAGAATAGAGTATTAGTGAATCAAAGGTTGATGAAGACTCCTTATGAAGTACTTCATCATTTGGCTCCTTTGATTTCCTTCTTTATAGCCTTTGGGTGTCCATGCTTCATTCTCAACACAAGAGATCCACTCCAGAAGTTTGCATCAAAGGTGGATGCAGGGTATTTTGTTGGTTATTCATCAACTTGCAAGGCATACAGAGTTTTCAACTGTAGGACAAAGATGGTTGAAGAGACTCTACATGTGAAGTTCAATGAATCTCCAAAGGACAAGATTCCACAAAACCTGTGGAGTTATTTGATCTGGACATACTACAATATGTTCCTTATCAACCTCCAGCTGTTGTTCCTGTCAACAGTTCTCCACCTGGTGGTACTGATGATGATGTAGCCAGTACTCACCTTTTCAAGTTTAGTGACCACCTGCCTGAGCCCACTAAACCTGATGCTCCTGTAGCTTCAGCAGCCCCATCCACAACAAATGCTGATGAGATTTCCGCATGCTCTACTTCATTTGAGCTGCCATCTTCTACATGGTTTCAAGAATCTTCATCACCATCTGTTGCTGCTGAAATTCCTACAAACACTTGCACTGATATTATAGTCTATCAAGAGCTGAAGAATCACCCCACATCTCAAATCATTGGTGATATCAATGTTGGAGTTTCAACCAGGAGTCAATTGTCCAATTTCTGCTTCTATGCTTTCTTCATCAGTCAGTAAGAGCCAAAGAACTACCATGTTGCACTCAGAGACAATGGATGGGTTGAAGCAATGCAGCTTGAGCTTCTTCAGTTCAAGAAACAGCAAGTGTGGGAGCTTGTTCCTTTACCCCAAGGGAAGTGTGCCATAGGCAATAAATGGGTATTCAGGAACAAAACAGATGAAAAGGGCCAAATAGTTAAGAACAAGGCCAGGCTGGTTGTCCAGGGGTTTGCACAAGAGGAAGGCATCGATTATGATGAAACCTTTGCCCCTGTAGCCAGGCTGGAGGCAATTAGATTGTTCTTAGCTTATGCTGCCATTCATAGTCTTAAGGTTTATCAAATGGATGTCAAAAATGCCTTCTTATATGGTAAAATAAAGAGGAAGTTTATGTGTGTCAACCACCAGGCTTTGAGGACAATAAACATCCTGATTGGGTTATAAGCTTGATCAGGCTCTTTATGGGCTGAAACAAGCTCCTAGAGCCTGGTATGAGACACTATCAACTTTTCTTCTGGAGAAGAAGTTCACTAGAGGCACCATTGATAAAACCTTATTCATAAAGACTGTAGGATAGCATAAGCTCCTTGTTCAGATATATGTTGATGATATCATCTTTGCATCCTCTGATCCACAATTGTGTGATGAATTCACAAAGCTCATGAAGCAAAAGTTTGAAGAGTGCTATGGGAGAATTACAGTTCTTTCTAGGGTTGCAAATCAAACAAAGGGCTGATGGTATCTTTATTCATCAGTCCAAACATGTTGAATAAGTTTGATTTAAGAAACTGTAAGTCCTGTTCTACTCCCATGAGCAGCATCACACAACTAGATGTAGATCAGAAAGCTAAAGCGGTTGATGAAACCCTTTACAGATGTATGATTGGGTCCTTAATGTACCTTACAGCTTCTAGACCAGACATCATGTTTGCAACATGTGCCTGTGCTAGATTTCAGGCTGCACCTAAAGAATCCCATTTGATTGCAGTCAAAAGGATCTTTAGATATCTGCAGGGTACCCAATCACTAGGCCTTTCGGTATTCAACTGGGCATTCTTGCAAATTAGTTGCTTTCTCTGATAGTGACTATGCAGGATGCAAAGTCACCAGAAAATCCACTTCTGGGGGTTGCCAATTCCTAGGCAATTGTTTAGTTTCTTGGCAGAGTAAGAAACAAACATCAATTGCTACATCCACTGCTGAAGCTGAGTACATTGTTGCTGCAAGTTGTACTTTTTAGGTACTCTGGCTTCAGAACCAACTTTTGGATTATGGCATTACAGAGACTAAGACTCCATTATTAATGGATAGTGGTTCAGCTCTTTGCATTGTTAAAAATCCAGTCCAGCACTCTAGGACCAAACATATAGAGATCAGACATCATTTTATTAGGGATTGCTATGAAAAAGGTCTGATTGATCCTAAGTTTGTGCCTAGTGCTGATGACCTTGCAGACATCTTTACTAAGCCTTTAGATAGTGCCACATTTCAAAATTTGGTACTAAGGCTTGGCATGCTGCAGCTAGAATAATTTGACTAATACTGATGTTCTCAGTTCACAAGTACTGATGAGCATTAGTACGCAAAGGTCAAATATAAGTACTGATGAGTAATTTAGTCTTTAAAATTTTCACAACTACTGAAGACTAACATGCTTCAAAGTACTGAAGTACACTATTTGTTGAAAACAACTGAAGTAGTTACAACTACTGATGTGGTTATAACTACTGATGAACAATTTTCAAACAAATAAGTACTGAAGAACAAATTTTGCTCATAAGTACTGATGTGTAATCTTACACAAGTACTGAAAGACAAAATTTGTTCACCAGCTCTGAAGAATAATTTATCAGCACTTATGAACATCTGATCACAAGAGCTGAGGAATAAAATATTCACAAGAGCTGAAGGGCCAATGAAACATCTGAAAGTCAGCCAAAGAGCTGATGAGTAAATGTGGAGGTCAGAATGAAACAACTAAATTGACGGAAACAGCTGATGAGTAACTTTACCCTTCAGCTGATACCTACATCTGTGTTTCATACCCAAACAACTGAAGGACAAAACCATGTCTTCAGTAGTTTCACAACTACTGATGATTACCACCAAGTCCTTAGTTGTTTGCAACAACTGAAGCAAAACCATGTCTTCAGTAGTTCATAACTACTGATGTCAGTAGTCTACAACTACTGAAGGCTAACACCAAGTCTTCAGTTGTTACAACGTCTGAAGATGAAAACCATGTCTTCAGTAGTTTATAACTACTTATGACTAACAACAAGTCTTCAGCCGTTTACAACATTTGAAGGACAAAACCAAGGTCTCAGTAGTTTTAACTACTGAAGACTAACACCAAGTCCTCAGATGTTACAACCACTGAAGGTTCAAACCACGTCATCAGTAGTTTCAACAACTGATGACTAACACCAAAACCTTCAGTAGTTTTCTTTCAGCCTTTGCCATACCCTATAATACCCAACCTTCAGAGCTTTTCATTCTCACTTGACCTAAAATTCAAAAACTCTGAAACCACCCATACACCATTAATGGCGACCATGCAACTAAAGCCACGACACAACTGTGTCAGATACCTCACAAAATCGCCTTTCTGGACCAAATTTCATCATGCCATAGATTTGATGGTCGACTCACCCTACCAAATGGCCTTCCTACTAAATCACATCATCTACGCCGATTCATTATCACAGTTCTGGACGAATATCACCATCCAAACTGGAGAGAACGACGGCGAGGTCTCTCTCCGGTCGTCCGTGAAAACCACCTGGTGGTCATTACTCCAGCTATAATCCGACAAACCCTAAAGTTGGATGATGCCACCTACCCAACCGACTACCCCAAAGGCACCCTTGACCTTTCTTTTGCTCACTATGATTATCAGGGTGACCTATCGGCCTCAACCCTGCTGAAGAAACATTTCCATGATGCAGAACGACTTATATTCCACATGGTAAATGTTTGCCTAGCACCAAAGACATCCTCATGGGACCAGATGTCCTCAAGGTGGCAGCAGGTATTGTATTCTATCCTTGATAAACAACCTTTAAACTTAACTGAAATAATTTTTTCAGAACTCAAGGACATGGCCACAAAACCATCTGCCAAGCGTTGGATTTTATATCCACGGTTCATTATGGCCATGATAGAGAGCCAGCTTAATGCTGAGGGACTTGTTGGCACTGGGGTCCCTGCCATGGCTGTTTTAGCTGAGGTATACTCCAGGCACAACACAACCAAACCCTTAAACAGGTTGTCAAGCTGCGAAAACCCACGCAGCTGGAACCCACAGCCTCCACCTCACAATCCAAAGTCCCCACCAAACCCAAACCCAAAAGAAACCCAAAAAGGCTACTCAAGGAGATGAGTCCCCTGAGGATGCCCCTGCAGCACAAATGCAGGAAGTGACTGTGGCCAGATTCTCCCAGAAGTCACCACGACTCCACCTACCACAACCGCACAGGTTTCCTCTTTACAGGAGCCTGATGCAACCATTTCAGGGGCTGCCACACATCTAGAACCTTTCTCAATTGAGGAGGTTTCTATTGAAATGCACACTCCTCCCCATGTGCACACTGCTTCAAGCCCATCCTCCACTGAAACCGCCCCTCAAAGCCCTACTATTATAATTGCCAAAGTGTTGACCCATCTGAACACTCCACCCTCTCCCCAGAAACCAATCACAACTGGGGTATCTCCAACCGAAGAGAGGGTGGAACCAAGTGTTGATGGGAGCCCACAACACAGAGAATCACATGTCATATCTCCAAGTGTGGCCACAGAGATAAGGCAATCTGGTGAGGCTGCCACTTCCCCTGCATCAACAAATGAGCAGGAAGAAGCTGGTACCAGCAATAAGACCTCACCAGAGGCAACTGCCGATGATGGATCAAATCCGGAGGCTGGAAGTCCCCAGAACCAAGAAAAAGGGGCACATGCAACTACTGAGCCACACTCAGTGCATGTACATCCTGACACTGTCAGGAGGTCAGGTGATTCAGTGCAAACTGATGATGACCTAAGCCTCTTCTTCGATGTGGTCGCTCAAAACACCATCCTAGAGGATGAGGTAAGCAGACTCAAAGAGCTGCTTGCCAAAATGTCTCATGTAAGTCCATCTGCCACTATTAACCCACAGATAGCACCTTCATCTGAAGGTCTCAAAAACACTCAGTCACTCCCACAAACTCAGCCACCTGCCTCTGCTTCTGGCACTAGTTCTCAGGAACAGAACCCTCCTGAGCAATTAGTTGCTATCTTTCAAAAATCCCTGCCTCTCATCACACTAATAATCACAGACATTGTGATGAAAACCCTTGATGAGAGGCTTCCCTTACAATACAACCCATGGTGGAGGTTGCTGTAGCTAAGACGCTTGCTGATAGTCAAACCCCAATGCACCCAAAAAGGGGGAGACATCAGTGCAAGCCAAGAGGAAGAGGGTAGAGGAGGAGAAAGAAGTAGGGAGAGAGGAGGAAACGAGAGGGAGAGGATTGAGGAGACTGTGAAGGTGAAGGGAAGGAGAAGGTGAAGGAGGAGAGAGCTGAACAGATAGAAGTGGCTGAAATCCAAAAGATTTCAGTGTCACTTATAAAAAGAAGAGAGGAGAGAAGGAGGGAGAGAAGGTAGAGAAGGTGGATACTGATCTAGCAGTCCTAGTCAAGGAGGCTAATGCTGAGTATAGCCGATCAATGGACTCTGTCATTGATCAGCTGTTTAGGCAAGGCTTTGACATGGACACTTCCATGCTAGATCAGGAAATTAGGAAGATGGAGACAAAGGAGATAGAATACCGATGGACCACTTATAGCCAAGAGGAAAGAAAGAGACTCGAGGCTATGAGTAGGTTTATTTCGAAGTATCTGGGGAGACCAGTCCTAGATGTGAAGGCTTGGACCAGGGACAGAATCTTGGCTATAGCCACCAAGATCTGTTCGGCTGGTGATTTTACCAAGGGACTGGTCGTAGAAGCCCTATCTGAAGCCGGTGCTGGGAACAGGACCTTACTAGTCAAACAGACTAAACTTGCCCTTATCTCTAGGTTGCTAGCAAAGCCTACCCAAATTCCCACACCAACAACCCAAACACAACCCACAAAACCAACCCCTTCACCATCAAAACCTATTGCCGATGATCCACCCTTGCAGAAGAAGAGAAGGGTGTTGAGGCTGCAAGAGGAAGAAGAAGAGGAGGATGAGGAGGATAGACTGCCTCTTTCTGCAGTTATACCCTTACCTAAAGCCAATCCTAAACCCATCACTCCCACCATACAAATGGATGCTATGAGGGTCAAGATAGAAGAAGAAGAGCAGCAGAAACATCATGATGAGGAGATGCTGAAAAGCATAGACAAAGCTTATGCTGCTTCTTCTTCTATAATGAACATGAAGAAGGAAGCTCTAAGACTCTTCACTCTCAAACAAACTTTCCAATATGATAAAGAGAGAGTGAGGACTTGGCCTGATCCTAGGGTGGCTCACAGGATCATTAAGAAAGACATTCCTGTGAGATACAAGAGCCAAGTTAAGAAGATTGTAGATGAAGTGATCTCAGTGGCTCTTGTAATAACACCCTGAGAGATTGTAGAGTAGTTCGAGAAAACCTATAGAGCTAAGCAGCCACCCCAAACGATGTTGGAGAATAGGGTGGTTAGGAAAGGCTTAGTCTATAAGAGGCTTGAGAACTTCCGAAAGGATGAGCTCAACCTGCTACTAGAAGGCAGACATCCTGATGAATTCGCCTATAGGTAGATCACAACTGTTGAGCTTAACAATGGCAAACAGGCCAAGTTTGTCTCAGAGCTGTATGGCCGTGAAGGATTATTCGAAGGTGAGGTTGAGGACCTATTCAAAGAAGAACAAATGACATTCCTTCAAGCCTACACCAGAGAATCCTACAGGCTCGTACGTCGGAAGTAGGTCTCATGGATGGGACAATAGCCCTGTGTCCAGTTCCCCAAGATAGGTCTCCCATCCATACTATGCCAAACAAATTCTTAAGACCTCTTCCCAGGCCAGTGCTTACATGGGTCATCTTCTAAGCTGATCAAGAAGGAAAAGACCAATTATTCTGCCATCAATAAGTGGGACCAATAAATTGCTTAGAGGTTTTGGCTGCATTGGTTCAGGGGGAGTTTGTTGGACCAAAAGAACCAATGAACCAGATCAGAAAAACCTCTAAGTCCCACAAGACATCACAACAACTGCTGAAAGCTTCATCAGCAATTTGACAAAGACTGAAGACTTCAATAGCTGAAGATCAAAGATCTGAAGAACAACAGCTGAAGATCCCAAGTACTGAAGTCAAGTGCTGAAGATCAAAAGCTGAAGTACTGAAGAACTGAAGATCAACAACTGATGCACAAAGTCTGAAGACAAAGACTGAAGACATCAGCTGATGACAACTACTAAAGACATCAGCTGATGAAACATTTGAAGATCAACGTCTGAAGACCAAGTGCTGAAGCTTCAGAGTTTGTCACAACAGCTGAAGAAGTTGTCTTCAGTTGTTGTGATGGTTTTTTTCTTTTAATAGTTTGTACAACAGCTGAAGAGTTTGTTCTTCAGCTGTTATAGTTCAGTAGTTTATAAACGACTGAAGAGTTTGTTCTTCAGTCGTTGTAGTTATCAGTAGTTTCTTTTCAGTTCTTGTAATAGTTTGACACTTAGCATTTTGTAAGAAGATGTCAGCTGTTGTGACATCTTCAGTAGTTTAGTTTGTTATCAGTAGTTTGTTAATAACGGTTTGATGTCACTATCAAGTGACATCAGCTGACGTCATTCTGCCTATAAAAAGTAGATGACCTAATTGTAATCCTGGCCGAAACGTGTGATTCAATAGAAAACACCTTTTTGCAGAATTGTTCTCTCTCTATAATTTTACTGTTACATGCAAAATCCTTTGTGTTCTTGCTTATTTGTTTAATTCTCGTGCTAAATCTGCTGCGAATACAACCTAATTGATCAAACTAGAGGCTGAGATCCTGTCAAGTTTCATTGTTTTGATTTTATGGTGATTACTTTGGCACTTTGAAAATTATTTGCATACTACAGGAGGCAATATGGGCTAGATAATTATCCTGTTACTCGAGAATGTCTGCTTCTTTAAAATGCATTCACAGATCGTTGATGCATTGCTTCATTATTCATTTTTATCTTTCTAATGGACTATTAGGCCAAACTTGGAGAGCTTGAAGTCGATCTAATAGAGATGAATGCAACTGGTTGATTATATATAAAGTATGAGCTGATGACAGATACTAACCGGAAGAGTAAGTGGTTCAGAGGATGATGACATGGTAGAAATAGTAGAATTTGAGTGTGAGGTGATGACAAATACTAAAGGTAAAGGTTAATCTGATTATTATCATGTTGAAGATGTACAAAATAAGGTACTTAACAGCATTTCTCATATGTCAGTGAAGTGTTGAGCTTTTTTTAATATTTATAGTGGTTGCAGAATATATCATCTATTATTACTAACTTGATTCTCATGATTATTAGGATGTGCAAGATGAGTCTTGGGTAATGAAACATGGTATTTCGAATGGGTCATTAATCATGTTTCGGAATCGGTTTCGGAGGTGGTTCCTCACCATAAGGTAAAAATATATATTCATGGTAAGCATCTCCTTCTCTTGAACGAATTACCTAACTTAATTATTTCTACTCACTTAATTGATTCACGCCTTCTTCTTTCATTTACAGTAATAAAAGTTTCATCGTTTTGATTTTATGGCGATTACTTTGACACTTTCTTTATTTGCATACTACAGAAGGCGATGGGGTTAGATAATTATCATGTGACTCGAGAACGCCTGCTTCGATTAATATATTATGGGTAGTCTTATCTAGATTCAATTTATCTAACATGAATTATTGTTTATATAAT
The DNA here is from genome assembly GCA_024085815.1 of Flaveria linearis. Classification (NCBI taxonomy): domain Eukaryota; kingdom Viridiplantae; phylum Streptophyta; class Magnoliopsida; order Asterales; family Asteraceae; genus Flaveria; species Flaveria linearis. The sequence goes on from CM044003.1 coordinate 28,132,386, forward strand.
GTTCATATGTTATTGTTATATTATATTATCTTAACATCTCATCATCTAAGTAGATCACTCACTCAACTTAGTATTATCATTTTATAATTTGCTTGAGGATGATCATATTAAGGTTTGCAAACTGAATTTTATATTCTTTGTATATTATCTAATAAAATGACTTGTTGGAATTTCTGCAACTGCAATTATTAAACTTATGTGCGATGTTCAAATGACAGTCCTATATTTTGTTGGAGTTAGCTATGCAAGTCAGTTAAACCATCTCTCGTTTGGTCTCATGGCTGCATTTTAGTTCCATTTTTATATTATACTTTTCTAAAAGTAGGTGTCTCAGAATAATAAAAAAAAGTTGATTCAGCTTTTGCTACTGGGATCAAGGTTCTAATAGTTCTATTTCATTACAATGTCACCCCTAAAATGGAGCACAATAGTATTATTGACTTATTACATGCCTTTCTTTTTAATCACACAGCCTGCTTTTATGGCAACAAAGAGAAGAGGAAGCAAACTGTAACACCAGGAAATTTTCTTTGAAACCGACAAAAGAAGAAAAGAAATAAAGTCCAAAGTCAAGGGACCAAACTTTCCAAACGGGAAAAAATTTGGATGAGTGGTGGTATAAAAGGGGAGGGCAGCCCACACCCTCCCCATTCTTGCAAAACACCAGCTAAGAAGAGAGAAAGAAGAGAGAAAGAAGAGAGAAAAGGGAGAAAAGAAGAGAAAGGATTGGTTCGGGTGGATTCGAGCGTGCAAAATCAAAGTGTAGCGGGTCAAATCGAAGCTCTACTCGACGGGATTGTTTTTGTGAGTTCTAGGACCCCTCTTTTACATTTTTTTGAATGATTTTGGGGCTGGAACACATCTGAAAACTATTTTTGGGTATTTTGGTGTAAACCCGTTTGTGTATGTATGTGTATGTGTATGATTTGTTTGGCTCTTGATTTCAGGCTTGGTTATGCTTGAATGATGTCGTGGTATGTTTCCCTAAGGTTTAGAATGGCTGATTTGAGCTTATAAGAGGTTTGGAAGAGTTTGGAGGTCGAACTTGGCAGCTGCAGTTCGGGATGAACTGCATTCTGCACCCAGCTAGGGCTATGCGACTGGAGGTCCATGCGTCCGAATGGCATTCGACTGGGTCCATTTGCACGAAAGAAGTGCGGTTGAGGTGCATTCGCACGAAAGTAATGTGACTGAATGAGATGCGGATGAAGGTCATGCGACTAGAGTCCATACGCCTGTGAGTCGTGTGATTGAGGTTCATACGCACAAAAGGTGTGCGACTGAGGGCCCTTCGCATGAAGGTCATGCGACTGAGGTCCAAACACCCGGATGTCATGCGACTGAGGTTCATTCGCATGGAAGCATGCGATTGGAGGCTATGCGACTAGAGGTCCATTCGCCTGAGTGTTCTCATACGCATGGAAGACCATGCGACCGAATAGGGTCCATACACCCGAATGACCATAGTATAGTCTGACTTTTAGGAAAGTGCGGATGTAGGCTCAGACCTTTGGGGTTGTAGATGATGTGATGGGCATGGATGATGTTAGATGATTTATGATGATGAGCTGATGATGATGATGATGCGATGCATGATGATGTGTGATGCCGTATGGTTTATATGATGTGATGCGCGTGATTCGTGTGATGTTTGATGTTGTGTGACGGTGCATGTTGTATGTTATGCATGATGTATGTATGTTACGGGTGTGCGATGTTGCCTTGTGTGATTGATGCTGTATGTTGTTATGTTCCTTATTATTATGGATGATTGTCTTCCCGTGGTTGCGATGAACGTTAATGAATGTAATAAAAGTATTATGTAATGTAAAGTGGAAGATAATGAAAAGAGGAATGTAATGAATGAACGCAAGCATGAACGAATGAATGAGAGTAAGGATGGCTTGCAAGAGAAAGAAAGGAGGTGCACAACTCTTTGAGAGTAGTTAGCTCAACTGTGTGTGTATTATAGCGTGCGATCTTCGCTAACTCATAAGGGAACATAGACACAATAAGGGGTTCAGTTTTGGTAACTGCTCCGATACGTGCGATGTGGTATTTGCTATGTGCTATATATGTGGCGTGCAATTTTGGCTACCTCATGTGGATTATGTAGCGTGCGATTTTGGCTAACCCATGAGATGGCGTGCGATTCTGGCTAAACCCAAGAGTTTTCACACACACAGGGGGATCAGTCTTAGTGACTGTTCCATACATGCGATATGGGATCCTTGTCATTCGACCTCAGTAATCGTGGCTACGTGTCATGAAGAGGGTAAAGCCTGACAGGATCTAGATTCAGTGAAAGATAATAATAAAAGTGCGATAAGTGTGAGATGTGCGATAAGGGTGAAATGAACGTTAACGAAATATAATAATAACGTACGAAACGGGATCCTTGTCATTCGACCTCAGTAATCGTGGCTGCGTGCCATGAAGAGGGTAAAGCTTGAAAGGATCTAGATAGAAGAGAAAGATAATAAATGATGTACGAAAAGTGCGACAAGTACGAAAAGGGCGATATGTACGAGATGAACGAATGTATGAATTGAACGTTAACGAAATATCATAATAAAGAGCGAAACGGGACCCTTGTCATTCGACCTCAGTAATCGTGGTTATGTGCTATGAGGAGGGTAAAGCTTGACGGGATCTAGATGAGAAATGAATGATAATGATGTACGTGAATGAACGAAAGTTAATGAACGTAATGAAAGATAATAATAATATTATCTATGTGTACGTATGATGTGTGATCATGTACGAAAGTATAGTATGATTGAAAGAAAGTAAAGAATGGTTTTAACGAAAGTAAGTATTTTATTTATAAAACTACAACTCACTCAGTAACGCTGAATTTGATGTGTTTCCAGTTGGCAGGTAATGTTGCTGAGGATGGCACGGGGCGACTACTCAGTTCTTTTGGATGACATTCTTTTGTTTAACGCTTTTGTATTGTAATACGAACAGACGATGTTTTGTAATGAATGTTGTATTAACTTACGAAAGCCTTTACATATAAATGAAAGGTTATTTTAAAGTTCTGCTGCGATGTTTTATGAAATATGAATGTAATTATATGTGTTATGCGCGATGATTGATCAGCTGTAAGTGTCCCGGAAACGCGGCCTTACACAAACTTTTGGTATTTCAATTAGGCAAGCTCATGAATTTGATTAATATTTGTATTTAACCATTAGTGGCAGAAGTATATTGATCATAGTGTACTTCTTGAGTATAAGATTCAATAAAGACATCTACTATTATGTTCATTACCTTAATTTACGTTTGAATTACACAAGCGGGAGAGTCTTAAATTTATATCTTTTGATTCTTTTAAACATTATTTCTTTACCTGAGGATTCTAAAAAACATATGTAAATGATTTTTAATGAATACAACATGGTTGCCCTTTTGTAAAGCCATTATAACGAAGTTTATTATCATTGTGTTAAGACACACCACCCCTTTGTAATTTCTTGAACCATAGATGATGCTGAAAAAGTTCTTGTTGATGTTAGTACTAGTAACTTCATTGAGATACGTGGTATGATGTTTTTTTTCTATTGCTTTGATTATGTGTGTATCTCTGATTTAGGTTTGCAGATGTTACACCTAATTTATGTTCTATTTATTAGTGGGATAAATGTTTCAAAATGAAAAAAGATATACCAAATATCAATAGGCTCATAGTGATGATTCTTGTTTAGCAAATAATGTTCTATTGGAGTATTTATTTTATTTGGTGCTCCATATTATTTGTAGCTCCCGGGTCAAGCACCGTAGTTCCATTTAGAAATCAGACACCCAAGATTGAAGGAGTGTATGAGTGGGTTAAGATGTTGGTTTGTGTGTCTATACCTTTGGTTCGGTTTTTTTGTAGTTGTAACATTCAAGTTTAAAGGTAATTAAAAAGATTACTTTCATACAATTTATAATCACTTTGTTCAGGTCAATGAAGTCATAGTTTCCAATGCATGATGAAGTGAGAATGTTTTAAACTTTCAATCATACATGCATATAAAAATACAAGTTTATGTATATTTTTGTGTACAATAGACTGATGTTGTCTTCAATTAGATAAAGTATAAAATTTTAATCAGATTAGTTGTTTGTATTTGTATTGGACAACTTGTTTTGAATGTTATTCTTTTACATGTCCTATTTATATATGACTTTAAAATAAATCATGTTAATTTTTTGAGCAACATCAAGAGAAATGTTGATTGTGTATTTTGAGTATTACATGTAAATTGACGCCGCATCGCGCGGGTTTCTTACTAATATATATTCTATGTGCTAACTACAATTATGTGATTAGAAGAGAATTAATCGGTTACATACTAATTAGTTAGATGCACGTTAATATTTTCAATAAAAACAAATTTAATTATCTTTATTAAGTATTTATACCATAAATAAATTTAATCACCTTTGTTTCATATATAAAATCTTGTAGTTTTTCTTAATTGATCATGACGTGATAGCACATTATTAAAAACTACATGTCAAACCGTACGTTGAGACGAAGTTTTGATCCGGCTAGAAATTTGTATGATTTATTTTTAGATAAAATATGTGGATACGTACATAAATATAAGATGTCGCAATTGTATATATGTGAATTTAAATATAATTTATCTTGAATTATGATAAGTAGGCATGTAGCATGATTTTAAATAAAATCTTCATAAAAAATAGATAAAGTTAAGCGAGTAGAATGACGTAAAGCAGAAAAAATAAAATCTTGAGTTAGCTTTAACTTTTATTTTGTTTGTTGATAATCTATACATTACTATTACAACTTGGTTTTTGAAAATCACTTTGAAACAAGGCTAAAAAAACAGTCACAACTGCAAATTCGAATTTATAAAACATCATATTCAAAAGTTGTAACATGAAAATAAGAAGAAAAATTGGAGAAAAAATCAAAAACTGGAGATATCTTATATGTTTTGTACGTTTGTGATTCAATAACTTGTATATTATTATATACGACTCCATTTGAATAATATTTATACTCAAAAATCAATAAAAATAAACGCGTAACAACAGTTTATCCATAATATTATACAATATTATTGTTTAAAAAGCTATATAGGCTAAAAAGGATAAATGTAGTTAAACTTGAGAGTCATATTGTAACTTAAATTTATATCGATTCAAACACGGTCAAATGACGATACTAAGTGCTTCTAGCACATGTATATTATTACTATTCAAGGAACAATAATCTGTGGGTGGTTACCGACATTCTTTTTTATATCCATAATATGCATGTATATGTATGTGTGTGTATATGTCATTATTATGCCATAACCCAGTCATTTATGAACAATTTTAATGAAGTTGTTTCTCATATATGTTTATAACCTCTAATTTAGTTTCAGCGACACCAAAAAATATACATATATCTAATTTTTTTTCTTATGCAAATAAACATACTTCGGGATAAGAAAGTAAAAATATATGTGTAGTTTTGTTTCTCCAGGATAAAGTCAAAGAATACATCGCTACATTTTAAATACATAGTAGAATAGAACTTGTATCTAATAATACGTAGTACCATTATAGTACCACTTGTAATTTAGTACTAATCTGGCATCAAATAATACATTCTTAATACCGTTTGGATACATAGTACCATTATAACTATTTGTAATCTAGTACCACTTGTAATTTTTGATCATTAAGCACATGATGTAACTTTTAATATTGCTGTTGACCAAACTATTAACATTCGGTACAACATGGTATTGAACATGTACACACTACACATGATGCAATTTTGTAATGCCGTTGACAAAGTATGCATGTTGATATAATGGTCTGTGGGAGCATTCATTTGATCAATTATCAACCATCTTCACAACACGATCAAATACCGAATCGAAATATGGAGATCATGTTATTAATATTACTGTTGTTCTTGATCATGCCCGGTTCCAGCCATGGCGAATGCTTAAATATCAGCACCGCAATCCAAGAAAACCAAAGAATCCTTGTAAACTTGCTTGCCAAAAACACCCCTCTTCATGATGGATTTTATAGTGCAAGTGTTGGCAATAAGTCACATCAAGTTTTTGGTGTCTTTCAATGTAAAGCAAATATATCTTCACATGAGTGTGCTAGCTGCGTGAACTCATCCGCTAGTTCATACATTAGATCCTTTGAGTGCCCGATAGCAGAAATTGTATCGAGCCTCTGCACTGCAAAGGTCTCCAATAAGAATATAATTGGAATTTTATGTGGGACTACAGTTGCTGGATTTGGAACACAAAGGTTGGATGACCCGTTGGTGTTTTCTAAAGGGTTTTCGATGATGCAAGATTTAGCAAGCACTGTTCCTTATCAACCACTAATGTATCAAGCAGCTCAAGTAGATGTTGGGGTGTATGGCGAAAGATATGGTTTGGCTCAGTGTGGGAGAGACTTGAGTAGGTTGGATTGTCGAAATTGCTTGGTGGATAGATTAGAGCGTTATAGATCGCTGGTCGAGAATAGAACTGGATGGGAGATTCTTGGTCCCGATTGCAGCATGTGGTATTCTAAGGTTTCAGATGCTTATAAGCCTCGCGACAATGTAAGTGTGATCGCTCCCACCCCTTCGACTTTGCCTTCGGAGCCCCCTCAGGTTATTCCAAGAACGCCAACTAGTGTTCCATCAGGAGCTCAAAGATGTAGTCATGGAGGAATTAGGATTGGAACCATCATCAAGATCTGTACTTTGACAATATTATTGTTACCAACACAAGTTCTCCATTTGTCATAACTCTTTGCTGCGGTGAGGATGTAAACGGCCACCAAAAATCTTATGTACGAGTTCAAAGTTGTTATGTTGTATTCTTTTCATGATATATATAATGTCTAAAATGTAAATGTACAACTAACTAACGGGGCGTTAGTTAGTTAACATTGTATAAATAACCATGATTATTTTGAATTTATAGTGTTGTTTGAAATCTCAAGTTGTTTTCGGATGGGAAAAACTGAAATTTAGTTGTTTTTGGATAGTTTGCAACCTTAAGTTGCGAATCTTAATTTCCTGACATATATAGAGTTCGCAGGTTTAGATCGTAAACGTTAAACTTCCCAACAGTGGATCATGAACTTGCATAGTGAGCACCTACATCATCAGTCACCTTTGCTGATCGACGAGGCTGGTGCTGGCGGCTAGATGTTGAGTCCTAATCTCATATCGTGCACCTGGTAATATACCCCATGATGCGTGCAAGCTTTAGACAGCCTCTGGTCACGTGGGCTTGGCAAGTTCACGTGACATGGGAGAAAGAGACGATCTAAGTTTGCAAGTCATACTTGCGAATTGAACTCTAGCACCGTCATATCAAGTAGAACCTTCAATTCACTGGCATATTTCACATAGAGGAGCCTGGTTCATTAACGTCTAGACCCATAATAAAAACGTACTTTTTATTTTTAAGTTTGCAAGTCAAAGTTCCAAACTGCGGGCACCATCAAATCACGACAACTTTCTCGTGAATAATTCTTTTATTAATTAAGATCTCAATTTGTAGTTTTTAACTAATCAATAATAATATATCTACAATCTTTCATATAAACCACCAACCACACACATCTTACACAACCTGCAGATTTTCAAAAAAGAAAATGTCAGCACCCTATTTTCGAAAGGATTTTGGGTTTTTTGATAATTCCAAACATGCACACATGTAATTATTAAAATATCATATATACCCAATTTAAATTTAATAATCATATATATGATTACAAACTAATTAAAATATCATATTTGTTCATTTCATTAAAATCATTATGACACCCTAAAATTCATATCCCTTAATATTTCATATTTACTTTTAAAAATATCTTTTATCAAAATATCACATTTACTTATTTATTAAAAACAAGTCTTTGTCCTTCTCTTCTACTTTCTTTTATATATTTCTTTTCTAAAATTGTATTAACTGATTCCTTCATGTATATCACTAGGATTCCTAAATTTCAAGCGAAAATTCATGGGTTTATGAAAAAAACACTATAAATCTATCATAGTAGTTTGCACACAATTCATTAAAATACATATTGTACGAATTATTCCAGCTCAACTCACTTTACCCGTTCATTTCCTTAATATTATTCACTTGATTAGTTTCATTCATTGTTTTGAAGCTAGGATCGTTTAGCGGTCCAATTAATCCAAGCAAAAATCGGAGGGGGAACTGATCCAATCATACTAGTTCGAACGGCTGGATAGTCCCTGTTCGATTGTTGGACCTGGACCAATTAGGGGTTGGACCAGATTTTGGATTTTTTTATATTTAATTTCTTTTGAGTTTTAATGAGTTTAACAGGTGAGTTGAAGGATATATTAAAGTATTGGACATAATATTATGTTGAGATTTATATAAATCTATAAAATACACATATAGAATAATTATATATATATATATATATACATATATATATATATATAGGGGAAGGATCCTAAGAAAACCATTAAATTATGAGAAAACCAAGAAAACCAATTTTAACCAATCACATAATTTCTAGTATTTTTTTGTATTTTTTATTAAAAGGGTATTAATGTAAAATTCCACCCCACTATTTTAGGTAATTATACACTTTAATTTTAAATTCCTTATTTCACTCTTAACTAACCTTAATCTCTCTCCTGACTACTTTCTTCTCTACTTCCATTGCAACCCTACTTTTTTAACTTGAACATAACAATGTAGCAACAACCACAATTGTCACACCCCCGCTGAGAGCGGAAACACGGGGATGCGAGCAAGACGGGATCGTCATAACACATGGTTAACAATAGAGATGCAACATATATGTAATTGATGACATCGCGTGTCATGACGACACCGGGCACAAATGAAGACTTGTGTCGTGTTTAGTCAATGTTCACGATAGCATAGCCATAAGCATAAATAGAAACTTGTGATTGATTCACATAAACGATTCACATAATCAAAAAAATTGTATTCTTGTATGTAATTTCCATAACCCGGGAACAAGTATCCAAAAGAATGTTAATTGTTTGATGGACTGCAACAATGTATAAAATAATTATTCATCATGTATTTTCAGTCTCAAAAATACATCCTAGGGTCTTCACTAAGGCAGCACTCCTAGATCTTCAGTTCTCATTGTTACCTAAAAATATGCTCAAGTCAACAATAATGTTGGTGATCTTTGCAGGTTTGAACTGTAAACATGTAATTGATGCTGTATAGTGTTTGTAGTGGAATACCGTGCATACAGTTATAAACAAGCAAAATCACATACCATAAGTTTTATACAACCAAACCTAATGATGTACACACAGCAACTTGTCGGAATATATTCACCCAAGGCCCGTTCCTGGCAGTGTGATGGTACTCACAAGTAACCATCTGTCAAGGGTGGGGGTGTCAACCCAGTAGTACTACTAATACCTATCCGTCGGTTCCAACACCAGAATTAAATGATTATAAGAAGAACCACACAGTAACATCATGTATGCATCAGATATGTACTCACAAAACAGTATCACGTTGATTCCAAGTATGAAATTTGTATGTATGTTGTACAGCATTGAAAACAGATGAGCATACTTTCCACCATGTTTGTAAAAGATTGAAACATTGTATAAGCGTAAAAGGGGCCACGAAACTCACTTGTTAAGTGGTAAGTATGTATGATGAAACTTCCCAAATTTGTATGTATGTATGAACGATCAATCACCTATTGACAGTTATGTTAAGCATTAATGATATGCCTGCTGTTAATAATATTGTTTAGTTGGGTCGGGTCGTATCGATTCGGTCGTGGGTAACACTTTCACACAAGCACGCACAATAGATCTTATGTGAATCCAAGTACTAGAAACGTTGCCATTGTAGATGATATTTGTGTAAAAGTGTTATTGTTGTTAGAGAAATACTTAGTAAGCACTTGTATTACGAATCGTTTGTTGCTAATTGTAAAATGTTAAGTTGATTTGATTTGGTATAACCTTAATAAGTTTGATAGTGTTAATCTTAAAGATCATCATTAGCAATGGAAACCGTGTCGATGTCACCTTAACATCACACGACAACACCCACCGCACGCAGGAAGAATTCACACACAATGACTTCGTTTGCAGGACAGGACTAGACGCATGACTGGACACTCCATTCGCACGAATCAACTCTTAGTCGTGCGAATCAGCTTCATTCGCACGATTGAACCCCCATTCGTGCGACTAAGCATTCAGTCATACCACACAGCACCCAATCGCACGACTCAACTTCCATTCGCACGATTCAGCCCTCATTCGTACGAATTAGCTTCATTCGTATGACTAAACTTTCATTCGTGCTACTGGACCTTCAGTCGTACGATACACGCACAATCGCACACATTCATCCGCATTGACTCAATCGCATAGCAATACTCATCCGCATGACTCAATCGCACGACACACAATCGTGTGGGCTCGGTCGCATGACTCACTCAATCGCTTGGACTCAGTCGTACGACAGACCCAATCACATGGACTTAGTCGCATGACTCACCCAGTCGTACGACTCAGTCGCATGACAGACCCAGTCGCCTGAACAGTAGGTTCGCGACTGCAGAGTGCTAAGCCGCCTTCGGCTTCTCCGTGCACGGATTTCACACATCAAAGACCTCCAGAAACACTCGTCTAACATATCTAAGTAAGATGCACACTCAGAAAGGCAACACACGCACCCACACGACCTCTTGTGCTCGGGTTGAACCCGAGCACCCGAAACCCTAAAAATCGCAGAAGTTAAATGAGCAAAAATGGACGACCAAGGTCACCTACCTGCTAGAAACGTGTAGTCTAAGCTGTAGTTATGGTCTAAACGGTGAAAACACGAAGAAAACGGGGCGGTTCTAGGTGTAAGGGAGGTGGAGAAAAGTGGAGAGGAATATAAGGAAGAAGGAGAAGTGGTGAAGGCTAGGGCTGGTTTGTGGGTATTTATACCCAGCCCTAGTTTGGCAATTGTCACATTTAGTCCCTGCACTTAGCCCCCGAGTTCCCAAACTTGTTTCGGTTGAAAACGACGTAAATACGCGCGTTATATTAATTATAGGGAAGTATTTAAGGTTGTTCGTATCTCGAAAATGATGTTATTAATGATGTTTATATTATATAACATAATTTAGTTAGTGATGTCGTCGGTGCTATTCATAAGCGTTTTAAGTGATATGGATACAAATAATGATAACATCACTGAAAAAAGAAAATAAATCAAGTATGATATCCACACGAATGGTTTATAAGGGTGAGGAATGAATGTTCTAAGAATAGTTAACGATGTTCGTGTTAAATGATGGACCTTGTGGTGATGGATGTCACAGTATCCCTAAGTTGAGAGAATTTCATCCTGAAATTCAACTGGTGTTAGGTCCAAGAGTGTCATCCTCGAATAGATGTGAATATTTGAGTTTCGTCTGATCTTCCCATTCCCATGTGAATTCTGGTCCTCGTTTGGAGTTTCATCTCACGCGAACGATCGGTATCTTGCTACGCCTTAACCGTTTGACCTTTCGGTCCATGATCTCAATAGGTTCTTCGATGAAATGAAGCTTTTCATCGATCTTGATTTCCTCGATTGGCACATGTAGGGTTTCATCCACCAGGCACTTTTTGAGGTTTGATACGTGAAATGTGTCGTGTACATCGCTGAGTTCTTGTGGCAACCTTAATCAGTAAGCCACCGGACCGATTCTTTCTGTAATCTCGAATGGTCCTACGTATCTTGGGGCTAACTTCCCTTTCTTTCCAAATCGTACAATCCCTTTCCAGGGAGAGACTTTGAGTAGAAAGTGATCTCCAACATTGAATTCTAGAGGCTTCCGACAGTTGTCAGCATAGCACTTTTGGTGATCTCTTGCAGCTTTTAGTCGGTCTTTGATTTGGAAAATCTTGTCAGTTGTTTCTTGAATGATCTCTGGGCCTGTTAGCTGGCTTTCACCAATCTCAGCCCAACAAACTGGGGATCTACATTTCCTCCCGTACAATGCTTCAAATGGAGCGCATCCAATGCTTGTATGGTAGTTGTTGTTGTAAGAGAACTCAATCAATGGTAGATGAGTGTCCCAGCTACCACCAAAATCAATTACACAAGCTCTGAGCATGTCTTCCAACGTTTGTATTATTCGTTCACTTTGGCCGTCTGTTTGTGGGTGATAGGCGGTACTCATATCTAATCGAGTGCCCATCGCTTTCTGTAGTGTTTGCCAAAATCATGAAGTAAATCGCCTATCACGGTCGGATATGATTGACACCGGCACTCCATGTCGTGTCATGACCTCTTTTATGTACAATCTCGCCAACTTTTCCATCTTGTAATCCTCCCGGATCGGTAAGAAATGAGCGGACTTCGTCATCCGATCCACTACGACCCATATCGAGTCACGCCCGCTACTTGTTCTAGGGAGTTTGGTAATGAAATCCATAGCTATGTTCTCCCATTTTCCACTCGGGAATTTCAGGTTGCTGTAATAATCCTGATGGTTTTTGATGTTCAACCTTAACTTTCAAGCATGTCAAGCATCGACTTACATACATAGCAATGTCTTTCTTCATTCCTGGCCACCAGTATAGATCCTTAAGATCATGATGCATCTTGTCTGCGCCAAGATGAACAGAATATCATGTCTTGTGTGCTTCCTCCATGATTAGGGTACGAACGTCTCCCCATTTGGGTACCCATATACGATCCATGAAATACTGTATACCATCATCCTTGTAAATCATCTATTTGTCCAACCCTCGGAATTCTTCTCCCGCAAGGTTTTCTTCTTTCAATGCCTCACTTTGTGCAAGTTGGATCTGAGCCTTCAAGTTCGTTTGAATAGTAAAGCCCAAAGCTCGAGCACGTAGTGGTTTCACATGTTCTTTACGGCTTAAAGCATCAGCCACCACGTTTGCTTTCCCTGGATGATACCGGATTTCACAATCGTAGTCACTAAGTAACTCTACCCAATGTCGTTGTCGCATATTGAGTTCTTTCTGATTCAGGATGTGTTGAAGGCTCTTATGATCTGTGTAGATTGTGCATTTGGTTCCATACAGATAGTGCCTCCATATCTTAAGTGCAAATACTACAGCGCCTAACTCCAAATCATGAGTTGTATAGTTTTTTCATGCACCTTAAGTTGTCGTGAGGGTAGGCAATCACCTTATCTTTCTGGATTAGCACGCAACCCAATCCTTAATGTGAAGCATCGTAGTACACCACAAGATCATCAGTCCCATCTGGGAGGGACAATATCGGTGTGTTACATAACTTCTCCTTTAACGTTTGGAATGCTTGTTCTTGTGCATGTCCCCAATCAAACTTCTTGTCTTTCTGCGTCAACAGTGTCAGTGGTTGGGCAATCTTTGAAAAATTCACAATGAAGCAACGATAGTATCCGGCCAATCCTAAGAATTGACGTATCTCTGAAGGTGTCTGGGGTGCATCCCATTTCTTCACTGCTTCAATCTTGTCGGGATCTACGTGAATCCTATTTTCGTTAACCACATGCCCCAAAAATTTCACTTCTCGAAGCCAAAACTCGCACTTCGAGAGTTTAGCGAAAAGTTTCTCTTCTTGTAATAGACTCAGTATCGCCCGAAGGTGTTCCTCGTGGTCCGCTTTCGTTCGAGAGTAGATAAGTATATCGTCTATGAACACGATCATGAACTTATCCAGGTAAGGTTTGCACACTCGATTCATCAGATCCATGAACACAGCTGGTGCATTAGTCAGTCCGAACGGCATGACTAAGAACTCATAGTACCCATAACGAGTCCTGAATGCCGTTTTCGGTATGTCATCCTCGTAAACCCTTAGTTGATGATATCCAGAACGAAGATCAATCTTGGAGAAATACGAAGCTCCTTGCAGTTGATCAAATAAATCTTCAATTCTGGGGAGAGGATATTGATTCTTCACAGTCAACTTATTCAACTCGCGATAATCGATGCATATGCGGAACGACCCTTCTTTCTTTTTGACAAATAAGACTGGTGCTCCCCATGGAGAATCGCCCGGTCGAATAAAACCCTTCTCTAGGAGCTCTTGCAATTGGCTAGATAACTCTTGCATTTCGGATGGTGCTAACCGATACGGTGCTTTTGCTACCGGCGTAGCTCCAGGAACCAACTCTATACGAAATTCCACCTGTCATGGAGGAGGCAAACCCGACAAGTCATCAGGGAATACATCCGGATAATCTCGTACTACAGGAATATCTACCAACTTGTTGTCTTCTTCTTTCTTTTCCACTACATGGGCTAAAAACGCATAACACTGCTTTTATAAACATCGACGTGTCTTCATACAAGAGATAAGCTTTAGAGTTCTTCCCGGTCGTTCTCCTTGAATCTTGAGTACCTCCCCATTTGGCATGGGGATTCATACTACTTTCTCTCGACAAACAATCTCGGCTTCGTGTTTCGATAACCAATCAATCCCCACAATCACATCGAAACTTCCCAGCTCAAAAGGTATTAAGTCTATGTCGAAGGCATGGTTTTCCAATATCATGGAGCACCTTCTAATAATCTCATCGGCCTGTACAACTCTACCATTGGCCATTTCTACGGAGACGCTAGTTTCTAGTCTACTAGGGTTCAAGGCAAGCATGTGTGCAAAATCGGAAGATATAAAACTATTGTCTGCTCTAGTATCAAACAATATGGATGCGAAGTGGTGGTTGAGCAAGTACGTACCCGTAACAACATTCGGGTCCTGACGAGCATCGTTACCTCTAATGACAAATGCACGTCCCCGAGCGACATTCCCTTGATTAGCCGGGGCTTGATTCCCAGCTATAACCATCACTTTCTGCTGATTATTCCCTTGTTGACCCGGTGCCCTATTCAGTTTGGGGCACATGTTTCGGTAGTTACCCGGATTTCCACATTCGTAACAGACTCTAGCATTCCTGGCGGGGTTAACCGCGTTTACTAGTGCCACCAGATTCGATGCAATTCTACAATCCTTCGCTAGGTGCCCCGGGCGCCTACAGTTCACACACACCCAGCACTGCATCTCTAGGGGATGATGATAGTTGCACCTGTCACATTTGGGGTGCGGCCCAACATACTCTCTCTTGCCCTGAGTCACAGCCATGAAATTTCTGGTGATCTTGGCCCTTTTATCATATTTTCCGGCATTCGACCGGCTTGTTTCCCCAATATCCTTTCTCTTCTCTGCTCCCATACCCAATACCCCTGTTCTTACCATCTCATCAGTTAGAGCGCCAGCCTTCAGAATTGCGCTCTAAATCGTTGGAGGAGCAGCTGCTGTTACCATTGCCCGGATCTGAGGCGCAAGTCCCCAAATGTACCTCTCGATTCTTTTTTATTCCGGAGTCACCAGATGTGGAACTAGCCTCGCCAGTTCGTGGAATCGATCAGTATAAGCGGCATGCCCGGCCCCCACCATAGCATGATTCCAGAATTCATGCTCCAATTTTTGCATTTCGTTGAGGGGGCAGTACTCCTCAGTAATCAAAGCTTTGAACTCATCCCATGACATCCGCATCGCGGACTCTCTTCCTCTAGCTTGAACCTGGGTGTTCCACTAGGTTAGTGCCTTGCCCTGCAGTGAACACATGACATACTTGATTTTTTAACTGTCGAGGCACTCACTGATGTCAATCACTGCCTCCATATTTTCAAGCCACCTAGTTAGGGCTATCGCCCCACCTTTCCCATCAAATTCTCGGGGTTTGCAGGCCACGAATTCCTTGTAAGAACATCCCCGTCTTGTACTATCGACCCCAGTTTCGTTACCAGTTGTTCCACCAATCCCAGTATCCTCCCCTGTTCCTTGGTTATGCTAATCATTAGTATCATGATCCCCGTGGAGATTATGATTCAGAAGAGTGTCGCTCACTTGAGTTACTATAGTTGGAATCAGTACGGCTAGCTGCTGAGCAATCATAGCAGCTATATTAGGGTTTTCAGTTCCTTGATTGTTGCCAACAGGAGCACCACCTGTTCTTGATGGTCTACCCCTACCTCTGCCTTGTGAGGTCTCACCATCATGATTTGTACTATGGATGACTCTTCGAGGCGGCATCTTCTAATCATAAAAAGGAGTAAACATGTAAACTTTAGTAAACATGTAAACCTTAGTCATTTAAAGACACATGTATGATTCCACTCATCAAGTTCCAACAATCCATGCCTCAGTCAATCAGGATCATCACATAGCCCAATTTAAGCACATTCTTAGTATACCTGTGATGCTTATATATAGGGTTCCCTGTAGCGTTCCCACCACATCCATGATATACCTAGAATGATGCCTAAACCGATTACTTGACATCCGACTTTCCTTAGCATCATCCCAATGAATAACATAATGTATGTGTAGTGAGTATCATCACTCCTCTACATTTCTTGAAGTCCACTTTCATTCTAAGCATTCAATCAGTTCCTTAGTTACTGAAATGCTAAGTAGAGGAATGTTTCATGGAGAATAAAATCAATGTCATGATTGGAGATACCATGAAGGCTCTAAGTAGGTTAGGACATAAGTAATTGTAGGTGTTAATAATGTTTTGTTACCCTTAACAAGGTCTTACTAGAATTATGATCCTAGCACCCTAGGGTATTGTCACATCTCGGCGGAAGCGTGAACGATATAGGTGGAATGTGACTAGCCTTTATCAGAGTGCATTGTTTATAGTAAAATAAACACAGTTATAATAGAAACATAACACAGGCATGCTTTTATTTATACTAGAGGAATTACATCTTTTACATTAGTACAAAATTAGATGTAATTAGTTAAGAATTAGATTACAGCATGTCTAGAACCTATGAAAATGAGCGTCAACATACACGCTCCCGTCAACTATATTAACGGTTAGCATGACGCAGACCCTTCCCACAACGTCACCCCATCCATCATGAACTTCAAAGCTGAAATCAAATGAGTTACTCATTTCCTGAAAAAGTACACTTAAACCAGTCAACAAAAATGTTGGTGAGAACATAGGTTTATAGCCAGACAAATATTTTGTTGATGTATCAATTACAACCAAACCTGCTCACAACATAATCATACTGTTATGAAAAAATTCTTAAAATCAGATAATATTACATCCTAACCCCCATTCGGTTAGATGCAGGAAAATATTAGCAACTCTCATCCGGTTGGTACAAATATTCTCCTAAGTAGTGCTACTAACATTATCGAACGGTTCCTCATTCGAATTAATGGTTGTATCACAAATGACATTAAGCAACAAAAATATTTTCAAAAATAATACATCAACCCAAACTATATACTTTTCCCCTAAAACTTTAGTGAATACCAAACGGTTGAAAATGGGGCTATGAACTCACCGTGTCTTCCCACTTGAACCTAACAAAATAGTTCACAGTGTCAGACAATATTTTCTTTAAAATTTCAGAACCTCAGATGGAAGTACCTTCTGGAAGTTCTGCCAATAATGTTATTACAAAAATTCCCAACAAATTATTTATATATAATTTGTTCAAAATTAGTACAAATTCTACATAAATTATCAAAAATACCTACTATTGTCCAAAACTCCTCAAAAATTCAAAGAATCTTATTCCAAAAATCAATAACATCTAATAATTTTTATAGCATCCAAATCCAAACAGATTATTTTCTATAAACTTTATAATACTCCCATAATTGGTTAAAAATAGCTTCTATCTTCATAAATTTCAAAAATTTTAAAGAAGACTTCTTACACAAAACCAAGCATCATATAATTATCTCAAAGTCCAACTCATAACATACCTATTTCTGTAATTTTTAGAATAATTGAAATATTTAGTAAAAATAATTATTCTACACCAAAAATTATGAAATTAGATATTTGTATTTTCGGATTTAATATAACGTCTATGATTTTATTAAAATTTATTATTTATGTTAAGTATTTATTCTGATTTATTTACTGCATAAAATATAAAAATTCGTATCTTAATCATAATAAGGAATAAAATTATAAAATAATTCCAGAGGTTTTTATACCTCGAAAGAATCATCCTGTGAATTTATCAGAATTTTTCCGAATTCATTTCTATTTTTGATATTTTCCTCCATTTCTCATTTGTAGAATAATTTGTATAAATTATTTACTTATCAAAACTTTGTCAAAGTTTCCAGATCAATATTTCAGTATATAAGTGAGAATTTTTCAATGTTTATTCTTATAATTATAGTTGTTTAATATTTTTCTAGATTTTTCATTGCTTATGAATTCATGAATTAAAACTTTCAAAATTGGTTTTTGGTGTTTGAATACCAAAACTAATACATATATGTGTTTTGTAACATATATGTAACAAAAATTCTTTTATACCTTGTGATGGTGATCTTAATGGTATTTTAGCTTCTTGAACCAAACGATTGTGTTTGTTTGTTGTTGTGGTTGTCGGATTTTTGTTGTTGTTTTGTTGATGTTGTTGGTTGTTGTTTCAAGCAAACCCAAGAGAAAAAGATGTTGTGGGATAGGTTGGTGATGGTGTTTAGCTTTGTAACCGAGGGAGAAGAAAGCAAAAGATGGCTGGAGGTCAAATGAAGGTGGTGATGTGTGCACAAGGATCCGAGAGGGAGAGATATGAAGTGAATGCTTTGTTCTTAAGTTTGTTTGGCATATATCCTTGTGTCCACCTCCCTCATCATAGCCTAGGTGAGTCATATGTTTAGAGTTGCTTAGTAATGTTTATAGGTTAGGTGGCATTTGATGAGGATGTATAGATGGCCACGGTTTCTTGTGAGAGTGCCACATTCCTTGTGTAATCATGACCCCATTAATGTTTTGACTTAGAAGTGCAAGTTATCTTTTGTTTATTGGGTTCAAGGTACCGAAGTTTAAGGTGTAAATGGGTGTATATGTGGCGGTTTATAGAAACATCCGAGAGATAGGTATCAAATGGCAACTTTGGGAGTGTGAATGGAATGTTTAGGAAGATATGATAGGCCTACTAGAGTTTGACTTTTGGAATGTGAAAACTAGGTGTAGGGTGGTGTGAATGAATGGAAAACCAACGCATAGGTGGCGGTTTGAGTAAGGTGGCTGAGAGATTGCTTCAAAGTTTGTGACCTCCATTTTGTCATCATGCTTCATTAATGTGTTGACTCTAAGAAGTTTAGCAAGCTATCTATGTTATGGGATTCAATGAACCGAGGCTTACAGGGTAGATGTGGGTATATGTGGTGGTTTGGAGAGTGTGAAAACAAGAAAAGAAAACCGAGTGCATGGTCGTGGTGTAGTGGTTTTCGGGTAGTAGTATAAGGTGGTGGTTTTCGAGGTAGAGTGGTTTAGAAGGTGTTTAACCGAGGGTATAAGGAAAGTGATTTAGTTTTAGTGTTTAGTTAAGGTTTTATGAACTTGATTATATTGGTTTCGGTTTCATTAAGATGTATATACATATATATAACAAACACCCGTATACATACTTTACAAAACATGTACACTTGATGTTCTTTAATGTGCATATATATGTGTGTGTTTATAATATAGTCATGTCCAATAGAGTACGTATATGTACATATAATAAGTAAGTAATACATATATATACACCTATTAATCGAACACATATATATAAGCATTCCAAAGAATTTTTCATGTATTTAAACATGCATACGTAAAAGTTTGTATTTATACACACGTAGGTGTGAGTTTTGGGTATATTTACATACATGCATACGTAAATTACCACTATATAAACATGCATGCAAACATGCACATGTACATCCATAATGTACACAAACTAAACAATACATTAATCGTGATCGTAACTTAATATACTAAAATTTTTCGACGTAATATAATAAAATAATTTTTAGGGTTGTCACATTCTCCCTCCGTTAAAAGAATTTCATCCCGAAATTCAGTGGAGTATTCTTTATAAAACTTTAAATAAGTATTACCTCTGAACAGGTGGGGGTACTTCTTCCTGATTTCATCTTCCCTTTCCCAGGTGTATTTTAATCCTCTTTTTGCATTCCATTTAATTTTTACTATGGGAATTTTACTTCTTCTTAACTTCTTTATTTCTTTTCTCACAATGGCTGTTGGTTCTTCCACAAAATGCGGCTTCTTATCTACCTGTATTTCTTGAATCGGTTTTTCTAGGGTTTTATTGGTTAGGCACTTCTTGAGGTTAGATACATGAAAAGTGTTGTGTACTTCACTTAATTCTTGTGGTAATTCCAACTTATATGCTAGAAGACCAATTCTATCTATGATCTTAAATGGACCAATGTACCTAGGATTCAGCTTACTAGATTTTCCGAATCAAAAAATACCTTTAGAGGGTGATATTTTTTAGGTAGACTCTATCCCCAACTTGAAATTCCAATGGTTTTCTCCGTTTGTCTGCATAACTTTTCTGTCGATCACGAGCTGCTTTCAACGTGTTTTGATTTCAGTGATTTTATCTATGGTTTCATGGATTAATTCAGGACCTGTAAGTTGTCTATCACCTATTTCATTCCAACATAAAGATGACCTACATTTTCTTCCATATAAAGCTTCAAATGGAGCTAACCCAATACTAGAGTGATAACTGTTATTGTATGAAAATTCTATTAAAGTTAAGTGACTATCCCAATTTCCACCAAAGTCTATGGCACAAGCCCTTAGCATATCTTCTAAAGTTTGTATTGTTCTTTCACTTTGTCCATCAGTTTGTGGATGATATGCTGTACTTAAGTTTACTTGGGTTCCTAAGGCTTTTTGTAAGGTTTGCCAGAACCTAGAAATAAATCTACCATCTTTATCTGATATAATGGACACAGGTATTCCATGTCTAGACAAAATTTGGCATATAACTTTTCTTTTATAACAATTCTAGTGTTAACCTCAGATGTTGTTTTTGGTCTTCCTTATTCTTAGAATAAATTAGAATGTCATCAATAAAGACTATAACAAATTTATCTAGGTAAGGTTTATACACTCTATTCATTAGATCCATAAATACTGCTGGAGCATTGGTTAACCCAAATGGCATCACAAGGAATTCATAATGGCCATATCTAGTTCTAAATGCAGTTTTAGAAATATCATCTTCCTGTACCCTTAATTGATGATATTCAGATCTTAAGTCTATTTTTGAGAAATAACTAGATCCCTGTAGTTGGTCAAACAGATCATCAATTCTAGGGAGTGGATACCTATTCTTTATGGTAACCTTATTAAGTTCCCTATAGTCAATACACATTCTAAAGGTTCCATCCTTCTTTTTAACAAATAGAACTGGTGCTCCCCAAGGTGATACACTAGGACGTATGAATCCTTTATCTAATAGTTCTTGTAACTGAGTCATGAGTTCTTTCATCTCAGTCGGTGCTAAACGGTAGGGTGCTTTAGCAATAGGGGCTGTTCCTGGTATCAATTCTATTTTAAATTCTACCTGGCGAGGAGGTGGTAATCCAGGTAGTTCATCAGAAAAAACATCAGCATATTCATTTACAACGGGAACACTTTCCAAATTTTCCTTATCAAGTTTAGTATCAACTATATGTGCCAAGAATGCTAAACAATTTTTGTTAAGGCATTTTTGTGCTTTTTCACAAGTAATCAGTTTCACAATATTATTTGGCCTATCACCATATATGCAGAGAGTTTTGTCTTCCTTAATCAAAGGAATCTTAATCATTTTCTTATCACAAATGATTTCAGCATGATTTGTACTCAACCAATCCATTCCTACTACGATATCAAATCCTCCTAACTTAATAGGTATCAGATTTATATCAAAATAGTATTCATCTAAATTCAAGATGCAATTAGGAATGATTTCATCAGCTTCAATTACTTTACCGTCAGCTACTTCTATCACATAGATGTCACGTAATTTTTCAGATGTTAGACTAAGTGATGGTCTAAAAGTATGTGAAACAAAACTACAAGTTGCTCCTGCATCAAATAATACTTTAGCGTACTGGTTATTGATAAGGAACGTACCCGCGACTACTTCTGGTTCATGACGAGCTTCATCAGCTTGTATCACAAAAGCTCTTCCATGAGGGTTGTTCTGATTAGCTGGAGCCTTGCCCTTTCGTTGTGGACATTCATTACAGAAATGATTTTCACTACCACACTGAAAGCAGACTGTTTTTGTGCTGGTAGGGTTTTTGCAGTCTCGGGAAATGTGCCCCTTCTTTTTGCAATTATAGCAAACCACTGTCATACAGTTTCCTGTATGATATCTTTGACAGATATTACACTGTGGTGGTTTTCTACTTTCTTCCCCTGAGTTGTTCCCAAAAAGTTTCTTGGTGGAGGTCGGGTTACTCTTTTCTGGGAGCTTTCTCCAAATCTTCTTTCAGAATGGTTTTCAGCCCACTTCCTTTTCTCTCCTACCTGTGGATGACTTAATGATCCATTCCTGATCATTTCATCTGTCAGACTTCCTAACAGGATTACTGCTTGTCCTCTTATTTGTGGCACTAATCCCCAAATATACCTTCCTATTCTTTTTGATTCCGGGGTTATCAGATATGGTACTAACCTGGATAGTTCATTATACCTATCAGTATATTCTTGGTGTGCAGACCCCTTCATCTCTAGTGCTAAAAATTCAGCCTCTAGCTTTTCTATCTCATTATATGGGCAATATTTTTCTATCACTAGATTTCTAAATTCTTCCCAACTCAGTTTATTCATAACATTTCTACCTCTAGTGTGTACCTCCATTTTCCACTAGGACTGTGCTTCTCCTTTAAGGGAATGGGAAGCAAACAGTGTCTTGAAGTTTTCAGCACAGTTGCTGATTTCCAAGACTCCTTCCATGTTGTCTAGCCATCTTAAAGCTTGTACAACTCCACCTTTTCCATCAAATTCCTGAGGTCTACAGGACATAAAAGTTTTGTAGGAGCATCCCTTTGAAATTCCATTTAGAATCTCTTCATCCTGTTGTTCTTCTGGGATAATGTTTTCAGGCCTTATTGGTGGATGTGAGGTAGCTCCAATATTTAGGTTTTGCTGGAGTTGGGTAATTAAGGTAGGTAGGGTAGCTTCCAATTGTTGGGCTACTATCTGAGATATCCTACCGTTCTCAGTCATATCAGGGTTCACGGGTGTTTCTTCCCCAAGTCTGGTCCTGGGTCGTCCCACTCGAGCTGTTCTCCCGACAGGCTGAGTGTTTCTTTTTGGTGACATGATTCACTATAGTGAATTTCAATGTTTAGTATTGCAAATAAATATCTTAACACAAAAATTATTTAACATAGATCAAATAAACATGTTAACACAAAAGTACATATATCAGTTAAGCTCTTATTTTTTTTATTCTAAAAAGTTAGACTATAAACTTTCAGTTTCTGCTAAGCCATTTCCAGATCCTGGTGAAGATACTTTTCTTGGGTGTCTTGAGCTTTTTAATGTCTTTCTGAATTTTCCAGATTCCCAGCTATATTTTCTTAAGTTTCTTAAAAGTCTGTCGGGCTGTCTTCACCTGATCAAACTCTTGTCTCTTAATAACCTTACTTTCATCTTTAGGAGAATCAGAAGGTTGTCTTTCTAGATCCCCAGATTGCTTAGCTTTAAGTTTGTATCCACGTAGTATCTTTTTCCTAGGAGTCTTAATTGTATATTCTCCCACGTGTACTGGTGCACGTCTAACATAAAATTTTGTCTTATTCTCCATTTCTGTTGGGGTAACATCCATAGCCTGTTGAGGTTCTGGTTCAGGTGTTATTTCTTTAGGACTGCTATGGTATGAACCTTCGGAAGGATAGTCTCGTAGTGATAATTATCTGAATTCATAGCTGCACAGATCTCTTAACAATATTTCACAAAATAGTTAGTCAAATAACTTATCAAAATTTTATTCGAATCTTAATCACAAAATCACAGAATTTCACATAATTCTCATATTTCACATAAAATCATGAAATATCTCCAGATATATATATTTTTTCTTTCGAGCTTATGGTTATAGTCTAGATATCTTAAAAATATCTAATTCCCTATAACCAATGACTCTGATACCAACCTGTCACATCCCGGCGGAAGCGTGAACGATATGGGTGGAATGTGACTAGCCTTTATCAGAGTGCGTTGTTTATAGTAAAATAAACACAGTTATGATAGAAACATAACACAGACATGCTTTTATTTATACTAGAGGAATTAAATCTTTTACATTAGTACAAAATTAGATGTAATTAGTTAAGAATTAGATTACAGCATGTCTAGAACCTATGAAAATGAGCTTCAACATACACGCTCCCGTCAACTATATTGACGGTTAGCATGACGCAGACCCTTCCCACAACGTCACCCCATCCATCATGAACTTCAAAGCTGAAATCAAATGAGTTACTCATTTCCTGAAAAAGTACACTTAAACCAGTCAACAAAATGTTGGTGAGAACATAGGTTTATAGCCAGACAAATATTTTGTTGATGTATCAATTACAACCAAACCTGCTCACAACATAATCATACTGTCATGAAATAATTCACAAAATCAGATAATATTACATCCTAACCCCCATTCGGTTAGATGCAGGAAAATAGTAGCAACCCTCATCCGGTTGGTACAAATATTCTCCTAAGTAGCGCTACTAACATTATCGGACGGTTCCTCATTCGAATTAATGGTTGTATCGCAAATGACAGTAAGCAACAAAAATTTTTTCAAAAATAATACATCAACCCAAACTGTATACTTTTCCCTCAAAACTTTAGTGAATACCAAACGGTTGAAAATGGGGCTATGAACTCACCGTGTCTTCCCACTTGAACCTAACAAAATAGTTCACAGTTTCAGATAATATTTTCTTTAAAATTTTCAGAACCTCAGATGGAAGTACCTTCTGGAAGTTCTGCCAATAATGTTATTACAAAAATTCCCAACAAATTATTTATATATAATTTGTTCAAAATTAGTACAAATTCTACATAAATTATCAAAAATACCTACTGTTGTCTAAAACTCCTCAAAAATTCAAAGAATCTTATTCCAAAAATCAATAACATCTAATAATTTTTATAGCATCCAAATTCAAACAGATTATTTTCTATAAACTTTATAATACTCCCATAATGGTTAAAAATAGATTCTATCCTTCATAAATTCCTAAAATTTTAAAGAAGACTTCTTACATAAAACCAAGCATCATATAATTATCTCAAAGTCCAAATCATAACATACCTGTTTCTGTAATTTTTAGAATAATTGAAATATTTAGTAAAAATACTTATACTACTTTAAAATTATGAAAATTAGATATTCTGTATTCTCGGATTTAATATAACGTCTATGATTTTATCAGAATTTATTATTTACGTTAAGTATTTATTCCGATTTATTTACTGCAGAAAATATAAAAATTCGTATCTTAATCATAATAAGGAATAAAATTCTGAAATAATTCCAGAGGTTTTTATACCTCCAAAGAATCATCCTGTGAACTTATCAGAATTTTTCCGAATTTATTTCTATATTTGATATTTTCCTCCATTTCTCATTTATAGAATAATTTATATAAATTATTTACTTATCAAAACTTTGTCAAAGTTTCCAGATCAATATTTCATTATGTAAGTGAGAATGTTTCAATGTTTATTCCCATAATTGCATTTGTTTAATATTTTCTAGATTTTCTTAAATATTTACAAGATTTAATCTTGTAAATTCAAAATATATCTTTTTAATCATAAGTTTCTGAGTTTCTGTAACTCATTGCTTATGATTCATGAATTAAAACTTTCAAAATTGGTTTTTGGTGTTTGAATACCAAAACTAATACATATATGTGTTTTGTAACATATATGTAACAAAAATTCTTTTATACCTTGTGATGGTGATCTTAATGGTATTTTAGCTTCTTGAACCCGAGAATAGGTCTGTGAGATCTTGAATGATGATGGTTGTTGATGGTGATGTGTGGTTGTGTTTGTTTGTTGTTGTGGTTATCGGTTTTTGTTGTTGTTGTTTGTTGATGTTGTTGGTTGTTGTTTCAAGCAAACCCGAGAGATAAAGAGGTTGTGGGATAGGTTGTGATGGTGTTTAGCTTTGTAACCAAGGGAGAAGAAAGCAGAAGATGGCTGGAGGTCGAATGAAGGTGGTGATGTGTGCACAAGGATCCGAGAGGGAGAGATATGAAGTGAATGCTTTGTTCTTAAGTTTGTTTGGCATATATCCTTGTGTCCACCGCCCTCATCAACATCCTCATAGCCTAGGTGAGTCATATGTTTAGAGTTGCTTAGTAATGTTTATAGGTTAGGTGGCATTTGATGAGGATGTATAGATGGCCACGGTTTCTTGTGAGAGTGCCACATTCCTTGTGTAATCATGACCCCATTAATGTTTTGACTTAGAAGTGCAAGTTATCTTTTGTTTATTGGGTTCAAGGTACCGAAGTTTAAGGTGTAAATGGGTGTATATGTGGCGGTTTATAGAGACATCCGAGAGATAGGTATCAAATGGCAACTTTGGGAGTGTGAATGGAATGTTTAGGAAGATGTGATAGGCCTACTAGAGTTTGACTTTTGGAATGTGAAAACTAGGTGTAGGGTGGTGTGAATGCATGGAAAACCAAGGCATAGGTGGCGGTTTGAGTAAGGTGGCTGAGAGATTGCTTCAAAGTTTGTCACCTCCATTTTGTCATCATGCTTCATTAATGTGTTGACTCTAAGAAGTTTAGCAGGCTATCTATGTTGTTGGGTTCAATGAACCGAGGCTTACAGGGTAGATGTGTGTATATGTGGCGGTTTGGAGAGTGTGAAAACAAGAAAAGAAAACCGAGGGCATGGTTGTGGTGTAGTGGTTTTCGGGTAGTAGTATAAGGTGGTGGTTTTCGAGGTAGAGTGGTTTAGAAGGTGTTTAACCGAGGGTATAAGGAAAGTGATTTAGTTTTAGTGTTTAGTTAAGGTTTTATGAACTTGATTATATTGTTTTCGGTTTCATTAAGATGTATATACATATATATAACAAACACCCGTATACATAATTTACAAAACATGTACACTTGATGTTCTTTAATGTGCATATATATATGTGTGTGTTATAATATAGTCATGTCCAATAGAGTACGTATATGTACATATAATAAGTAAGTTATATATATACACCTATTAGTCGAACACACATATATAAGCATTCCAAAGAATTTTTCATGTATTTAAACATGCATACGTAAAAGTTTGTATTTATACACACGTAGGTGTGAGTTTTGGGTATATTTATGTACATGCATACGTAAATTACCACTATATAAACATGCATGCAAACATGCACATGTATATCCATAATGTACACATACTAAACAATACATTAATCGTGATCGTAACTTAATATACTAAAATTTTTCGACGTAATAAAATAAAATAATTTTTAGGGTTGTCACAGATATAGAATGGGAACTTGTTATACTCATGATCGGTACCTCATGGTAAGATTAGCCAGACTTCTCATGCACTGCAAATTGCAATTACGTGTGCACCCGTAATGGTAATTTTCCTTGCATGGTCACCCTTAGCTTCACCTACCCCAAGTTAACATCATAGTATTGATAACATTCATCAAGCACGGTTGATGTAATGTCCTTATGTCCATGAGCCAATAGTATTCCAATAGCAGTATGTGATAGCAAATAAACTCCAAGCACATAAACAAAATTAGTCTAACGATAGTTGCCTATCCATCATACTTTTAGGATCTCAGGCACGCTATCTTAGGGTCGGATTTAGTATTTGAGATCGACGCTACGCGTGATCTGTGAAGTTTCCCTTCAGTTTGGGTATTCCGACCTAATGGTATAATGTAGTTCATATACAAATATATGATTCTAGTATAAGGTATCCCGTGAAGAAAGACTAAGAGTAATAGTATCTTCCTCAAGATGATCAGATAACAAGCATATATGTATAGAATCATGTATAGAGTCAAGAAACAAGTATAGAGGAACATGCATGTAATATCAAATGCAAGCCAGTCCTAGCATGCATTCTACATGAAGGTTCCTAGGTTATAGTTTAGGTCAAGTGAATTGCCTAATTCTCTATAACCAATGGCTCTGATACCAGTCTGTCACACCCCCGCTGAGAGCGGAAACACGGGGATGCGAGTGAGACGGGATCGTCATAACACATGTTTAACAATAGAGATGCAATATATATGTAATTGATGACATAGTGTGTCATGACGACACCTGGCACAAATGGAGACTTGTGTCGTGTTTAGTCAATGTTCACGACAGCATAGCCATAAGCATAAATAGAAACTTGTAATTGATTCACATAAACAATTCACATAATCATAAAAATTGTATTCTTATATGTAATTCCCACAACCCGGGAACAAGTATCCAAAAGAAAAAGGATTGTTGCGGTCAAGGTTTCGAGTATCTGCAAAATTACTCGACCAAATAAGAAAAAGGAAATAAGAAGTGAAAATCGGTTAGAGGGTTAGGTTTGATGGAACCCCCACTTGCAACCACCCCTAGAGCATTGGAGGATGGGAACGATCATGACTCGTTACTAGAGTATGTAAATGTATCTCATTCAATCGATTGCAAAAGGTAGAATCAAGAGGTGTATGATATCATCTATTGTTTGATATTATTGAAAAGGTGTTTATTTTCGTAGAAGAAATTGAGATGATGATGATTTAAGTATATTGTTACGTATATGTAACCACGTTACTAAAAAAGGAGTTGTCTTCCAAAAATATAGATGATTATGACAGAAGATGACTTGATACTATTGTTTGGTTACATATATGTAAGTAAGAGTTATATATGTAATATTATGGGTTACATGTTTGTAACTCATCAGAGTTCCAACAACTTACGTATATGTAACATATAATGCTACTTACATATACCTTAACTTCTGTGTATCTGTTGATAATTTTTTTATAAACCTTAAGTTCTAGGTTTTTATGATTGTTACGTATATGTAATCGGTTACATATACGGAACTACGTCTACGTATATGTAAATTAATGACTTTAATAAATTATTTTGTACTATTAATGTATTATAGTTACATGTACCTAACTGATAATTGTTGCATGTATGTAACAAGATGTATCAACGTGGTTTATTTTGTCTAAAGATTTACGATTAGATTAAATTAAGAAAACTACTTATGTGTTTACGTATACGTAAGCAGATTAACATATGTCTATATCAGCTCACTGTTAAATTATTTAAAAAAACAATAGGGATGAAGTCAATTGTTGGTGCATATAAAGATAACGAAAATGAAGTCAACTCTTGGAATTTTTTAAATGTGATTTATGAGAGAAGAGAGAAGAGAGTGAATATAGGAATTTTGGTTGTTGTTTCCAAAACTAAAAAAATATTGTTTCATATTTGCCCTTTTATCATTAATATAATCTACTTAAATTTTGAATTATTTACTAAAATGCCATTATGTATATCAACCATTGATTAAATAGATCAATGGTTTAGATTTGGTTTTCATTGTTTTATAGTAAATCATGGTTTTCTTATGACATCATCAGGTTCTAAAATATGGTCTGACCGCTCTAACCAACGGACCAGTAAGACGTCCAATTCACCTTCTGATTCTATTCTGAAAACATTGGTTACATTTATATCCAATAATTTGAATGTGACACGTGAGGCGTGTTTGAGGCGAAAACTTTCATATGAGTATTATGCCTTATAAAAGAATATGATTGGTGAACAATTGTATCACCCGGAAATTTCGGTTTGGAGTGAATACGACTAGAGCGCCAATCGCACGATATTCGCACGACTGTAGCTCCATACGCATGATAGTCGCACGATTGGAGAGTCCAATCGCATTAAGCTCATGCGGTTGAAGGTTCAATCGCATAGAAGCTTAGGCGACTGGACTGTAGTATTTAAGGGAGAGGGCAGCCCTTACCCTCTCCCCACACTTGCGAAACCAGAGAGAAAGAAGAGAAAAGGGAAAAGAGGATAAGAAAGCTTGGTTCAAGCGGGTTCGAGAGTGCAAAATCGACGTGTAGTGAGTTGAATCGAAGCTCTATTCGACGGGATAGTTCATGTGAGTTTCTAGGACCCCTCTTTTACACGTTTTTGAAGGATTTTGGGGCTGGAACACATCTGAAACTATTTTTGGGTTTTGGGTGTTTAACTCGTGTATGTATGAATGTGTATATGTATAGTGTGTTTAGAGTGCGATTTGGACTTGTATGTACTTTAATGTGGTCATAGTATGATTCCCTAAGGTTTAGGAGGATTAATATGGGCTTAAAACGAGTTTGGAAGGATTTAGAGGTCGTGAGTTGCGACTGTAGTTCGGGATGAACTACAATAGCTGCCCAGTTAGGGCTAGGCGACTGGAGGGCCAACCGCACGACTGAAGGACGATTGAAGCTCAACCGCACGACTGGAGCTCAATCGCACGGCTGGAGGTTCAGTCGCACGACAGGTCATACGACTGAGGTCCCAGTCGCATAGATGCTCAGTCGCCTAGGTGCTTAATCGCACGACTGAGAGTCCAGTCGTATAGGTGCTCATCCGCATTAAGTCCATTCGCATGATGTCCAATCGCCTAGTATCCATTCGTATGATCGGATGTTCATTCGCATAGGTGCCCAATCGCATGATTCAGTCGCGTGGAGGCCATGCGACTGAAGCATGCCCAATCGCCCAAACAGGGCTGTTGTGTACGAGGAGAGCTATAGTTCAAAAGGGTAGGTAATGATGTAATAGCTCCCGTAGGTACATATGTGATAACTGTCGAGGCTTAGAAGTTATGTTGGGCCCGATGATGATAGTATTGCATGTGTATGCATGATGTATGTAGGTTAAGTATGAAAAGTATTATGTAACGTAAAGTGAAAGATAATGAAAGAGGAACGTAATAAATGAACGCATGCATTAATGAACGAATGAACGAACGTAAAGCTAAAGAGTGTATGTATGAGGTGAGCGACTCTGTGTCGCAACAGACTCGAAGGAGGATCTTTGTCGCGTGCCCCGGTGCTGTGTCAGTCTTCGGACATGAGTCGGGGGTTTGTTCGTCTAGCCCCGGCACAGCATCAGTCTTCGGACATGAGTCGGGGGTATTGCATGAGACAAGATAGAGAGATGAGATCTCTCTCGCGTATCCCATTACTGTGTCAGTCTTCGGACATGAGTCGGGGGTTTGTTTGTCAAGCCCCGGCACAGTATCAGTCTTCGGACATGAGTCGGGGATATTGCATGAGACGAGATAGTAAGGTGAGCAACTTAGTGTTGCAACAGACTCGGATGGAGTTCAATCTAGACTATTGACTCAATGGGATCTTTGTCGTGTATGCTGATGTTGTGTCAGTCTTCGGACATGAGTCGGGGGTTTGTTTGTCAAGCCCCGGCACAGCATCAGTCTTCGGATATGAGTCGGGGATATTGCATGAGACAAGACCTAGATGAGAAAGAGAATTATGAAAGGAAGTATGAAACGAATGAAAGTTAATGAAAGTAATGAAAGTTCAAGAATGAACGAATGAAAGTAACGAACGGAAGGAACGTAATGATAACGTATGAAATGGGATCCTTGTCACTCGACTTCAGTAATCATGGCTGTGTGCCATGAAGAGGGTAAAGTGTGACCGGCTCCAGAGAGAAGTAAAAGACAAGAAATGTATGAAAGTTAAAGATAGATAATGAGCGAATGACTGACAGAGAATGAACGAAAGTAACGTTAAAGAATGAATGAGAACATACAAAGATAATAATGAAATTATCTATGTGTACGTATGATGTGTGTTCGCATGTATGTAAAGAACGGTTTTAACGAAAGAAAAGTATGTTTTATTATAAAACTAGAACTCACTCAGCAACGCTGACTTTTGATGTGTTTCCAGTTGGCAGGTATGTTGCTGAGGATGGCACGGGGCGGCTACTAAGTTTCGTTGAGGCTGGCATCCATATTTTGACATGTCAATGTATTTTAAGATGAAACGAATATTGTAATGTTATGAAATGACATGTTTTAGTTATTAAAGACCGTTTTAAATTCCGCTGCGAGATAAATGTACGTTTTAAAATGTTTTATGTGCGATTAATGACCAACTGTGAGGTGCCCGGGAACGGGGGCCTTACAAGTTGGTATCAGAGCCAACGTTTAAGTGAAACGGGTAAATTTTCAAATAAACCTTAACTTAAACTGAGAATGGGACGGAAAGGGAAGGAATGCCAATCTGAGTAGCTGCGTGCCATCAGGTATTTTCTTAAAGTTAACCGGTATTATGTGCGCATGTTATGTGTTTATGTGCTACTGTTAGATTTAGATGCTAATATAGTCAGGACAGGTAATGCTCGGGGTATGAAAAGTAAGGTAAGTGGCTAATCACAACTGATCACTATAATTAGGGACTTACTATGCCTGACATGAACTGAGCTATTCCCTTGAATGACCTTGTTGGTGTTTGAATCTTTCAGTGTATTATAGAGAATGGCCGGTGGTAGATCTTCTAAGGCTTCACATGGTGGAGGTGGTGGCGGACGTGGCGCTGAACCGCGGGTCATGAGAGGAAGGCCTAGAGTTGAAAAGTGGTTCATGAAGAACCCAAACCCCTCATCCGGAGGGCGGTGATGAGAGTGCTAACCTGAGAGCCTCGATGAGATAGGCGGTTGCGGAAGAAGTGCACCAGGCCATGCAGACGATCTTACCGTCAGTGGTGACTGAAGTGATAAAGGCTGTTAGGGATGAGGAGAGACAGGAAAGGGTAAACCTTCAGGTGGAAGGAGACGGACAGAGACTTGAATGGTTTCTCCGATGAGGAGGAAGAGAAGGAGGAGCCTGTGCAGGAGGCGGCACGAGGCTGTAACTACGGGGCATTTCAACGATGCAAGCCCCCAACTTTTGATGGTAATGGCACTGCTGCTGCTGCTCACCAGTGAGTGAGGGAAATGGAAGCCATGCTAAATATCAGCGAGTGCTAGGAGGATCAGAAAGTGAAGTTTGCCGCCCACTCTTTCATGGACTCAGCTTTGTGCTGGTGGGACAACATAGTCCAAGTTGATGGTAGCCGGGCTATCGGAAGAATGAGATGGTCAGAGTTGAAGAGGCTGGTGATTGAGGAGTAACACCCTCAAATTTATAACAATAATATAATGAGGAGGGTGCTACTAGTTGGGTTATTATAACAATTCAGAGACTACAAACGCAGCGGAATTTTACATATATTAAAAACTGTTTACATCGTTAACAATATTTACAAGACATTTCAAAACTTTTTAAACTTCAAGTACTTCCTTCCCAAAACCCAACATTTGTGGCCAGTATCATACACCATAACCGGAAGCTAACTCTGTGGGGGACCATCACGAGCACCTCTATTACTACCTGGCATGCATTAGAAAACAACACAAAATCAGATAAACTGGTGAGTTCTAACATACACCACATTTCAATAGTAACAATTCATCAATTGTTATCACACCAAATGATCCACACACACATTCATCAGTCCATTTATTTATCCCAGTATTGATATGCATATCGAATACCCACACGGTATTTATGGACATCTTTAATCAATTTTAATTTGGTGGGTGAAACCTCCACCTCGCGCGTTGACGGGTCAAACCTCCATCTATAATTTGGTGGGTCAAACCTCCACCTCGCGCGTTGACAGGTCAAACCTCCGTCAATAAATGGCGTTGACGGGTCAAACCTCCATCTATAATTTGGTGGGTCAAACCTCCACCTCACCATTAACCACAATTTACCACGTTCGACTCATATTCATATCTTTATTTATTTATATGCATGCCAGTACCCGACTTTATCAAACAACATTTATCAAACGGCATTAACACATAAAAAGGGCAATTAGAACTCACCTTAATATTTCCAGCAAGTGGTTATCAATCCAATTATGCTAGGGCAGCTAAAACTTCTTTTTCTTAATGTAACCTAAAACAACAACCCTAACTTAGTCAAACCACCCCTAGCTAATCACTTCATACGACTAAGGCTATACGACTGGACTTATTTCGTACGACTAAATATACGACTGAGCTTAGTCGTACGAATGGACCATACGACAGAGGTGCGAATGAGCTATAACAGGGTTTGTGCGAATGACCTCCATTCGTACGATTGGTTCATGCGACTGAACTTCAGTCGCACGTTTGAACAATGCGATTGACTCAGTCGTACGAATGGGCATGCGACTGGGCTCATTCGCCTGAAACGGATCAGCAGCTGTGTTCTTACCATATTTGATCCAAAAATTCAAGTTTTAACCGTTCAGATTATACCATATTCACAACAGAACATATACATCTCATTTACAACCGTTTTGGGTCCTTATTTCATCAATCTTCACAAAAACTAGGACCTGAACCTTCACTTTTCAGTTTAACAGAAAGATTTAACAAAACCCAGATTAAAAACATGTTTTTGGATCAATTTCAACCACCTACACAGCTTCACATAATCAAGAATTGATCCGCACCAAGCAAAACTTACCAAAACGGAGCTAATTTACTCAATATAGCAAGAGCAGGGGTGTTGGGGGTTCAAAAGGGACGAAAGGGTGAGAATATAGCAGATAAAATCTGCTTCTAACACCCTTAACCGCCTTACTTATGCTACATGCCAATTTTTAGCCGACTTTCTCAATCGTACGACTGGACCCATTCGCATGGCTCAATCGTACGACTGAACCCATACGCCCTTCATTCGTGCGATTGGGCCTCATTCGTACGCATGGCGTGCGACTGAACACTAATCCTAATAAATAAATAATTATCAAACTTTTTGGATGTTACAAGTCTACCCACCTTATTTAGGGTTTCGTCCTCGAAACCTGGCTAAAACAACTGAGGGTAGTTCCGTCTCATCTCTTCTTCTGGTTCCCAGGTTGACTCAGATCCTTGGCGATGTGCCCACTGCACCCGGACTAAGCTAATGCTTTTATTTCTAAGTTTCTTCTCCTTACGATCTATAATGGCCACAGGTTGTTCAACATAATTGAGCTTCTCATCAACCTCAATATCATCTAATGGTACATATTGAGTTTCATTAGCTAAACACTTCCGTAACTGAGAGACGAGGAAGGTTGGATGAATAGCACTTAGTTCTTTAGGCAAGTCCAACCTATACGCCACGTACCCTACTTTCTCCACTATTTGAAAAGGTCCAATAAAACGTGGACTTAACTTGCCCCTCTTTCTGAATCGAATAATGCCTTTCCATGGAGAAACTTTAAACAAAACAAAATCCCCAACTTTAAATTCTAATGGTTTTCTTCTACGATCTGCATACGATTTCTGCCTGCTTTTCGCCTCTTTAATACGATTTTTAACTATTTCAAACTTTGACATTGTTTCTTCAATTATTTCACTATTTCCCAATTCGCGTTGCCCCATATCTCCCCAATACAGTGGAGTTCTGCATTTTCTTCCGTACAACATTTCAAACGGAGACATTTGAAGGGTAGCTTAATAACTGTTGTTGTATGCAAATTCAGCTAATGGAAGATGACTATCCCAGCTACCTCCAAAATCAATACTACATGCCCGTAGCATATCCTCCAATGTCTGAATAGTTCTTTCACTTTGACTATCTGTTTGGGGATAATAGGCTGTGCTAAAGTAAAGTCTAGTTCCCATGGCTTCGTGAAATTTTCTCCAATACCTGGAGGTAAATCTGGCATCTCTATCAGATGTAATACTTTTCGGAACTCCATGTAATCTAACTATTTCTTTAGTAAAGATATCAGCTAGCCTTTCTACCGAATAGGTTTCCCGTATTGGTAGAAATAAAGCACTCTTGGTTAACTGATCTACCACTACCCAAATAGTATCATAACCTTTTGGTGTACGGGGCAACTTCGTTATAAAATCCATAGTCAGATCGTCCCACTTCCAAACTGGAATAGCTAATGGCTGCAACAATCCGTAAGGTTTCTGATGTTCAGCTTTCACCTGGGCACACGTCAGACATCTATTTACATACTGCATCACATTAAATTTCATCCCTGGCCACCAATAATCTTGCTTCAAATCTTGGTACATCTTAGTCATGCCTGGGTGAATGGAATACCTAGACTTGTGAGCTTCATCAAGTACCATATCACGTAAAGCCAACGGAACCCACATTCGACCAAATCTGGTTTTAACACCTTGGCTATTTTCTTCTAAATATCTCTCTTGACCCACCATTCTTTCTTTCTTAATGTTTCCTTCTTTTAATGCTTCCAGTTGGGCTTCTTTCAGCTGTTGCATAAAATCAGGAGTGATTACAAGTTTATATGCTTTAACCTTAATCGGTTCGTATTTCTCCTTTCTGCTCAATGCATCAGTAACCACATTTGCTTTCCCGGGGTGATATAAAATTTCACAATCATAATCTTTGATTAACTCCAACCATCGCCTTTGTCTCATATTCAAATCTTTTTGCTTAAAGAAGTATTTCAGGCTCTTATGATCAGTAAAGATGGTACATCTCACCCCATATAAGTAATGTCGCCATATTTTAAGAGCAAAAACCACAGCTGCTAGTTCTAAATCATGGGTTGGGTAATTGACTTCATGAGTCTTCAGCTGTCTAGAAGCATAAGCAATAACTCTTCCACGTTGCATTAAAACACACCCCAGTCCTTGATATGATGCATCAGAATATATTACTAAATCTTCTACACCTTCTGGTATTGCTAGTACTGGGGTTGTGTTAATCGGTTCTTCAGTTCCTGAAAAGCAGCTTCCTGTTCCTTATTCCATTCATACTTAACGTCCTTTCGAGTTAACTTCGTCAATGGGGAAGCAATTTTAGCAAAATCCTGAATGAATCTCCTATAGTATCCTGCCAGTCCTAAGAAACTACGAATTTCTGAAGGACTTTTAGGAATTCCCCAGTTCACCACAGCTTCAATCTTTGCAGGGTCCACCAATATTCCATTCGCATTCACCACATGGCCCAAAAATTGCACTTCTCTTAACCAAAATTCACACTTCGAGAATTTTGCATACAACTTATTCTTCCTCAAGGTTTCCAATACTTCTCGAATCTGACAAGCATGATCTCCTTCGTTCTAAGAATAGATCAAAATATCATCTATAAACACAATTACCGATTT
Organism: Flaveria linearis; assembly: GCA_024085815.1. Lineage (NCBI taxonomy): Eukaryota > Viridiplantae > Streptophyta > Magnoliopsida > Asterales > Asteraceae > Flaveria > Flaveria linearis. Next base: position 28,169,410 of record CM044003.1, read on the forward strand.
ATCCAGCATCGGTCTACATACTCTGTTCATCAAATCCATGAAAGCAGCAAGAGCATTCGTTAATCCAAAGGACATAACCAGAAATTCATAATGACCATAGCGGGTACGAAACGCTGTCTTTGGTATGTCTTCTTCTCTTACCTTCAACTGATGATATCCGGATCTAAGATCTATCTTTAAGAACTAATTAGCACCTTGAAGTTGATCAAATAAATCGTCTATACGGGGTAACGGGTATTTATTCTTGACAGTCAGCTTGTTTAATTCTCTGTAATCTATGCACATCCTCAAACTGCCATCTTTCTTCTTTACAAATAGAACAGGGGCACCCCACGGCGAAGAGCTGGGTCGGATAAAACCCTTGTCTAATAATTCCTGTAATTGCTTCAGGAGTTCCTTTAACTCAGCCGGTGCAAGTCTATAAGGGGTCTTAGCGACAGTTTTTGCCTCAGGTATTAAATCAATGCTAAACTCAATTTCTCTATCAGGAGGTATACCCGGTAGATCCTCTGGAAATACATCAGGGAAATTACAAACTACTGGAACCTCTTCTAATTTCTTCGTCTCCTTAACAGTATCAACTACATATGCTAAGAATGACTCACAACCCCTATTCAATAATTTCTCGGCCTGAATCATAGATATGACTTTCACCCCACTATCATGATCATCACCAAAAACCGTTACCGAATTACCATCTGGTGCTTGCAACACAATTATCTTTCTTTTGCATATTATCTGGGCCTCAAACGTAGATAACCAGTCCATTCCCAATACTACATCAAAAACTCCTAATTTCATCATATGTAGCCTAGCAGGAAATTTTGCACCTTCTAATTCGATAAAACAATCATCTATTACCTCACTGACAACTATAATTTCATCAGAAGCAGTTTCTACTGAAAAAGCCACGTCTAGTTTTGATGGTTTAACTTTTATTAAGACATGGAATTTTATTGATATGAAACTTCTATTAGCCCCTGAATCAAATAAAACTCTAGCAGGTACATCATTAACAAGAAACGTACCCGACACAACATCTGGTAATGCCTTAGCCTCCTCCGTAGTCATCGTAAAGGCTCTCCCCGTAGTACCGCTACTACCACTCACGCTGCCTTTACTCTGTCCTCCCACTACACGAATAGGAACCGGTCCAGGTCTAAGTTTTGGACATTCAGATTTCATGTGTCCCATCTCCCCGCATCCATAACACCAAAGTTCTGGACATCTGGAAACGAAATGTCCAGGCTTCCCGCATTTACGACATGCCGGGTGATTCAGTCTACATTCCCCTCTATGAAACTTCCCGCATTTATTACACCGAAGAGGGGGACCTACAAAACCCCTAGCATTAAACTTCCTCTTCTGCGGCCCACTCTGTCCATACATAGGCCTTGAACTCAGTGAAGCTTCCTGATGACTCACCACTTCCTCTTTCACCACAAATTTCTCAGACTCAGCGACTTCCTCATACATATCCACAGCCAAATTCACCGTGGCTTGGTAAGTAGAAGGAGAATTAGACTTTACCAACATTCTTACCTTAGGGGGTAATCCCTGGATATATCTGGTAATTCTCTTTGCCTCAGGAGTTACTAAATGAGGTACCAAGCGTGCCATTTCTTCAAATCTAAAGTATACTCTTTATGACTTAAACTGCCAGCCTGAAACTATAAAAACTTGATCTCAATTCTGTCCATCTCGCCTTTCGGACAGAACTTTTCTATCACCAGTTCTTTAAAAGTTTCCCATGTCATCTGACTTATGGCGGCCTCACCCATGGCCTGTTCCACTGTATCCCACCAGTACAAGGCTTCTGCTTGAAAAGAATGCACTGCAAAGCCCACCTTCTGATCTTCCTTGCATCTACTAAGTTTAAACGCCGCTTCCATCTCTCGTAACCATTTGTAAGTTACTACTACATCCTTCTGGCCTTCAAACTTAGGCGGGTCACATTCCTTAAAATGCTTATATGATATTGGTTTCTCCACTACCGGCTCAACAATAACAGGTGGAGGGGTTGGTTGGGAAGATGATTCGCCACCTTTCCTAAGGTCGCTCAACATTTCAGGTAAGGTGGTACGCAACACTCGGGCGACTTCCACCTATAGCTACCTTAAGTTCATCACCAGAGATCCTAGCTTCAAATCTAGAATTAGTATTACTGGTTTCCTCCATCTATGATCAGAAATAAACCATAATCAAATAATGAGTGATACCAGGATGCTGCATATAATGTAAATTGCTCATAACATTGGCCAGGTGTTATCAATTATTTACTTATTCACACCATCCTGCCTCTTCTCATTATCCTTTCACAGTTTATTTCTAACCTTATCTAACCACAGAATCATGCACACACATCATACTAATCGTTATCTTAAACAATTACTTTCATTCAACAATCGAATGAATTATCACAAATAATTAAATACTCATCCATACCATAGTTCACCCCACTTCCGATTGTAGATACTGGCACTTCCAACTTTTTCAGTTAAAGTTTGAAGCAATCAAATGTTCAAATCTCTTTAACTATGGCTCTGATACCAACTTGTAACACCCTCAAATTTATAACAATAATATAATAAGGAGGGTGCTACTAGTTGGGTTATTATAACAATTCAGAGACTATAAACGCAGCGGAATTTTATATATATTAAAAACTGTTTACATCGTTAACAATATTTACAAGACATTTCAAAACTTTTTAAACTTCAAGTACTTCCTTCCCAAAACCCAACATGTATGGCCAGTATCATACATCATAACCGGAAGCTAACTCTGTGGGGGACCATCACGAGCACCTCTATTACTACCTGGCATGCATTAGAAAACAAACACAAAATCAGATAAACTGGTGAGTTCTAACATACACCACATTTCAATAGTAACAATTCATCAATTGTTATCACACCAAATGATCCACACACACATTCATCAGTCCATTTATTTATCCCAGTATTGATATGCATATCGAATACCCACACGGTATTTATGGACATCTTTAATCAATTTTAATTTGGTGGGTGAAACCTCCACCTCGCGCGTTGACGGGTCAAACCTCCGTCTATAATTTGGTGGGTCAAACCTCCACCTCGCGCGTTGACGGGTCAAACCTCCGTCTATAAATGGCGTTGACGGGTCAAACCTCCGTCTATAGTTTGGTGGGTCAAACCTCCACCTCACCATTAACCACAATTTACCACGTTCGACTCATATTCACATCTTTTATTTATATGCATGCCAGTGCCCGACTTTATCAAACAACATTTATCAAACAGCATTAACACATAAAAAGGGCAATTAGAACTCACCTTAATATTTCCAACAAGTGGTTATCAATCCAATTATGCTAGGGCAGCTAAAACTTCTCTTTCTTAATGCAACCTAAAACAACAACCCTAACTTAGTCAAACCACCCCTAGCTGATCATTTCACACGACTAAGGCTATACGACTGGACTCATTTCGTACGACTGAATATACGACTGAGCTTAGTCGTACGAATGGACCATACGACAGAGGTGCGAATGAGCTATAACAGGGTTTGTGCGAATGACCTCCATTCGTACGATTGGTTCATGTGACTGAACTTCAGTCGCACATTTGAACAATGCGATTGACTCAGTCGTACGAATGGGCATGCGACTGGGCTCATTCGCCTGAAACGGATCAGCAGCTGTGTTCTTACCATATTTGATCCAAAAATTCAAGTTTTAACCGTTCAGATTATACCATATTCACAACAGAACATATACATCTCATTTACAACTGTTTCGGGTCCTTATTTCATCAATCTTCACAAAAACTAGGACCCGAACCTTCACTTTTCAGTTTAACAGAAAGATTTAACAAATCCCAGATTAAAAACATGTTTTTGGATCAATTTCAACCACCTACACAGCTTCACATAATCAAGAATTGATCCGCACCAAGCAAAACTTACCAAAACGGAGCTAATTTACTCAATATAGCAAGAGCAGGGGTGTTGGGGTTCAAAAGGGACGAAAGGGTGAGAATATAGCAGATAAAATCTGCTTCTAACACCCTTAACCGCCTTACTTATGCTACATGCCAATTTTTAGCCGACTTTCTCAATCGTACGACTGGACCCATTCGCATGGCTCAATCGTACGACTGAACCCATACGCCCTTCATTCGTGCGATTGGGCCTCATTCGTACGCATGGCGTGCGACTGAACACTAATCCTAATAAATAAATTATTATCAAACTTTTGGATGTTACAGTTCTATCCTCACCGTGAGATGGATAAGGTTGAAAGGGAGTTTCTGTAGTTGGAAGCGGGGACGAGGACACATCAACAGTACACCACCAAATTCAACGAGATGGCACGACTGGTGCCGGAACAGGTGACACCTCTTTCGCGGAAAATTAAGAGGTACATTCAGGGCTTGCCGGCGGATATCCGTAGGCACATGATCGCGGCCCAACCCAGCACGTTCAGGTCGACGGTAGATCTGGCGAGAAGGTTGTAGGACAAGCGGGAGGCGATGGCGATAACGGGTGAAGCGGAGGAGCAAGCCTATGTTAAGAAGGGGAAAGGAAGGCGAGATAATGATGGTGGAATGGAGGCCGAAGGTAAAGTGATGAGGATCGATGATCGAGAAAGGATAACAAGGAGGAATGAGGTATGCAAGAAGTGTGGTAGAGGTCACGAGGGGGAGTGCAAATGGGGACTGAGCGTTTGTTTTCAATGTGGAAAAGAATGTCACAGGGCAAGGGAATGCCGCGTGGCTAAGTGCTACAGCTGTGGTGAGACGGGACATCTGAGCAAGGATTGTAGGAAGTCAAGGGAAGGAAGCTCCGGTGTGAGGAAGGAGGACAGAGGGTGAAGGCTAGAGCGGACTTCGACTTGACGACAAGCTATTTTTCTGGTAATTTACGTTTAAGCCCTTATGCCTTGAATGTGATGCCAGTAGTAGTTTGTTCCTACTGCCTTCTGTTATGAGTTGCATGGTAGGAGAGGAAACGTCTAGGAGCCCTTCGATGTAGAGATTACTATTAGTAGATTCACTAGGTTACTTGATGCCCTAGAGTATTGCATGATGCAATTAAGAAAGTTGCGTCACCTATTGTCTGAGGAACAGTTTCAGCCTGTGATTGATTCATCGAACAACAGAGTACGCATAGTTTTGACGTTGTAGCAAACAAGTGGAATGGGAAGGTTGGAAGCAAAAGAAAAAGGTAAATTTGATTTGGGCCACCAATGAAGCCGATTTGCCTTTCAATCGCAGTGTACCTGAAAGGAACCTGAGAAAAACTGATCTCGGTGTAGTTATATTTGGAACAACACATAGCACGATTAATGAAAGCCTTTCTCATAAGTTGTTTGGTTTACAAGAGGGTCATTAATCATACATAAAGAAAATCAAACAAGGGCCTGGGGTAAACAGCAACTTTACGCAAGTTGAAGGCCTTGTTCTTCAAGCACTAAAGCCGAGGATTCTCAGTGATGCTCTGAAGCTCAATGATTATAACGCCGAGCCTTTGCCCAGATATTGTGATGTTTCTTTTAATTATAGTAACCGCACTCTACATGGCATATTTGAGACCGCAGGTCCTGGTCAAATGAACATCGATCTGTACGCATGGGTTGCCGATGGAGATAGTCAAAGATAGACCAGAAGTCAAATGTTGATAAACGATATGGAGCGATAGGATTACAAGTGATAGACTGGAAAAGAGATGGGACAGTATTGCCCGCGAAGGTTTAAGGAACAACAGGTTTCGGGGACGAAACCCGTTTAAGGGGGTGGACTTGTAACACCCGGAAATTTTGGTTTGGAGTGTATGCGACTGGAGCGTCCAATCGCACGATAGTCGCACGACTGGAGCTCCATACGCATGATAGTCGCACAATTGGAGTCTCCAATCGCATGAAGCTCATGCGGCTGAAGGTTCGGTCGCATAGAAGCTCGGGCGACTGGACTGTAGTATTTAAGGGAGAGGGCAGCCCTTACCCTCTCCCCACACTTGCGAAACCAGAGAGAAAGAAGAGAAACAGGAAAAGAGGAGAAGAAAGCTTGGTTCAAGCGGGTTCGAGAGTGCAAAATCGACGTGTAGTGAGTTGAATCAAAGCTCTACTCGACGGGATAGTTCATGTGAGTTTCTAGAACCCCTCTTTTATATGTTTTTGAAGGATTTTGGGGCTGGAACACATCTGAAACTATTTTTGGGTTTTGGGTGTTTAACCCATGTATGTATGAATGTGTATGTGTATAGTGTGTTTAGAGTGCGATTTTGGACGTGTATATGCTTGAATGTGGTCATAGTATGATTCCCTAAGGTTTAGGAGGATTAATTTGGGCTTAAAACGAGTTTGGAAGGATTTGGAGGTCGTGAGTCGCGACTGTAGTTCGGGATGAACTACAATCGCTGCCCAGTTAGGGCTAGGCGACTGGAGGGCCAACCGCACGACTGAAGGACAATTGAAGCTCAACCGCACGACTTGAGCTCAATCGCACGACTGGAGGTTCAGTCGCACGACAGGTCATACGACTGAGGGCCCAGTCGCATAGATGCTCAGTCGCCTAGGTGCTCAATCGCACGACTGAGAGTCCAGTCATATAGGTGCTCATCCGCATTGAGTCCATTTGCATGATGTCCAATTGCCTAGTATCCATTCGTATGATTGGATGTTCATTCGCATAGGTTCCCAATCGCATGATTCAGTCGCGTGGAGGCCATACTGAAGCATGCCCAATCGCCTAAATATGGTTGTTGTGTATGAGGAGAGGTATAGTTCAAAAGGGTAGGTAATGATGTGTTAGCTCCCGTAGGTACATATGTGATAACTGTTGAGGCTTAGAAGTTACGTTGGGCCCGATGATGATAGTATTGCATGTGTATGCATGATGTATGTAGGTTACGTATGATGTTGCCATGATAGATGGTGAATACTGATGACTTGTAAATGCCGATGTTCCTTGCTTCGATGTATGTTTATCTTTTTGTATCTTTACATATACGTGTATGAATGAATGAAAAGTATTATGTAACGTAAAGTGAAAGATAATGAAAGAGGAACGTAATAAATGAACGCATGCATTAATGAACGAATGAACGAACGTAAAGCTAAAGAGTGTATGTACGAGGTGAGCGACTCTGTGTCGCAACAGACTCGAAGGAGGATCTCTGTCGCGTGCCCCGGTGCTGTGTCAGTCTTCGGACATGAGTCGGGGGTTTGTTTGTCCAGCCCCGGTATAGCATCAGTCTTCGGACATGAGTCGGGGGTATTGCATGAGACAAGATAGAGAGATGAGATCTCTGTCGCGTATCCCGATACTGTGTCAGTCTTCGGATATGAGTCGGGGGTTTGTTTGTCAAGCCCCGACATAGTATCAGTCTTCGGACATGAGTCGGGATATTGCATGAGACGAGATAGTAAGGTGAGCAACTCTGTGTTGCAACAGACTCGGATGGAGTTCAATCTAGACTTTTGACTCGATGGGATCTTTGTTGCGTATATCGGTGTTGTGTCAGTCTTCGGACACGAGTCGGGGGTTTGTTTGTCAAGCCCCGGCACAGCATCGGTCTTCGGACATGAGTCGGGGATATTGCATGAGACAAGACCTAGATGAGAAAGAGAATTATGAAAGGAAGTATGAAACGAATGAAAGTTAATGTAAGTAATGAAAGTTAAAGAATGAACGAATGAAAGTAACGAACGGAAGGAACGTAATGATAACGTATGAAATGGGATCCTTGTCACTCGACCTCAGTAATCATGGCTGTGTGCCATGAAGAGGGTAAAGTGTGACCGGCTCCAGAGAGAAGTAAAAGACAAGAAATGTATGAAAGTTAAAGATAGATAATGAGCGAATGACAGACAGAGAATGAACGAAAGTAACGTTAAAGAATGAATGAGAACATACAAAGATAATAATAAAATTATTTATATGTACGTATGATGTGTGTTCGCATGTATGTAAAGAACGGTTTTAACGAAAGAAAAGTATGTTTTATTATAAACTAGAACTCACTCAGCAACGTTGACTTTTGATGTGTTTCCAGTTGGCAGGTATGTTGCTGAGGATGGCACGGGGCGGCTACTCAGTTTCGTTGAGGCTGACATCCATATTTTGACATGTCAATGTATTGTAAGATGAAAACAAATATTGTAATGTTATGAAATGACATGTTTTAGTTATTAAAGAATGTTTTAAATTCCGCTGCGAGATAAATGTATGTTTTAAAATGTTTTATGTGCGATGAATGATCAACTGTGAGGTGCCCGGGAACGGGGTCCTTACAATAATAAGGAGATAAAGATTGATTAATAGATGAGCTTAGATTAATCGAAAGGAATAAGAAGTGTCAGGGTTTCCATGTGAGTTCAGTTTACAATGATTCATGAATGGGAGGAGTGTTAAGGTTAACGCAATAAAATATGGATCTCAACACATGTGCACAAATGGTTAAAATAAAGCAGAAAGCAATGAACACAAGATGTAACGAGTTTCGATCATTGTGGTCTATGTCTATGGCTGCAACTAGGGTTTCTTGTTTATTAGCTCAAGGTGCTCAGTTGTGTTCGTAATCTCAGTTTGCGCACCTGGTACTTTACCACATGGTGGGTGTAGGCTTTGGATAGCCTTTGGCCACGTGGGCTTCGCGGGTGTCACAATCACATTGGAGAAAGAGACAATCTAAGTTTGCAAGTCAAACTTGCAAACTCTAGCACCATCATGCAGTGTTTTCACGACCGGATCGGACCGGCCGGTCCGACCGGTTCAACCGGGGATCGGTCCGGTGGCCGGTCCGGTCAGGTATGATTTGTTTCCGGGCGGTCGAACCGGCCGGTTCTTACCGAACCGGTGGTCGGACCGGGAAACCGGACCGGTTCGAACCGGTTTTCATTTTTTTTTTGATTTTTTTTAGCAAAAACGGAGTGTTGAACTATAAATTATTGTGTTAGATATACAAATATACTTAAGTTTTATATATAAATATAAAATACATATTTAAATCATATATAAATTACTTATATTTGATTATATATATAACTATATATATAATATACTATATATATAATTATGACGTCATCCGGTTCTTAAATCCGGTCCGACCGATCCGACCACCAAACCAGTAAGACGTCCAGTTCGACGTCCGATCCGGTTCTGAAAACGTTGCCATCATGTCGAGTCTTGCCTTGACTGTCATTTTCACAAGGAGGAGCTAGGTTCATTAACGTTTTAAACCATAAATAATCTTTTTGTTGATGTTTGCAACTTAAAGTAATACACCTTAGGCACCATCAAATCATGAATACTTTCTCCTGTATATTTTTTTATTAGTTTTTCGATTTAAAGTTGTAAATTCAACTATAAAGCCCATACGATCTTCAAATAAACCATCAATCACACACATCTTACATGACCAGATTTTCAAATAAAAATATTGGGTTTTGTTACGGTTCACTAGAAGATTATTCTAAATGACTCAAAAATAAGTTATCAGTTGAATCTCTACTCTCTTACCTACCGTTTGTTTTTAGCAAAACATCGAGCAACAAAATTATTTTAAAATAAACTAGTTTGTGATTGGTTCTTAAAATAACTCATTGACTTATTGACTTATGACTTTTTCAATAAGTTAATGAGTTAGTATAGAGTGACTTATTAACTTATTTTCATCACAATCGTCACATTGTTAAACATTATAAAATGACTTTTTAACTTTTTAAAAGTTAATAAGTTAAAAGTAAGCAAAAAAAGCAGTCCCAAACACCGACTAAATAGTGGTAAATCGTTTTTTAAGGCATGGGAATCAAAAGTTTTGGCAGGCTATTAAGAACACCTTATCCCAGATACTGTCAAACCGTACGAAATGACATTAGGTTTGGTGGGATTATTGTTTGCATGTACAATACCATATATCTATTACGGTTTGGTGAGCTTACTGGTTGAAATAGGGCATCCTAAAACCCGGCTTCAAACGAAACAAACGTTCGGGAACAGTTCGTGAACCGTTTGGCGGGAAGTTTGTTTATGTTCGTTCGTTTAGTAAATAAACGAACACGAACAAAAAAAAACTAAAAGAACGAACATAAATACAAGTCACGTTCGTTCATTAATGTTCGTGAACGTTCGATAACGTGTTCGCTTATGTTCATTAATGTCCGTTCGTGAGCATTTGATAATGTGCGCGTTTATGTTCGTTAAAGTGTTTGTTTATATTCTTAATTTTTATGTTATATATATTTATGACAATTATATCAAGTTTTTTTTTTATACTTATGTTAAGTACTTGTTTATTATTGGTAATTTGTGTAATATGTGTAATAAAAATACAAATTTTATTCTATAATAAATATATGATCATTTGTATTTCGATTGTACGTGTTTATGAACTTCTTTATGTTCGTTATGTTCATAAACATTTGTTTGTGTTTGTTTGGTTTTGTTTTTGTTCGTTTGCATTCGACAAGTGTTCGTGAGCAGTTCATGAATATGTTCTTTTCCTTAATGAACGAACACGAACAAAAAATCATGTTCGATAAGTGTTCGTGAACTGTTCATGAACAAGTTTATTTCTTAATGAACGAACATGAACATGACATTGTTCGTGTTTGTTCGGTTCGTTTGTAGTCCTACCATACTATATGTTTCACCTGTCAATTAGTGAAGCAACAGTGACTTTGCAAGATGTTGGTGCCTTGTGGGAGTTGTCAATTAGGGTTGAAGTAATATGCATGGTCATACTCTAAGGTCTATAGAGGAACATACTTCTGGGTGTTAAAAATATTTTGGGGTATATACCTGCACCTCTTCAAGGGGTATTGTTTAAAACTATCATTTCTTTAAAATCAACTAGATGCAAATTAACCCGACTATCTAACTAATTTAAAGTGAAAGGTGCCACTTTTTCATGATAGCTATAACGCCACCGTGTCTTTATATTATTTTTAATCACATTGAAAATTAAAACTATGTGTCGGCTTTAGTTGGGAGTTGGGACAGTGTTGTTCTAGCATCCTTATATATTAACTTATGCAAGGCAACTATTCTTCATGCAAAAAAATTGCTAATCATCTGTGCCTATTGCAATTATAGGCATGAGAGAGGTTTACTATTATGGGGTAAGGAATTGTTTATGAGTTTATTTTTTCTCATTTGTTGGTGCTCTGTTTGTTATGATACTATATATACTTTTTCCATTGCTTGTGTAATTTTCCAGTGTGTCATCCCTAATACTAAGAAATAAACTTAAAACCTAAGACATAGACGGTGGGCCTAGTTGTGCCAAGCATCAATGTTATAGCTGAATGGGCTAGTTGTGATACATAGCAATTAGGAAATTATGATTTCATCACTATTGAGTCTCTTGTTTAAATGGCCAAGTAATTAACAAAGTGTGATAAGTTAAGATGCAACACCCCACCCTTAACTCGGGTGATCATGCAGAATTGATATACTTACAGCGAAAGCAAATTGAGTTTCAATTTAGAACTTACAACATTCTAAGCATAATACATTCTTCATTTACAATATCCAATAACTTGAGACTCCTAGGGCTATGATTTTCACTGTCTCTAGATTGTTCCTATGGCTATATCTCATTGATCACCAGTGACATGTATACTCAAAACAATATCAACTATAAGCTTGTAACCTCATGTTATATAGTTAGCAAAAATACACTTGACATGCCTCCAAACATGGGCTTTAGTATTTTGAGCCAGGGACAACACATGCCAACATGACTTTTTCACAACCACCAGCATTAGGCTTGTCAGACCCTCTAGTCATCGCACAGATATGGTGGTGTTATGATTCATACAAGCAACTCTATCCTCTTTTCAATCAACTCCAACACGCCCCATTAAGCATATAAGGATCCAAATATATCCGTTACCGATAATTATAAATTAACAGTATTTTTATATATTATCCGTTTAGACTAAAAAAGTATACAATCACAATTTTATCAATAAATATGATAACTCACTTGTTTATTAATTCCTCAATAGTTAATAATAGTTCCTAGTACGATATGGTAACATCTCAGGGTCCTTATACAATTTAAGCAATATTAAGTTAGGTAATAGTACAACTAACTAGTCATTATCATAGTTGTATGTTGGTAAACGTCATCTTGTTTAAGCATCGGTTATTAGTCCATGTTTAACTAAAGCTAGGCTACCCAATACCCATCCCTAACAAAACCCTTATGCCTAAAAATAATAATACTTCTAATACTAGTAGTATTCCTAATAATAATACTAATATAAGTATCAATTAACTACACAAACTTAAAAGATGAAATACCTTAAGTTATCTAGGACACATTCATGTAAAGTCTTCCTAATCGTGCTCCTACTGGAGCTCTAAAAACGACTACTAACAACACGTAGCGGGTGAGTACTTAAGATTCTTTTTATATTACTTGTTCTCGAGAAAACTTATACTTTAAAGGAAACCTATATTCTTCTATTAATAGGTAGGCAAGTAGCTTAAATTCTCTCGTGTTCGATGTGGGATAAAAGTGAGTGGCTGCTTAGTTGCTTGCTTATATAATTAATTTGACTATTTTATTCGTTTAGCTCTTATAACTTTTAAACATTTATTTTTCTAAAATTTCAAATACTTCATTGCACTGGTTCACTTTTCTCTATGAGTCAATCTATGTTTCGTTAAAAATGGAGTATATTCGAACAAAATATATTTTATTATTAGACGGTGTCCGAAAATTACTAGTGCTAATCGCAATTCAACCCGTTACTTACTAATTTGATAATATTTGAAATGCAGGGCTCGTATTCTATACGTTTATAACAACCACATGTTATAGTTACAGATAGAGAGTTAGCACTGATGAATGCATGCTAAAAGGTTTTCCCAAATGATACTCGATAACTTTATAGATGGCACATTTCTCAAAGTATATTTATAAATCCAGAAGATCTGTCAAATGGAGACATGAGCGGGAGGCCTTTATGTTAAAATGGGATTTATTAGTTCAATCTCAAACTTAGACATCATTCATGAAAAATTATGAGCAACTTAAATCTACGCTTATTAAATATCAAGGTAGGTTGTTGATGTTGCTATTAGTATCATTATATTGTTTATTTGTTTAATTGATTATAATTCTTATTAAAGACTTTAGTCGGTGGAGGGTTCAAAATCCCTAAAACCCTAAACCACAAAAGCTCCACATCCTCACCTCCATTCTCAGGTGATTTTCATCATATATCTCCGTTTTCAGTAGATCTCAAATCAAACATCAACATTCAGCACCCAAATCGATGATCAGGAGGTGAAGGATGATTTCGCGATATCGACAGCTGATTGGGAGAAGCGGATGATTTCAGGTCCGGTTGTGGTTGGCGTTCACCGCCCTATCGGCGTTCTCTGTTCGCCGTCGAATGTGGTCGAACTTCCGCGAGAAGGAGAGGAAGGATGAGCAATCGTCGCCGCCTGTGGGGGTCGAAAGGGAGTCGGCCGACGGTGGTAGCGGCAGTGGTACGGCGATCTGTGGCTCGTGTTGGGGTAGCGGTAGGGTTAGTTCCAGCCGGCTGTAAGGGCGGTTCGCGGTGCGGTTGGCGGTGGCGGTAGTCGTCGGTGGCGGAATCGGCAACAAGATCCATTTTCTCTTCATCAAAGCTTCTAATCATGTCTCCCTTCTGAACTGGTAATTAAGGTAATGTTCTTTACAACTGTTTTATGATTGATTTTGAGGTTAAATTAATTTGATTTTTAGAGCTTTATGGATCAGAATATGGCTTTTAGGGTGTTCTTTAGTGCATAAAGATTCAATTTTTAATCTTTTTTTTGGGTTTTTGTTATGTGTTTTGTGTTCTAAATTCTGGGGATTTCGGTTTTTGAATATGTGGTTTGTGTCATTTTGCTCATCATATCAGTACTGTTACAGAATTTAAACATTTTTAACAAGGTTTTGTGGGTTTGAGAAGTTCAACCTGTGAACAAAATAATATCCATTTTTTATCGTGTGAGTGATATTGCTAAAGAAGTAAAAAGACTCACTTCTGCTTGTGAACAGTGCAGTACTTTGTTATTTGACTATCTTGGTTTGGAGCACATAGCATACATTCCTCATGCTTCTGATGATGTAGAATTATATTTAAGTTTCTGGTATCTCTGAAACACAAAAGGCTAATAACATCCCCTGGTTGTATGTAATTGATGCATAAATTGTATTTCACAAGTGAGATCACTACTCTAAGTGAATAAAGGTTAAAAGTTTTGTAGTTTGATGGTTTATGTTTGTATCTTTATCCATCAATTATAAAGTTAAAGCTTTTGTTACCTTTTAAAGCTATGGTTCAGTTGAGTTCTTGGATTGTATGAATTAGTGATTTGTATTAAGCTATTTATATCAAGCATTTGCTACCTTTTAAAGCATTTGTTACCTTTTGGATGTGAGTTTAAATTGAGTGATTGGGTCAAAATGATTATGCTTGTGATTTGTTACCCTTTTACAGTAGAATTATTGCATCCCAAGAAGCGTGTATGGGTGTGATTGAGATTGCTCATTGAAACAACCTAACCTTAGCAGATACATCTAATCAACTTATTGAAAACGAGTTGCTTTGAGCTAAGGGTAAACATGTAATTTGAATTCACAAAACAATAGTTAGTTTGATATAAGCAGTTTCATAAAGCGCTCATCTACTTTTAGAAAACACAAGTTGTTGTAAGAAAACTGTCATTTGAGGTAAATGCAAAATTATATATCCTTCCTTGGCTCTAATAAACTGATTTTATGATTATATGGTTCTAATTACTTATTTCTAACTAGTGGTGCAGAGGGGAACACGGGTCAATCCTCCCGAGTTTCTAATTTTGAAGCCAATGAACAACCCGTTGGATTTCGTGGAGGAGGTATAGTAATAATAATACGGTTTTTAATCACCCACTTTGACCCGAACCCGTAACCTAACCAACCCAATTTGGCAGTCTTCCACTTACCATGATTTTATTGTGTTTTTTTTTTCAGTGTACAACTCCACGTCTTTAAGCAATCTAACCATGCACCCTGATCTCCAGTTTGGTACATATGAAAAGGTGATTTTGATGTGTAAATGTTTTGACCAAATGTTTATATTATCTATAATCTGCCTATTTGTAATGCTATAACTACTACTATTGTTATTATTATTATGACTTATACTAGCAGACATTTTTCATGATTTAGATGTTACAAGGACAAAAATGTGTCGTAACCGAATCAAGTTTCAAATTCTGATACTTCCACTGAGATGGGACCTGAAGACAAAATTCAAAGAGTATCCATACTACTTTGAAATCTTGAGTATTCGCTTTGTTTATGAGATATAGAACTGTTAGATGTTAATTTTTACTGTTAAATGTTTTTTCATTATCCTGTTTGCAGTTTGATATTGATACATCCAATCCTTATATGGCTTCTGGTTCTAATGACAAAGAGAAAGATAAATTTCCTGAGCAAAAGGTAATTTAAATGTTAGCCACACAAACATGTTATTCTTATTTGAGTTTTATAAACTTTTTTCCTAATTTGTTGTTTTAAAATGTTAGACATTAAGATGATTGGCTCAGAACCGTGAGGCGGCTAGAAAGAGTAGGTTGAGGAAAAAGGTAAAAGAATAAAACGGCGAACAATTATTAATTGTGGTAATTTCCACCCAATAATGGGTTAACAGGTTGATTTAGGTTATACTTTTGTCTTTAACGCATGAAATGGGTAAATGTTAAAAACAACTAGCTCATATAGATACAGATAGAAAGTCACCTAAAAGTGTTTACAAAATGCATAAAACCTCCTACATTATTTTTTCCAAAAATAAAATTATAGTTTTCTTTTTCTTCTATCATATTTAACATATTTAGAACTCAGAAATTAAAAGAAGAGAAATGACTGTGGATCGTGTAACCCGACCCATTTGGACCCGTTATCCAACCCACTCTTGGTTTGAGTATTACTAAGAAGAAAAAGAATAAATTAAGTTGAACTTAAATATTTTCATTTCCACTTTATTGTAGGCATATGTGCAACAATTGGAGAATAGTCGACTGAAGCTAGCTCAACTAGAGTAGGAGGTACAGCGAGCTCAAAAGCAGGTGTGTGTTTGCGTGTGTGTCATTTAAGAGTTATCTTTCAAATTTTAATTTATTTTTATTTTGGCAGGGTGTTGTAATTTCAAACACAGGTGACCAGGCTCAACCAAGTACCGGGAATGGTATGTATAACTCTGCATACAGTGGTTATAATAATCTTTGATTTTTTGTTACTTTTATTTATTTTAATTTTACCAAATATGCTTTAGGTTTTCGATATCTTACAAACATCGTGCTTTTCTCTACCTTCAATACCTTATAATGTCTCAAACGAGACAAAAACCATCTTTTAATGACTCAAATATACAAAAAAAGGTGCAATGGTCAATGGTTAAAATTGGACAGAGCCCTTCCTTTATTCACAAAAATATCATTTTTGTGAATTTCATCTTTTAGTTCTTAAAGAAACCCGAATTTGTGGCGCTCAAACATATGATTATCTGAAAATATTACATTACCACTTTAAAGAGCAGATGCAAGCCGCAACACCGGTCGATCTGCAGCCGCACCACCCCAGGAGCACCGCCAGCCGCACCGCACCCCGACAACCACACCATCAGCAGGCCCTTCATCTTCGTTTCAGGTATTGTTCCTTCTTTATATTTAGCTGAGCAGACACAACCTATCTTTGTACAACCATGACGTCATCCATACATGTTAATATCGCTTCCATGGCGTTACAAGAGAACCCCCACGGCAACGCGTGGGTTCCAATCCTAGTTAATTATTTAATGATTTAATGATTTAACTAATTAATTAATAATTAATTAATTATTTATTTATTTATTTATTTATTTATTTATTTATTTATTTGTTATTATTATTATTATTATTAGTAGTAGTAGTAGTTTAAGGTGTTTTAAACTACTTGGATGAAGTTTGGTTAAACAAATATAAAGTAATGTTTGTGTCTTTTTGGACGGATCAATGCTTACATTTTAAATCACAACCAACAAAATTGAGAGTCAGCACGCCAAGCTAAAAAAATACTTGAATTTATCAAATTCTATCTTACAGAAATTTGTTGTGTATATTGATGAAATCATAAAATCACAATATATATCAATTAAGGAGAATTTTGAAAGAAGTAGGATTACTATAAAGCATAAACACAATGGTTTTATTTCCATAAACTGGTAGATATAATAAAGGGAGAGATTGAGTAAAACCTTTCAGATTGTGGTTGTCAAGTTTATAAATGTTATGCTATTTCTTGTGCTTGCAACGCTTCAATGCATTTTTAATTACAATTGGTTAAATTATTTTTTGTAATACATATATTATTCTAATATAATCAATTGATTAATATTTGTAAGCACATCAGTTTATTCTTCTGGAATCGATCAAAATATTTTGGAGTAAACTTGATATGTCACCGTTAACACTTGAGAAGAACGATGATATTACTTGTGATGTTGAATCGAAATTGTTTAAAGATCGATGTCTTTGACAAACAGTCCAATCCCGGAAAGAATTTTTTTTAAAAAAAAGCTAAAAGAAATATATGATCCAAGTACGCATTTAGTTAAAGAACCTACTGTTCAGAAAAATACTCATGGACAACCAAGTCTAAAAAAACAACAACAAAGCTTGAAGAAACAACAAAAGTCAACTCGATCCCATTAGCCAAAATCCTCATAAATGTAGTTTTTCACCCACGTTAGGTTCTGTTTAATTAAATTTATGGACTTGAAGCCATCACCACCGAGACATAATTGTTCAACCACGTCAAATGTTGTTGAATTTAATTTTATGAATTTAAAGCCATCACCGCCGAGAGATAGTTCTTACACAATATATTTTGACCCATAATCACATAAATCATAGATATGTTTCATCCTTATATCACACATACAGAATATGTTAACCTTGATGGACCTTGTGGATTTTGATAAAGGGTCCTAATGGGGACACCGCATGGGTTTTTGGGGGTGGGCCGGTTCAAACGGTCACGGTTAGGTCTTGCGGTCACATTTTGGCACCTAACCGTGACCGCATGGACTTGATGTCACGGTTTGGGGTGTTTGTCCCCGTGACAGCATGGTCTTGCTTTCACGGTTCGGGGTGGTAGTCCCCGTGACCTCCTGACAACAAAACGACAAAATGACAAAATGGGCTGTTAAAGTTGAAAAGCGGTCACCAAACCGTCACGTGGAGGCCAAACCGTGACCTCTAGGGTACACGGTCTCAGTTTAAGGTACGACGTAGACGTGATTTTGACAAAAGGCCGAGATTCCCGGCACAAACCGTCACGTGGAGGCCAAACCGTGACGGTTTGTGCCCCAGAATTTCACCTTATATATATTTC